>OU343223.1:158813767-158857295 GCA_910596185.1 Chrysanthemum makinoi | reverse complement strand
CCAAAACCTTGATAGTTTAAGTTACAAAGAAATAGCAATTCTAAAAGCCTAATTTTATAGATATTTGAAATTACAACATCCACACTATCCTAATGATTCACTGGGAATACAAAGGGTAAGATTCCATGCACAACTTGTGACAGAGTCCTAGTCATTTGACAAGCCTAGCTAGACAATCCCATGTCAAACTGTGTTCAGCTTAATAGTGATAACTCAAGCATACTGATTCTAAATAACCACCAAAAGACACTAGCTAAGCGTAAACAAATTATCCAATCTAGAGCAACTAAAAATATGGTCGGCACGGTTGAGCAAACTGAAAATACAAAGGTGGAAATTACATCATCTCTAAGTTGTCTATAAGCAGGGTCAATAAACCAATAGCAGCACACATAACCCTCAATACCAGTACAAGAAATTACCAGTCAAATTCTCACATAACATAAATTTTGTAATCTGATAATCTACACATTCAATTAAATGCAATCCAGATGCCGTAAACCTAAATGTCCCAACAAGCTACCAAATGCAATTCAACTTACAGTCAAACACTGATTTTGTATACAGTGTAAAAAACGTAACCATATATAATTAGCATCTAATTATAATATTGAAGTGATAATCAACAATTAAAAATGAATAAAATTGGTGAAAAGCCCCTAAAACGACGCCTCAACTGAGCAAAGACCAATGCTCATGAGTAGGAGTGATAACACAGTATGATTTTACTACAATGTTCATGAGAAGGCAGTAGTTAGGACTCTATTTGAAAAATAAATGAACAATGTATGGGGAGTTTTTTGTGTCAAGTTTCATGATTATAACCTGAAAGAATCATATCATTTCATCGTACAAAATTGAGTTTTAGTCCATAGGCTACATTAGTTAATCAAGACAGCAGTGCAATTGTGCTCTCATTACACGCTATCTAGATAATATGCTCCAATTCATATAAATAACCGATATAAGTAAGATACTTATATTATAGAATCAAACGCACACTTTCAGCGGTTTGAATTGTATAAGCTTAGACAGCAGATTCTAACATTATAACAAGTTTTACGCGTAAAATTACATACTGATGGTCAGCTAGTAACAAATGGTCAAAATACTATATTTGACATCCAAAATCAAGAATAGTTGTCTTTCAGAAGTAACAGATGAGAAAGCAAAACAAATAGGTAGCAGCTATATTAGACAGAAACTTAGTAGAAATTTAACCAACATACAAAAACTAAGCCATATAACTTGTTAGTCTAATCTAGTGAGTACTGCGCTTAGTCACTCATTTGAAATATATAAGCTTTCTCCATGCGCCATCAGCTCAAGACAAGTAATTTCACGGGTCAAATATTAAAAAACGGAAGACAAACATACCAGCATTACGAAAACAAATTTTTTTGTTTAGAAATAACATAGCAAAGTTAAAACTTGCAAGGTGCTGATCATATGAGTAAAGAATATATGAATGGCCAATGTACCCAAGTAACAGCATAAAGGAAAGCTAGTTGGTTAAGTGACCATCTTGACTGAATAATTGCGTTAGTCAGTATCAAGCAGGCACTTACGCAGGTTTATATAAACGGCCAACATGCAAAAAAATTTAACAACAAACTTTACGATACGATAAAAATAAAAAAACGCTCCTTTTTACTTTTTCATTCCTCTTAGGTATAACTCAGCTAATCGCATTTAACCGACTAATAACTAAACAATTACTCTAATTCTAAAACCTAAACAAATTATCAAACCGGGAAGCTCAACTCTTTACGGATAAAAAAGGCTTAATTTTCGAAATACAGCAGTTGCCACTTATTCTAAGTAAAAATAGATACTTTCCAATTCACGCCATAAAACCACTCATTATCTATCTATATATAACAATTGTCACTTGTTATAAAGCCAGTAGACTTATATACTTTTCGTAAATAAAAAATTGAAACTTTACGCTACGAGACTACAAATAATCCTAACACAAAGAGCATCAGCAATGGCAACCTCAATAATGAGTTAGGGGTCAAGTTTTCTAATTAATCAGTTTCAACACATATAAAACAAACAAAGGCCTAAGAAATTAATATACTAGTACGATTAAGATCGAAAAACAACAACTGATATCAAGTTTATTAAAATCATTGATACCTTTGTGAATCGAAAACAATCCTTCCTTAAGATTAAGAGCTGTTGTGTTTAAATACTAGAGAATTACTACTTTTCTTGAACAACAATTTATTTATGATCATCGAACCGGGTTTTTAAATACCCGAACCCGGACTAATAATAATACTTCATACTCCGTATATGTTTGTTTATTTTGCTATGGCCCAACTTAAACCATAAATAATACTTTCTTGTTACATACCCGAACCCGGAGTAATAATACTGGTTGACTCAACCCGACCCAACCGGTTCGGGTTTCGATTTACCTCGTCGGTTTCAAGTACTTTTACCATCTCTAGTTATGTTTGAAGTACCCGAACCCGACCCTATTTAGAACTCTGGTCATTTGAGTTGACCAGAATAGTTATATTCGGGTCGGGTGGGGTTTTAAGGTCACGAGTAGGGGTGTTATTACTTATTAAAAAAAATACGGAGTTAGTGTTAGATTGTGTAATTCCTTACATACAAGACAACGATGTCCTTAATTCTGTTTCATTAGTCTCTAGGAAATATCTTGATATCGATTCTTTAACGCGTAAACACCTAACCGTCCACGTGCATTACCTCCCTGAACCTTCTCGTTTAAGCCGTAGATTCCCTAATCTCGAGTCCTTAACACTCAAGTCTTATTCCAATGGATTTTATCGTGGTGAGAAATGTTGTGTTCCAGTCACCTCATGGATTCAAGAGATAGCCGTTAAGTTTGAGCGTTTGAAATCTCTATCCATCCGGAACATGGTTGTGTCTGCTTCTGATCTCAAACGCTTGGCGGAAACCCGAGGTCCTAGTTTAAGGAGTTTAGAGATTCGTGGGTGTAAAATGTTTTCAGAGGATGGTTTAGTGGATGTCGCTAGGTGTTGTACTGATTTGAGAAGTTTGCGTTTAGAAGATAACCGGATAGAAAAGGAATACAGGCCAACTGGGAAATGGTTACATGAGTTGGCTTTGAGTAACACGGTTATGGAGTCGTTAACTTTTAATTCCCCCTTTAGTAGGTACGATATGAAAGATGTTGCACGTCTTGCAAGGGAATGTAGCAAGTCGTTAGTATCTCTGAATATTCATCCGCGATCTTTAATTGATTTCAGAGAAGTATTTAAGTATGCTAAGAAGCTCGATCATTTTGGTTACGGGGTTATTGATGAAGATTGGGATTATAGTGGTTTTGAATTCCCCCCGAATATTCGTGGTTTACGTATTCAAGAGTTGCAGGAAGCTTCATGCTCTTTTCTACACCGATATCCCAATCAGCTACGGGAATTGGATCTCGATTATGGAGATATTTGCCAATGTTCCTTGTTTGAGAGGTGTCCCAATTTGGAAGTTCTAGAAAACGATGATATATGTGGAGATATTGGATTGCAAGTTATTGGTCAGTTTTGCAAGAAATTGCGCAAACTTTACCACTGTGAGCATGTGACTCACATGGGACTTATTGCTCTGGCTCAAGGATGTATCAATTTGGAGTATTTAAAGGTTACACTCTCAGATATTTCAAATGAAGCTTTCGAGTGTGTAGGAACTCATTTGAAGAATCTGCGTGATTTACGTATATGCTTGCGTGCTGAAGACGGTATAACAGATTTACCGCTAGACAAGGGGGTTCGAGCTATGCTAACGGGTTGCAGAAAACTTGAAAGGCTAGATATTGATCTTTGTGTTGGTGGATTGACGGATGTGGGTTTAGGATACATTGGAGAGTGTGGTCATAATCTAAGATATCTATCTCTAAGCTATACGGGAGAATCTGATGCAGGGCTTCTAGAGCTATCAAAAGGGTGCCCAAAACTAAGAAAGCTAAAATTGAGGGGTTGTCCCTTTAGCGAGCAAGCAATTGCCACTTTTGTGTTTAAGATCAATCACACTTTAAGGTACATCAGGGTCAAAAATGATTCTCGTTTGCTACATGATGATTTGGTACTCACTCGCCCAATGGTAAGTATATATAATATAAATCTCAATCATGGTTACAAAATTCAGTACAACTTTTGGCAAAAGCATCATATTTTGCATCATCTTATAAATCTTTTACACATTATCAGAATGACTGGATCAGTGGAACAATAATAAGCAATAAGATGCAGGTTCTTATTAAAATACGGAATCACCATCAGAACAATTTTATTGCAAAATTGGGCAGCTTGTGCATTGATTAGTGTTACTGAGGGTGGTGATAAAGGATAATTTGGTCGGTGTAAGTAACGGGTCAAAACGGGCCTTTTTTTTGTCCATTTATCAAAATTTGTTATTGTAACTTTATGCGTTACTTAGGAGTACAAAAGAGTGTTTTTACATGAATAATATAAACATAAAAAATGATTTGATAGGGTGTATGTATTAGAAACAAGCTTTTGGATGATTCTGACATGTTCCACCTGTTTCCTTTTTACCTAAACATTTGGCCCGTTTGAGATAAAACACAGCTCAAATGACCCAATTTTCGTAAATTGGTTGAAACTGCCGTGTGCAGTGTACTTGCAGGCTGCCCTTGATCTTTTCACTATATAACCACCACTTCGTCTCGTGACTTGAATCTCTCAAATACCCGACAGTGATGAGATAATAGTATGATCTTGTGCACATACAACAATATCAGTACTTAACAAGATTAGATCTTTAGTTAGATTTGGTACAAAATATGCTATTATGATTTGTGGGTTATATGAGCTAGCTGTCATTGTGATTAGGGGTTTTGAATTATAGATACAGATGGGAGAATCTCGTAAAGAAAAAGCCTCAGAAGCTGAACGTTCAAGGTTAGATGATTTCACTGAAGATAATTTGCAAGAAGTTGCCTCTTCGTCAAGATCAGATGATCATACTCAGGAAGTTAAGGAAGAATACGAAGGTGGGGTTGAAAGTAACGTCTGTCATAATGAAGAGGAAGTGCAAGCTGATATTTTTGCGATGGAGGGATCAGGTAAACATCATGAGAATAAACCAGGTAGCGGACGATCTCAATGTGCAGACAAATCTACTTCAGTTACTGATGAAAGCTTTGAAGATGTGACACGAAAAGTAAGTATTGGTCGAATTCAATAAGTAAACAGAATCTATTGGATTATCTTGTTGTATTTAATTACTTTCCTATATGTTGATAGATAAATCCAAAGACAGTGTTTTTACCGAAAGTTCTAATTTTTTTATGAAATGAAGTGAGGGATACTTTTGACATGTTCAACCGCCTTTCCTTTTTACCTAAACATTTTGACCCGTTTGAGATCAAACCCAATTCGAAAGACCCATTTTTATGAATTGGTTAAAACTATTGAGTACTTTCAGGCCGCTGAAAAAATTTGCCGGAAGTGATTTTTTTTCCCTTCAATTCTGCATATTAGTTAATTGATGCATATATAGGTGAGCTTCAATGATTGACGAATGATAAAATTGAATATGCTGTTGCAGTTGTTGCGGGCGAAGTTGATGAAAAGAAGAAAAAGAAGAAGAAAAGGAGCAAAGATGCTGCTGAAATGGAGGATGTTTCTGAAGAAAAAGAAGAAATCCGCGTAGTAAAGTCTTGATTTTTATCTATCACTTCTTGCTTGAGTTGGCTATGTTGAATATTGGCACCACTGTTTGCTTATTCTTATGGTAGATATGCACAACATATTTTGTTTCTGCTATATGGGTCACACTTCTTCCTAACACAGGACTTAAAGGAGCAGCGCTGATTTACTTGCTTAATCGAATTGTATCGATTTTCATTTCTGCAAAAAATACATAAGATAAAGCTCTTTACATGCTTGCTCTTAGCAGTTTCATCCATGATCCTGATTAGCATCTATATCTTTTACTTGTGTCAACTTCGACCCATTTACATTCAAATAATAACTGTGTTTTATCTCTAACGGGTCAAATATGCCAAATGAAAAAATAGCTAAAAATGAAGAAAATAAATTCAGACTAGCAAGAAACGTAATAGTTAATATTTGCCGGATTTCAGATGGTCTGCGGGAAATAACAACACGCATAAAGAATATCTTGAAAGGCATAGGAGAGTTTAAGAAGTCGTCTAGAAGAACTAACCCAACAAGATTGCAGCATGAACCGTGAAGCTCTATAATTGTATGCATCAAAGACAAGATCTCATCAAGCCATTCAGCTGGTACAATAAAGGTAACTCCTGCATTCTTTCTAGATTATAATTGGGTCAATTTGAGCTATGTTATATCTCTATAGGGCCAAAATGGAAAATTTTAAATATATATTTATATATAGAAATGAAACGGGTCATATGGGTCAGCAGTCACCCAGTCTTTATGGTCGACCCAGCCCAGTTTTGGCCTGTACAAAAATAGTTATTTAGAACCATGTTTGAAAAGCGTTTGGCTAACTGAAATGATGAAGTATTAGGCGGGTAATGGCAGCCTTCTACATCTTATCCGAGAACACTCAAAGGCAGTCACTAGCTTGACCATTTTACAAACCGGGGGATACATTATATAGCATTTCACATGAAAAAACTGTCAGGGTGCGTGAATGCTTTCGATCGGGCTTATATCAACCAGTGCTACAAAATGACCCATATTAACATGAACCCATTGCTCGAGACACCCATTCTGCCACCCCTTCGTATTTGGTTGTTAATGAATTTACAAAATCTTTCATCAGATTCATACATGGGGTGGAACATCGAAGCCACTTAATAGTAGATATGTCAGTCTTTGGCTCTTGTTTAAGGGAGATTGCATTCAGGATGTCATGATAATATCATTCAGTGTTCATTTTGTTATGATTTTCGTGGCTTCTTTCTGAGGGTCCACTAAATCTCATAAAGATAGAAAAATCAAGAAAGTTACTAGAAAAATCAAATCCGGTCCATGCCTTTGAAAGTTCATGATAGCACTTAACAGTCACAAACTTATTCTTATAAAAATCAAGAAACTTTATGTTAGTTATTATTATCTTGCGGTTACAATGTGAGAACTTAGCTAGTAATTTCTTGTACTTATATTGTGGGTTATGTGTGCTGCTATTGGTTTATTGACCCTGCTTAAAGACAACTTAGAGATGATGTAATTTCCAACTTTTTTATTTTTAGTTTGATCAACCTTATTCATTAGTATCTTTGAGCTATCAATATTAAGCTGATCACAGTTTGACATGGGAATGTCTAGCTAGGCTTGTCAAATGGCTAGGACTCTGTCACAAGTTGTGCATGAAATCTTACCCTTTGTATTCCCAGAGAATCATTAGGGTTGTGTTAATAGGTAGTGTGGATGTTGTAATTTCAAATATGTATAAAATTCGCTTTTATGATTGCTATTTCTTTGTAACTTAAACAAGTATTAAGGTTTTTGAGAAGGAATATTGCTGATTGCACGTTTGAGCCTACTTTTGTAAAATCATTTGAAACTTTTCAAATCTTCCATTTTCTGGTTGATTTTATTTTTACGTATCGCGAATTATTGTTACATTGAAAAATGCGTGGAACTTGTGTTTTATGCTATTTTTTTTTAATTCCTTATTTTTGTAAGCACTTTGGAGTTTATGACTTTAAGGTCTAGGGTGTGTGACCAAAGTTCACGGTACAGATGCTCCTGTGATTTGAACCTTTTATTGAATTAATTGTGCGTCAACTTCTTGAAATTCTTACACTTGAATGTTTTCTATTGAAGGTTATCGTTGTCAGTAATTCAACATGTAGGCTTTTATAACTCCAAGTTAGTAAGAACTGGTCCTTTGCTCTCTAGAGGTGGCAAAATGGTAGGTCTGTCAAAACGGGACAGATTGGGTTATCCTGACTGACAACTTTGTCCGAAGTTTTTCAAAAGGTTTATAGACATTAGTAGCAATATAGTTAGGAATGTTATACAACTACTGTAGTAATCAGGTTTTGTGAGTAAAGGGTATAGAAGGTTTTATACATTTGTAGCAATATAGTCGAGGTGTTTCCAGTTAAACTATTTCTTTGTTTTGGCCTGTTAGAGATGAAACATAACCGTAATCGACCTGTTGTGTAAATGGGTCGAGATTATCAAGTCTATTAATTATTTGCATGCTAATCAGTTCCCATTTGTAATTCTTTTGCATTGTTTCTGCTTTTCAATTGCTAAAGTGATTTCAAGTTTGAGACATTCTATTTTTGTGGGATACTTTTTTGTAGATGTCGTGAAGATATGACAGCCGTACAACAATCTTTTCCCCAGAAGGTCGTCTCTACCAGGTCGAGTATGCAATGGAAGCCATTGGAAATGCAGGATCTGCCATTGGAATACTATCAAAAGATGGAGTTGTCTTAGTTGGTGAGAAGAAAGTAACTTCAAAGCTCCTCCAAACCTCAACCGCAACTGAGAAGATGTACAAAATAGACGATCATGTAGCATGTGTTGTAGCTAGTATCATGTCAGATGCCAACATCCTCATTAACACTGCACGTGTCCAAGCACAACGCTACACTTTCTCTTACCAAGAACCAATGCCCGTAGAACAACTGGTCCAATCCCTCTGTGATACCAAACAAGGCTACAAACAGTTTGGTGGGCTCCGTCCTTTCGGGGTCTCGTTTTTATTCGCTGGATGGGATAAGGACTACGGATTCCAGCTTTACATGAGTGACCCAAGTGGAAACTATGGTGGGTGGAAGGCAGCTGCTATTGGTGCAAACAATCAAGCGGCTCAATCGATGCTAAAACAGGACTACAAAGATGATATCAGTAGAGAAGAGGCTGTGCAATTGGGTCTTAAGGTTCTTAGCAAGACGATGGACAGTACTAGTCTTACCTCAGAGAAACTTGAACTTGCTGAAGTTTTCTTGTCATCTTCAGGGAAGGTTAAGTACCAGGTCTGCACACCTGATGCTCTCAGTAAGATGTTGGTAAAATATGGTGTCACCCAGCCTGCCGCAGAAGCTTAATTGGTTTGCCATATGGTTTGCTTTGTCTTTAATTTACTGGTGATAGACTTTGTTTTGGATTTTGGTATAAGTTGTATGGTTTGGATCTTTATTTTGTAACGTTGGTGTCATAAACATGTGATAAGTTCTCAATGTGTTGTTCCATATGCATGATTTAATGTTCTGCACTGCAAACCCTTGTGCTGCAAGCCACACTATCTTAAGAAAACTATGAGAAGTTACCAGAAATTCTAAAAATATTTTCTGTGAGCTTCTATCAGTTTTCTAATGTTTCTAAAAAATATTTGGAATTTTCGGAGTTCATTTGATATTTTTCCTTGATTTATTTCCTTTCTAATATTAAAAAAATCTTATATTTTAAATCTTTTACCTTAATACCCAAATTAGTTTTTGTGGAAACTTATCTCCTTGAGAGAGTTTGGTGGTTAAGATTTGATTTATTATGATTAGTTTATCTTTTATTTTAGCTTTTTATTTTAAAAGTTTATATTTATATAATTGTGCTAACCCTTAAAGTTTTGATTTTTTTTGTGTTTATCTTCATCTCTACCGCTAAGGCCGGAGCTTAAGGGTCATTAAGCATTTTTAATACATAAAGTTTGAAACTTTAGTAAATTTTAAGCTTGTTAGTGAATAAAGTTTTAAACTTTACTTACTAATTAGTTGATAAGATTAATAAAGTTGTAAACTTTTGTGTTAATTTGTGCTTATTTGATCGGGTGGTTTTATTCCTCTCGTTTCATCATCCGGGTTTTACTTTCTTTACTTTTTGAATCTTTAGTAGTTATAAATTTTAATATAATAGTTATGCTTATTTTATTGAATTAATTGCTATGTGTTGGTTTGCTATGCTTAGTGAGTAGGCTTTTTATATACTTGTTGAGTAGATTATTCCGTGAATTAAGTGTGGTTTTATAAAAGTTAGAAAATCTATTGGTTAGTAATTTTAAGATACTTAGATTGAAATTTTGGTTGTTTAAGCGGGCAAAAGCCGTGAAAATAATTGGGTTTTAATCTAGATATTGATATCTCTTTATGAAAATTATTGTGACAAAATAATTATTTGTAAAAGATATTAATTCATCAATAAAGGACTTAGTTGAAATAATAAACCGCACTTAAGGATCTTGATAATTTGCTTAACAAGTATATCTTTTCATCATATATTTCTTATTCGCTTGCTTAGCATAATTTAGTTCATTATTTTTAGTTGTTATCATTTATCGTTAACTTTAGTTTATTTACTTTCTACTAGTTTTATTATTGTTTTTGCTTTAAATATTACTCCGTATCATTTTAATCTAAATCCTACAAACCTAAACGTTTTTAGTTAAATTTGCGTAATTGCTTATTTGTGTTTAGCTTTCTTATTTTACATGCTTAATTGTTTCTTTCTTATTAATTTCCAAAACCCAAAATATTTTTATCCTATTCAAATCACTCGACCTTTAAACAACGAATCGATTTTCCATTACACCCTCGTTGGGAGAACGACACGGGAGTTCCGTACTTCCGGAAAATTATATGTACTAAAAAGACAAAATCAAAAATGGCGGCTTGAATCTAATGAATTGTTACAGATTTAAGTAGTGAAAGTACATCCAGACACTATTTTACGGGGACTGTATTTAACAACAATGTATTGTTTAATTTTGATTAGTGAGTGAAAATAGTTGCTTTTCCAGTGTCATCCAAACACAGCCTTGACGAGCGTGTGTATCTGATTATGGTTGTCTTTTTCTTGTATGTTTGTAGCTGCGCTGAATTGTTTACTTCACGGGCATGATAGGCCTGATGTGAAGTTCTATGGTGATGGTGAAGATTCGTTGTTGTTGAGGTACACGTTTAATGTAATGATTGGTAATTATCAGTTATGTGTAAGCTTGTGTTTGATTGTTCATAATTTGTATTTCTAAGACAGGTATATGCTTTCTATTGCTCTCTTCATTCAAAAGTCAAGTATTTTTTTCTGAAAAACCGAAGCCAGTTTACAATAATGAAACATTGCTTACAGTCATACAATATAGCGCAGTATTCTTGCAGATTTCTTATAGTGTACTCTACTTATGGAGTTATACGTTAATGTTTGTATGATTATGGCTTACAACGTGACAGACACACATCGAGGGATTGGAAGTTAATTAGCTCGAAACAAGTATCGTTCCCTCATTTGAAAACAATATAATTGATGTATGCTAGAAATTTTAGTACTAATTGGCTTATTATAATGATCTTCTCATATACTTTGGAATCATTGTTTACAGCTCAATGATGTGATGCATTCATCTTGTGACGTATTTTTCTTATACTTTTTATTCGCTCTAGTAACCACACTTCGTATTTGCAGGTGGTGATTTGAAGTTGCAGGTTGACATGGCAAATCCTCAACACAAGTTAGTCACATAAACGTAAAACTACAATTTACAAACGTATTTGCTCTAGCACTGTACCTTGGAATACTTTCTCTGAAGACTTGATAGGTTCCGAACCATTGTTTTGAATATTGCTGTTTAGAGGTTTTGATGTTGAAAATTTTTACATTGTTGGTAAAAGCCTCTTTGGGACTTGAGGAAACAGATTTTTTTTACAAAGAGATATCTTTTTTTACTTCTCTACATTCTTCGATTTTATATAATACTTATATTTGGAGAATATCCCTTGATACTCTAAACAACAAATATAAATTGCAAAAGTCGTCCTCGTGGTTTAGCCAAATTGCAGATTTCGTCCGTGGAGTTCATTAAGTGCAAAAACAGTCCGTATTTGATCCCCGAAACTAACACAGTTAGTTTGTGCTCGTTATCCTTAAAACAAGAGGGTATTTTTGTCTTTCTCATTAAATTAACCCCACCCACCAAATCCCAATCTTAATAAAATAAAGTTAGACATTTTATCTTCCCCAAATAATCACCACATCCCCAAATCTGATTCCCTAAACCCTAATTTATCATCCCTGAACATTGAAACCCATTCCACTTTTCACCCTTGTAGATACTAACGATTGTTTGAAATATGAATGAACCTTCACCACCAAACTTAATCTTTAGAAAGGATGGCATATCATTTGATCCAAACACATCATATGGTAAATTGCAGAACCAAATTTAATCACTTGTTTGATACTAAATTATTAGCTAACTGATTTTTATATTTCATTATGATACATGTGGGTCCAAGTCTATGTTTTCTTTGAAGTTGAATCATGGTGGACACTTCACAAACCCACCAAACAGGAAGTATACTTCAGGTAACATATCATACCTTGATCACATTGATGTGGATCACTTTAATGTTGAGGGAATAAATACGATTATGGCGCAACTAGGTTATGATTATGAAGAAATTATGTATTATTACTTTAGGTGCCTAAGAAAGGTTTAAATGATGGTTTAAGGTCTGTGAGTTATGATGATGACTTAGTTAGGTTGATAAAAGTAGTGGAAACAAATAAGGAAATAGAATGGTTTGTTGAGCATTGGGTTACAACTGTTGAGATTAAGGACTTAGGTTTTGATGTGAATGTGGAAGACTTAGACTTTGGCTTTGAAGAGGTGGATGTGAATGATGAAGACTTAGGCTTTGATGAGGTAGATAGGAATATGGAAGACAGAGAAGATATTGTAGATGATGAGCATGTCATTGATGAGGTAGAAGTGAAGATGGAGGATTTTAGCAGATATGATGATAGGGAAAACTATGTTGACCCAAGTGGAAAACCTCATTTTGAAGTCACAGAAGAAGCTTTACATGTTGTGGACTATGATTCATTTGATAGTGATGTAGGTGATGGTGATGATGCTGCAAGTATTAGAAGGAGGAACCTTAGGAAACTTAATTATTAATACAAATAAGCCGTAAAAACGTTTATTTATATTTTACGATCTTCTAATGTTTTGTCGATAACAAATGTAAAATCATTTTAACGAAACAAATAGAGTACGTAAATAGTTTGAGTTAATAGTTTTCTAACACACTTACGCTTTCACATAAAACACTAAAACAAGTATAAGTGATTTTATGATTTAGATACATATGTACAACAACTAGTGTTTACATATTGGGTTAAACATATACTTAAACTAAGTATACTAAAATGGGTAAAAACTAAGTGTATGCTAAAATGGGTAAATACAAGTATATACTAAATGGGTAAATACTAGCTAATGGTTTTGACCCATAACCCATGGTTTTATATATACCACTTAACCAAGTTCATTGTATCCTTAAGATACATTGTATCTAGAAAGAAAACCATGGATCAACCCATAACCCATGACCCATGACCCATAACCAAAAATACCCATGGGCAAAGAGGAGCGGACCACGGATCCCTAGCTTTGTGCTAGCCGGATCCCTTGTGGCAGGGATCCGTGGGATCCGAGGAACAGAAGAGAATTTCCTCTATAAATAGAGAGCCATTTCTTCCTCTCTAAACATGACTTTTACACACATACTTCCCCAAAAGTATTCTAACCCTCTAACCTCAGATCTAAGTGATCTATGTAGTTTGTCTTTTGTTTTTGTGTGATCTACTAGGTTCCTCTTAAAGGAGAGATCACCACTTCTTGAAGACGTGCAAGCTCAAGTCCATGAGTTGCCATGCTTCGTCATCATCAAGACTACTAAAGTTCTCTTGTTGATAGTTCTTCCTTTCTCCATAGATGTTGGGTTGAAGGCATTAGTGAAGAATGCCGAAAGTGTCAAGATGAAAGCATTAGTGAAAGGTGCTCATCATCCGTGTCAAAGCATTAGTGAAGGATGCTAAAGGTGTCAAGACGAAGGCATTAGTGAAGGGTGCCAAGCGTTGTGTCAAAGGCATTAGTGAAGGATGCCAAAGAATCAAATCAAGTAGCATTTGGGAAGAATGCCTAGGTCGTATAATCGATGAGGTGCATCGTTATACATATATGTATTTGTTTATCTACAAGGATGGTGATATCCTTGATGGTGTTGTAACAAGGAGTAGATCTCCTTGAGATTAGGTGTTGTGTCGTGAAGGGTAGTAGTTCCTCCATAGTAATGGAACTAGGTGCTTAGCCTAGTACCTAATAAAGGGTAGGCGACGTTGTGATAGGATTAGTTCTCCTAAGGTGTGAAAGAATTCGGTGGTTAGCCTAGCACCGTATAAATGGTAGGCAAGGTTGTGTTAGGTATGGTTCGCCTTGGTGTGAAAGAACTCGGTATTTAGCTTTGTACCGGAAAAAGGTTAAGCGACGTTGTGAAGGCTTCTCCGCCACAAGGAGTTGGTGTAGTGCTTACGAACACTCGAGTAGGTGAATCGGGGAGTGGAGTAGGGCAAGGAAGGTGTCCTTGTAGCCGAACCACTATAAATAACTTGTGTTGTGGTGATGTGCTCCTTACTCTTTATATTTCATTACACGTTTATTTATCTATCTATCAACGTCCAACATAAACAATCGAATAGATTGACATAAGTTGATCTAAATATTTAAAAGGAAGTTTTAAATTGGTAAAACTATTCAACCCCCCCCCCCTTCTAGTTTTCCACAATTGGCATCAGAGCTTCGTTACAAAGTTTTTTAAAGTATGTTGTACTTTAAAGACTTGATACGATCCGTGTATGTTTGAAAACTACAAAGAAGGATTTTTTTTGTTGGTCATATTTTCTTTTAAATCATTTTGTTGGACATTGATAGATGATTCTAATCACTTTTGCTCTTAAGAAATCTTCATGCTAGAATCTCTTCAAAATCTTCATTCAAAGAATAATGAAGTCAACATTCAAGGAAGGATCTAAAAGGTAATCACAACTTACGTACACCAAGTACAAAGGATTACTTTAAAAGCTCATGAAGTATTTTTGGTATTATACCAAATCAAGAAGCATAGAGGTATGTTTTACTCTTCATTAAATAGGTTACATGAGTTCCATTTATTGTCATAAGTTCTCTTTGCTTAACTAATCACTAACATCATTAGAAGTCTCTTTCGTCACCTTTCGTCTTTTTCAACATAGGGAATGATATTTTTTTTCGTCAAACTAACGCCGTCATCACATATGAACCCTCGATATGTAATTCATCAAAAATCATCATTCGAAAACAATCCTCATCTAATACCTCCATTTTTTTTGGCAAGCTAATTTATAAGCCTACTACAAAAATAATACCAAACAACTTTTTTCCACAGAGTCGGATCCCTCTAGTTGTACTAGCCGGATCCCAAATACAAAGGATCCGGGAACCGTGGAATGTAACTCACTATACGCTTTCAAAAATTCACCAATGATCTTTTTCCCTCTATTCACATAACACTAAAACGACTAAGCTACTGAATCCATCCTCATTGGCTTCCATACTCTCAAGTATTCCTTCCTAGAACATCATTGTAAGTAATTACATTAACTTGTTCTAATTTTCATCATCCTCATCCTAGGGTTTATGGTTTCTTAAATTTTAATCAATTAATTTAATTAGGGCTTTTTAAATCAATCATGAAAAGGGGCTTTTAACAAAATCACATTGTGTTCACAACATTCTTAATACAAATCAAAACCATAAACCCATCCCAACTAATTTTACCTAATTGAAAATTTGTATTTTTAGGACCAACCATGCCCAAAGCTACTCAACAAGATCATCATGACACCGTCCACTACCTTACTCATTACTATCGTAAAAAGGGATTGACCAAAACCGACCGTAAAATTTTCAAAAGCCTTGTAAAACGACTTATCCACGAAGGTCGTGTAGTCAAGGAATGTTTCCTTGAAGATGCCGACATTTGTCAAGTTTTCGACAATCAACTTTGATTGTCTCCTTGACATAGATGAACAAATTTGTCCGGTTTTTATTTTTGAATTTCACAAAAGCTTTAGGATCATTCGAAACATCGATGATAGCATTTCAATCGCTTTCATCATCAATAAACAAAACTTCACTCTTCCTCTCAACACCTTTGCTCAAATTCTTCGCATTCCTTGTGAAGGAATTTGTATGTACTCTCAAGGTTGGGCAATTAACGTTCAAAACCTTGCACTTGATCCTAAGACTCTCTATAACACTCCTATTGATGAACCCGAAACCATCCGAGACACTATTTTCAAAATAAGAACCGACCAATCCCGTTTCAACCGAAACAAGAAGCTCATTCACCGTAATCCCTTTCAAATGGAACTTTTCGAAATACACCCCATGTTTAGAAAATGGGAAGAAATCCTTAGGAAAATGTCATTAGCCTAGTTGGAAACAAAGATCATCCAAACGCATGCCTTGTGCAAATGATCTATTGTTTTATCCATCAAAGGCCATTTAATCTTGCCTATTACATGGTAAGGAGAATGGCTGGGTATTCAAAGCTTCCAACATGGTACTTCCGTATGGTATGCTTCTAACACGACTTTGTAAGTATGTTGGTACATTGCAACCATCTCCTATCAACGATGATCATTATCTTTCCGATCACGTCATGGTACCTCTTACCAAACGACCCTTTAAACGGTTCATGGTCAATGGAGAACAACCGAAGCTCTGACTCCTCGGCCGATGAAGAAGAAGAAGATGAAGAAGATGTCGACCCCGTAGCCAACATCAAATTGGAAATCCTTGAATACCACAAACAACTTCCGACCATTCCAAACGAGACCGCGGAATTTAAGCAATTGAGGGGCATGATTCAAAACCTCGCATACAACCTCACTAAGCCGTCAAAAAGGAAAAGAAAGGATTGACGAAAGAGACAATAGGATTGTGCTTGTCTTCTTTATCTTATGTTTGGATGATTACATTTTAGCACTTTCGGTTTATGATTACTTGGATATTGTCTTTAACTAGTGTTTTGTGATAAACATGCTTGTTTCTACTGTTTATCTTTGGATTTACTAGTATGCATAAACTGCGCATCATTTCTGTGTTGGTTCTGTGTTGGTTCTGATCTGCAGATGCCGGATCCCTAGGATTAGCCTAGCCGGATCCCTCCCTTGAGGGAACCGTGGGATCCGTGATAACAGATCAGCAATACAAAGATTCAGTACATCAAAACTTCTTTCTAGATAACATCACATTAGCTTAGCATATGATTTTAGAACCCAACTAAGTCCACTTCAAGGATGAGAAAGGATTAGACTCACTAAAGGCTTACTTAAGATCTTAGTCTAATTTTATCAACACATCTAAACTCACCATATTTCCGCTTCAACTACTCACAAACTATTTCTCACCTCTCAAAACACTTAAAGAAGACAAGCTAAACAATTTTAGGAAATTGCTTCTAGTCATTTCTATCTCAAAGTAAGACAAAAATGAGTTTTTCAATTCTTGTAATTTTAAGAATTTTTTAATATCACCTCAAGCTTAAATCTGATCACTAGGATCATTTATTATGACTTGACACCTTCATAATTCTTAGTGTTATCCTTGGACATCCATTGGTAGTCATCTTGTCCCATCCCTCTTCCATAAAAAGCAATCATTTGCTATAACACTTATTACCTTTAATCATTCAAGTACCCTTTCATCTTAAACACTTAGGAGAACTGAAACATTCAAAATGAGATAGGCTTTAGCTCCTATAAACCTCATTTCAAACCTGTCACAACTCAGCGAGAGCCGGATCCCTAGGATTAGCCTAGCCGGATCCCTTCAAGGAGGGAACCGTGGGATCCGGGTGACAGTTTATGTCAAACATAGCTAAAACAATCATTTCAACTCATCTTCCTAACTCAAACACTCCATCTCATCTTAAATGAGTTCCTAGATCAGTGAAACTCTGAATCTCAACCTTGTGAATGTTAATCATCACATTTCCAAGAACATTAGTGGATTAAGTCTTAAATGCAATTGCAAAGTTCTTCCCTTTATAATTCACATTTCCAAGAACACTTTAGTCATCAAACATATAGTTAGACTACCCAAGGTCAAATTTTCTTGGCCAAAACCATCATTAAGCACCATTACTTGTTATGGTTAAGGATTTGAGATATCCAACAGCTAAAGACTTCAAAATTATCCTCCTAGAACTGATCAAAACCCCAAAAGCATGCTTAGCCCTTTAAGTAGCCAAGAATTTAATTTCCTAATTCAAATTACCCTTTATAAACCAAACAACCTTAGGATTAAGGTACCACTCTCAAATCACATCTCAAAATCATCAACTAAAGGAGTTCTTACTAGCACCATCACTATGACTAAGGCTCCTAGTGCTAACTCATCCACTCAAGAACCACCCAAGAAACTTGCTAGAATCATACATGAAGTTTCCTCAACCGAATCATCTTCGGTTAAGTCCACCAAAGCTAGGATTTCTCCCACACTAAGAAAACCAATCAAACTAATTCACAAGAAGAGTGTTCCCACTAGGATTTCATCACATAATTCTACTATACCCTCCACAACTCAACCTACTTCATTAGTGCCTAGAGCCACCTCACAATCATTTGAAGATCCTCAACCCACTTCACTTGAACCTCCACTTCAAGAAACTCAAAACCATGACAAGGAGTGCGATCATTGCAAACATGTTGAAAGATTGAAACATGAACTAGATAGATTGATACATGAACTACAAGCTCAAACTGAGAATGTTTAGGAAAACTCACCTCATCATTAAAGATTTTAGTTGAATCTAAAGCTTAGGGTAACTCATTAGCATTAGTAGCACTTATTTGGCTAGTTCATTCTCTTAGTTTTTAGAGATTTGGTTGTGTATCTCTTGTTTTATTGAATGCATACTTATATGTTATAATTATTTTGTGTTGTGCTTGATATATTGTACATATATCTCATTTTCTCAAATAGCATTGCTTGACATTTATTCACTGCTGAAGATACTATCAACAGATAGCCGGATCCCTTCCAGATAACTAGACGGATCCCTCCTTGAAGGGAACCGTGGGATCCGTGGTACAGGAGCACAAATTTCTACTAACTTGAGTCTTATTTGCAGGAAATTATGCACTATACTTTTGTTTTCTAACCTTTGTTTTGTAGTTATTCAAAATACACATGAAGATATTGACATCATAAAGCTAGGGGGAGCTTTGTGTCAAACAACATTGAAAAATCATTTGCAACTTAATCCAATTTTGGATTACACTTCATGACACCCTATTGCAACATTGCAATATTCAAGGGCGAGCACGTTCTCGTCACTTAGACGAACCATTTGCAAACTTAATTGCAAACACAATTAGTTTATTTTACGTTATGTCCTTGACGCCCTTACATAGGGATGGACTCGTCAAGGGGGAGTTAAGACGAATCCCATTCCCGTCACTTGCTCTATTTACATTTTTACATTTTTCTTATAAAAATTGTGTTAGTTTCTTTTAACACTTTTTGTTTCGACAAAAAGGGGGAGAAGAAAGTAAAAACTACAAATTCAAATTTTTACGAATTTTAGCTTTTTCCTTAAAATAATTTTATGTTTTGTCATCAACAAAAAGGGGGAGATTGTTAATACAAATAACCGTAAAAACGTTTATTTATATTTTATGATCTTCTAATGTTTTGTCGATAACAAATGTAAAATCATTTTAACGAAACAAATAGAGTACGTAAATAGTTTGAGTTAATAGTTTTCTAACACACTTACGCTTTCACATAAAACACTAAAACAAGTATAAGTGATTTTATGATTTAGATACATATGTACAACAACTAGTGTTTACATATTGGGTTAAACATATACTTAAACTAAGTATACTAAAATAGGTAAAAATTAAGTGTATGCTAAAATGGGTAAATACAAGTATATACTAAATGTGTAAATACTAGCTAATGGTTTTTACCCATAACCCATGGTTTTATATATACCACTTAACCAAGTTCATTGTATCCTTAAGATACATTGTATCTAGAAAGAAAACCATGGATCAACCCATAACCCATGACCCATGACCCATAACCAAAAATACCCATGGGCAAAGAGGAGCGGACCACGGATCCCTAGCTTTGTGCTAGCCGGATCCCTTGTGGTAGGGATCCGTGGGATCCGGAGAACAGAAGAGAATTTCCTCTATAAATAGAGAGCCATTTCTTCCTCTCTAAACATGACTTTTTACACACATACTTCCCCAAAGTATTCTAACCCTCTAACCTCAGATCTAAGTGATCTATGTAGTTTGTCTTTTGTTTTTGTGTGATCTACTAGGTTCCTCTTAAAGGAGAGATCACCACTTCTTGAAGATGTGCAAGCTCAAGTCCATGAGTTGCCATGCTTCGTCATCATCAAGACTACTAAAGTTCTCTTGTTGATAGTTCTTCCTTTCTCCATAGATGTTAGGTTGAAGGCATTAGTGAAGAATGCCGAAAGTGTCAAGATGAAAGCATTAGTGAAAGGTGTTCATCATTCGTGTCAAAGCATTAGTGAAGGATGCTAAAGATGTCAAGACGAAGGCATTAGTGAAGGGTGCCAAGTGTTGTGTCAAAGGCATTAGTGAAGGATGCCAAAGAATCAAATCAAGTAGCATTTGGGAAGAATGCCTAGGTCGTATAATCGATGAGGTGCATCGTTATACATATATTGTATTTGTTTATCTACAAGGATGGTGATATCCTTGATGGTGTTGTAACAAGGAGTAGATCTCCTTGAAATTAGGTGTTGTGTCGTGAAGGGTAGTAGTTCCTCCATAGTAATGGAACTAGGTGCTTAGCCTAGTACCTAATAAAGGGTAGGCGACGTTGTGATAGGATTAGTTCTCCTAAGGTGTGAAAGAACTCGGTGGTTAGCCTAGCACCGTATAAAGGGTAGGCGACGTTGTGTTAGGTATGGTTCACCTTGGTGTGAAAGAACTCGGTATTTAGCTTTGTACCGGAAAAAGGGCAAGCGACGTTGTGAAGGCTTCTCCGCCACAAGGAGTTGGTGTAGTGCTTACGAACTCTCGAGTAGGTGACTCGGGGAGTGGATTGGGGCAAGGAAGGTGTCCTTGTAGCCGAACCACTATAAATAACTTATGTTGTGGTGATGTGCTCCTTACTCTTTATATTTCATTACACGTTTATATATCTATCTATCAACGTCCAACATAAACAATCAAATAGATTGACATAAGTCGATCTAAATATTTAAAAGGAAGTTTTAAATTGGTAAAACTAGTCAACCCCCCCTTCTAGTTTCCACAATTGGCATCAGAGCTTCGTTACAAAGTTTTTTAAAGTATGTTGTACTTTAAAGACTTGATACGATCCGTGTATGTTTGAAAACTACAAAGAAGGATTTTTTTTTGCTGGTCATATTTTCTTTTAAATCATTTTGTTGGACATTGATAGATGATTCTAATCACTTTTGCTCTTAAGAAATCTTCATGCTAGAATCTTTTCAAAATATTCATTCAAAGAATAATGAAGTCAACATTCAAGGAAGGATCTAAAAGGTAATCACAACTTACGTACACCAAGTACAAAGGATTACTTTAAAAAGCTCATGAAGTATTTTTGGTATTATACCAAATCAAGAAGCATAGAGGTATGTTTTACTCTTCATTAGATATGTTACATGAGTTCCATTTACTGTCATAAGTTCTCTTTGCTTAACTAATCACTAACATCATTAGAAGTCTCTTTCGTCACCTTTCGTCTTTTTCAACATAGGGAATGATATTTTTTTTCGTCAAACTAACGCCGTCATCGCATATGAACCCTCGATATGTAATTCATC
The DNA here is from genome assembly GCA_910596185.1 of Chrysanthemum makinoi. Classification (NCBI taxonomy): domain Eukaryota; kingdom Viridiplantae; phylum Streptophyta; class Magnoliopsida; order Asterales; family Asteraceae; genus Chrysanthemum; species Chrysanthemum makinoi. The sequence goes on along the minus strand of OU343223.1, from coordinate 158,835,664 downwards.
AATAATCATCATTCAAAAACAATCCTCATCTAATATCTCCATTTTTTTTGGGCAAGCTAATTTACAAGCCTACTACAAAAATAATACCAAACAAATCCCTTTCTGTCCACAGTAGCCGGATCCCTCTAGTTGTACTAGCCAGATCCCAAATACAAAGGATCCGGGGGAACCGTGGAACTGAACTCAGCTATACGCTTTCAAAAATTCACCACTGATCTTTTTCCCTCTATTCACATAACACTAAAACGACTAAGCTACTGAATCCATCCTCATTGGCTTCCATACTCTCAAGTATTCCTTCCTAGAACATCATTGTAAGTAATTACATTAACTTGTTTTAATTTCCATCATCCTCATCCTAGGGTTTATAGTTTCTTAAATTTTAATCAATTAATTTAATTAGGGCTTTTTAAATCAATCATGAAAAGGGGTTTTTAACAAAATCACATTGTGTTCACAACATTGTTAATACAAATCAAAACCATAAACCCATCCCAACTAATTTTACCTAATTGGAAAATTTGTATTTTTAGGACCAACCATGCCCAAAGCTACTCAACAAGATCATCATGACACCGTCCACTACCTTACTTATTACTATCGTAAAAAGGGATTGACCAAAACCGACCATAAAATTTTCAAAAGCCTTGTAAAATGACTTATCCACGAAGGTCGTGTAGTCAAGGAATGTTTCCTTGAAGATACCGACATTCGTCAAGTTTTCTTGACAATCAACTTTGATTGTCTCCTTGACATAGATGAACAAATTTGTCCGGTTTTTATTTTTGAATTTCACAAAAGCTTTAGGATCATTCGAAACATCGATGATAGCATTTCAATCGCTTTCATCATCAATAAACAAAACTTCACTCTTCCTCTCAACACCTTTGCTCAAATTCTTCGCATTCCTTGTGAAGGAATTTGTATGTACTCTCAAGATTGGGCAATTAACGTTCAAAACCTTGCACTTGATCCTAAGCCTCTCTATAACACTCCTATTGATGAACCCGAAACCATCCGAGACACTATTTTCAAAATAAGAACCGACCAATCCCGTCTCGACCGAAACAAGAAGCTCATTCACCGTAATCCCTTTCAAATGGAACTTTTCGAAATACACCCCATGTTTAGAAAATGGGAAGAAATCCTTAGGGAAAATGCCATTAGCCTAGTTGGAAACAAAGATCATCCAAACGCATGCATTATGCAAATGATCTATTGTCTTATCCATCAAAGGCCATTTAATCTTGCCTATTACATGGTAAGGAGAATGGCTGGGGTATTCAAAGCTTCCAACATGGTACTTCCGTATGGTATGCTTCTAACACGACTTTGTAAGTATGTTGGTACATTGCAACCATCTCCTATCATCGATGATCATTATCTTTCCGATCACGTCATCGTACCTCTTACCAAACGACCCTCTAAACGGTTCATGGTCAATGGAGAACAACCGGAAGCTCTCTCGGACTCCTCGGCCGGTGAAGAAGAAGAAGATGAAGAAGATGTTGACCCCGTAGCCAACATCAAATTGGAAATCCTTGAATACCACAAACAACTTCCGACCATTCCAAACGAGACCGCGGAATTTAAGCAATTGAGGGGCATGATTCAAAACCTCGCATACAACCTCACTAAGCCGTCAAAAAGGAAAAGAAAGGATTGACGAAAGAGACAATAGGACTGTGCTTGTCTTCTTTATCTTATGTTTGGATGATTACATTTTAGCACTTTCGGTTTATGATTACTTGGATATTGTCTTTAACTAGTATTTTGTGATAAACATGCTTGTTTCTACTGTTTATCTTTGGATTTACTAGTGTGCATAAACTGTGCATCATTTCTGTGTTGGTTCTGTGTTGGTTCTGATCTGCAGATGCCGGATCCCTAGGATTAGCCTAGCCGGATCCCTCCCTTGAGGGAACCGTGGTGTTGATCCCAGTTGAGCAAACGATCTAATATAGAAACTGACTTAGAATAAAAGCTTATTAAGTATTACGCGGAATTTAACACTTAATCTTAAGAAGAAGAACAGTTAACATTCAACACCTCAATATTATTTATTAATACGAATACTCTTACAGAATTAGGGTTTTGCAACCTTGAAGTGTATCGACCTTAGATATAAAACTTTCACGTATATCTAATCTAACCTAGGACCTCCTTTTATAGACTAAGGAGTCCTTAACATAATACAATACGTAACCTACAAGATAAATATCTTTACCATATTTATCTAATACAATAAACTAAACCGACTATACAAAACACTAGCAGTGGTTACAATATATCATCCGTGGTTACACACTACTACTAGCCGTAGTTTTCTTTATCAGAGGTTACATTCTTCTGTCCGTGGTTATATCAAACCTGTCCGTGGTTCCAGTACTTAAAGTAATTCATGATTCAAGGAACCAAAAACCCAACAATCCTCCCCTAAACTTGATACATTCCAAAAGAATTCTCAAGTTTCCTTTAAGCTCAAAACATCTCAAATGGAGGATGTAGCCAAACACTTATGAGATTTAAGAATTGTCTCATATTTCTTCAACAAATCATAGGCTTGACCATCATAGGGTAACAGCATCTTGATAATACCGTGTTTCAACATCCGAGCAATAATTTCGGATACTTATTCAACTGAGGATAATCACCTTCTACAAGCATGTGAATAACTTTTCCAGAAACAGTTAAAACATGAACTCCACAAGTTTGATATAAAACCATCTTGTTACAGTACCATTGTAGAGTCCTTTCCACTCAGGTTCATCATGAGTTGGTTCAAATAAAATCTTCAAATTATAATAAACCAGTCTCTCATGATAATCATTTGGATGTACTTCACCAAACGTATTCTTGTAAAGTATCCAAAGATTCATCAAATCATCTCTTTCAAAATACTGAAGCATTTGTGAAAATTTATTATACTCATAAACTTCATTGTTGAGTCTTTGAATTTTCCAAACTCCTTCACTTCCATCATTAAGCTTAAACTCATAAGAAACAATTTGATTAACATCTGCAACTTCTTTCAATCTTTTAGAATCAGATGTCTCTTGAATCTCAGATTTTCTCTTTCTTTTACTTTGCATCCACTCATCATGCTTCTTAATCCACTCTTCATCCTTCTCAGAATTCATTGGACAAAAATCATCATGATTAATCTTCATACATCTTTCATAAATCTCAAGAATTCTTTCAAATGAACATTTACTAAGATTTTCAGAAATGTGAATGCCTGAATTCTTAATAATTTTCATTAATACATTCCTCATCTGTGCCATTGAAAGAGGTTTCTTTCTTATAACTTGCTTCCTTTCTTTACCAACCTTCCTTGCCCATTCACCCAAAAGCCTAGCTTTTTCCTTATCATCCAATAAATTCCATTCTTGTGCAGTATATTCATCATGTATTTGTTGAGAAGCTTCAAGAAAGTTTTGTGATTCATACCATATAGCTAACATTTTCTGACTAGCTTCCTCTTCTTTCTGCTTTCTTTTCTCTAAAGCTTCTTGTTCTTCAGCAACCATATTCTTTACATACTCTGCATCATAAGCTTCTTGTTCTGCTTTAGATTTAAACTTCAACTCTGGTACTGCAACCCCTTTACCTTTGCCAACATCAGATTGAACCACTTTCTTCTTCAGAGGTTCACCAATAACTAAACTTTTTCCTTTGGATTTGGGTTTAGTTGCAGTAGATTGAACAGATAAAACAGGTACAATAAAAGGTGTAGAAATAGATGAAGTTTTACTTAGATTTATCAAAGTACTTTCAGCTTCTTTCTCAACTTCTTTAGACTTAGGTGGTGATACAGAGAGAGTTGTGACAACAGTGGAAGTGGTTATGATAGCAGTGGGTATGATAGTAGTAGGTATAGTTGTAGTGGTTATAGTTGACATGTCTGTTACAGCAGCAGTGGTTAGAAGAGTACTAACCGTGGTTTCAGACATACCATCAGTGTTTGTGTTATGTACTACATCTTCTACAACTTTCTTCACATTTTCAAGAACTGCCTCATTCCCATCTTTATCAGATACCAAAAACGTTTGATCTCCACTATCAACATCTTCTTCAATAGATACATTAACATCCTCCCCTGAATTCTTGCCTTCATTCCTCCCCTGTTTGGATACAGCCTCCATATTCAGAGCTGGAGAGGAGTCCACCTTCTTTTTCTGTCTCCGTAGCTTCCTTAAAGCAGCAATCCCAGGCCTTTTCATCTTCTCCAAAACCAAAACCTTGTGCTTCAATCTCCTAATATCCTTACCTTGAAACACAGCCAACTTCTGTAGACCCGAAATCGTCTCCTCCATCTTAGTACATTTAGCCGTCAATTCATTAAAGTGTTCAAGAATATCCTCCCCACTTCGACCTGTGTGAACTGGTCCGAGAGGTGGTTCATTGGAAAAGTCATCATGTACAAACTCAAAATCCGTCAATTCATGTTCAGGTTCCAACCTATCCTCATCACTTCGAGCTGTGTTAACTGCTCCGAGAGGTGAATCCTTGGATATAGAAAACATAGCATCAGACCGAGCCTGAACATCTATGCACCTTGTATTAGCCAAGTGGCTAGGGATTCCTCCACCTGTGTTAAGTTCCAAGGAACTCTCCACATTAGAAGTTGCCAAAGGTTGGGTCTTATTTATGTTTCCACTATCCTGATCAGCATCTAAGCATGTATCAGTAGTGGAAGCCCTTCCAATCATGTCACCTTCACCACCTGTGACAGCCTCATGAGCAACACCACTAGCACTAGCCTGAGGGAGCTCAGTGCCCTTCAATCTCCTAGTGAAAACAATAGGTGTATCAGTGGTGGAAGGTTGACTAGAAGTGGATTGTAATACACTATCAGCGTTTACAGGTATTCTATCAGGGATTAGAATTGCATCAGCAGTGGTTTCAGTTGGTGCAGAATCCTCATCAAACTCATGATCAGTGGGCAAAGAAATCATATGAGGAAATAAAGGAACATCTATAATGTTTACATTTTGTGGCTGATTCCTCATATGTGCAAAAACCTTAGAAAGCATATGATTTACTTCATACTCCTGAGTATGCTCAACAGGCTCCGCTATTTGACGTTCCACAATCAACTGAACAAACCTAGGATACAAATAGTATTTACCCTTTTTCCTAATGTTTTGAACTAGCCCCTCATAGATCATCTTAGACCAATTGAACTTTCTTCCATCAGACAAACAAATAATAGCAGTAGCAATTTTGGAAGGAAAGTCATTAAATCCTGTGGTCTTATTACTCATACACATCAATAAGGTGTGAATAAGAAACTTCCATTGTTTTGAAAACAAACTCTTAAAATACAGTACCTTATCACCTCTGTGGGTATAACCTAATCTTTCCAAACCAGCCACAATCTCAACATCTGAAAGATTATCAACACCATCAGCATCATCAAACTTTAAAACATCCCTAATGATCTCCTCAGAAACAGAAATAGTATTCTCATCCACAACAGTGCGAAACACTTCTACTCCATCAACCTTTTCAAGCTTAGCATTCCTCCAGAACTGATGTATGTAGGCTCTAAAAATGGTTGGTGTGACAGTTAAGGCATAGTGAATAGGACTGTGAACAAGGAAATCAATCATTTGATGAAACCCTTCAGATCGATCATTCTTTGTGAGAATAGCAACAAGGTTATGTAAAATGGAAAACTTTTCAGCCATTGTGATGAATGATGGTTATGATGTGGGTTTTTTAAATTATGCAAAGATAGGTGATTAGGGTTAGTAGTGAGCGCCAATTGAAGTGTTTTGAAGATCAAATAAATGATCCATCCGTGATTTGGGGAAAATAATATACTTTTGCAAAAGTTACCAAGCAGCCCCTGTAGTATCCAAGCCGAACAAAATGCTATCCGCAGTTGCAGAACAGCTATCCGCGTTTAGACACAAACCATCCGTGGATAGAAAGTAGCACTTCAACCAAACTTCCAAGAGTTATAGAAAGCAAATCAGTGTTATGATGAAAGAGATCTTACAAAAATATGAAAAACACAAAACAAACACAGAGAAGAAGGTTATGGTTATCAGTGGTTAGAAAAAGCCATCAGGGGATTCAAATGACCTATCCACAGTTAGAACAGGTAAGTCAATGTGGTCAAATTTATGGATTAATATCAGTCCAATACCCAAGAATCTCATTAACTCCTCAACCACATTTAACCTGCCCCTCATTTACTTCCAAAGCCCATTACTCTGCTTATATAAAGAACCCAAAATTCATATAACGCACACACCAATCAAAATAAAAACCCTAATTACTCCAAAATCCACAATCAACATCAATCACCATGTGGAACCCTAGTTGGAATAAACCAGAAGTTGTGAATCTAACATCCTCCTCATCCTCATCATCATCAAGTGAAGATACTAACCCATGGCAGTTTTACCTCCCTCTACAAGAAACAAGACCAATAAAATCCCCATTTCTTCCATCATCAGAAGATGATAGTGTGGTGAATCCAAGTGATGCATCTGAGGACTCTGATGACTCCTCAAAGAAGAGAACTTCAAACCCCAACCTTCATCATCCCAACCCCAAACAAGACCACGAGCAAGAAACCCACCACTCCCAAACAACAGAGAGATGGTTCTTATGGTCTACCAGACCAGGTTGTGGTGCTTCTTCACATATCGTAAGGGGGAAGGGAAAAGGAAAATGGAATGATGCTTTTTGGTGAAACCAGCAGATGCAAGTATGATATGACTATGTCCTTTGTGCTTCATCTACTGTGGTCATCGTCATCATCTTCGTTTTCATCAATCCATCCTTCCCATTTTGATCCTTAGCTTCTTCGTCGTATCGGGTCATGCATATGATAAATGCTTATCCAAAGAACTGGAAGGAACTATGTGAGCAAGTATAGTAATAGGAAATCATGTATAGAAGTAGTCTTTTAATTTTCACTTGAAGTTGCATTGTAAGCTGTAAGCTGTAAACTATTTTGAATGAATGAACAATGAACTTCAGTACTTCTTTTACTTCTATAATGATCTTTCTTGTATCTGCAAAATGGTTAGTGAAAACAGAACAACTAGCAGTAGTTTGAATCAAACTATCAGTGGTTAGAAACAAACTATCAGTGGTTAGAAACAAAAATAGCAAAACTAAGATTACATAATAACAGTCCAATACTTATACAAACTGATACAAAACAAGTTGAGAGTTTAGAGATTTATCATTCCAATGCTAACAACAAGGTACTGAAACCTCCCCACATCAAAAGCTATAGTAAGAAGATCAGCAACATTGAAATCAGTATGGATTTTTACCATTTGAATCAACCTTTTCTCATTACAATCTCTAATAAAATGATGTATTATCTCAATATGTTTAGTTCTAGAGTGTAAAACAGGATTTTTAATGATGCATATTGTACTGTTATTATCAATGTAAATCTTAGTATGCATAAAGTTGTACCCAAAATCCAAAGAATTGATTCTGAATCCATAGAACTTGACCACAGCAACTAGCAGCAGCCACATATTCAGCTTCAGTTGTAGAATTTGTGTGACAACCCGTACTTTCAGGTCATTTCTCGACACAATTTATGCCTCATTATTTCAACATTTATAGTAAACTTGGTTTACTTGTTTCAATTTCGCGTAACCTTTATGGTTTAGCGGCGAATTCATGATCATATCATCACGAACATTTCATATGGACTAAGATTAGTCTACATTTCATTAACATCATTTGCATCATATTAGTTCATTCATGATTTTACATTTCACATTTAACGCGTAAATTTCATATTAAATAAACGTTATCGCGTGAGTTATTATTTTGAACATTTAATCCGCTACTTTCAAAAATGATCCCGATATATTTTTATACTTACATTTAGTTTATAAAACTATATTCGAGTTTACCTAGTGTTCTAAATTTATTTTGTATACAAATCGTTAAAGTTAAATTATTACGACGTTTTCTTAAATTCAACCCGATAATTATTATATCACTCAAATTTTACAAGAAATGTATTTTTATAATTTTTATGACTACAATATATTTTATCTTGACCCGTGAAATTTATTTTATCTAACGCTACCTTAAATATTCAAATGTGTATACAACTTACTAATATTACTCAACAATGCTACAAGCTACTACTTACCCTCAAATAACTTTACTTCTACAATAATTATACTTTTACATATTAATAATAAGTATATGTATCATTTATTACATGATTTTCCAACTTGTGCAAGATCTTTTATTATATATAGTCATACACTCCAACTTCAACTCACACACCTCCAATAATTCATAGTGTTTAGATCAAACTTTTCTCTCCTCTTCTTCTTCACCAATATCCGCCCCCCATGGTATATCAAGAAGTGATCATCAAAATTTTTCTTGTCAAGTTCTACACAATCTAGATACACTCTTTGTTTAGGTTTTGAAATAAAAACCTAGGGTGTTTAGGTTAATCCTTGGTTCTAATCACCTCATCATATCACTAGTAAGCATCTCATGTTTATTTTCATCTTACATATTCATTTTATACTCATCTTATCATTTTGAGCAAAAACATGCAAGACTTGTGTTGTTTATACCATTTTTACATTGATTTTAGAGTTTATATATATAAAGTCATCCTATAATTATTCCCTTGTTATATTTTGGTCTTGATGATGATTAGGAACCCATGACACCCTAAGAAGGTGTATGGTAGGATTAGATTAGCTTTGGAGTTGATTTGAAGGGATTGGAATAGGTTTAGTACGAGAAAAACTATTTTCGACAAGTTATAAAAGTGTTCTGTCCTTATTTTGTTTTTCTGGAAAATCCGACAGTAGGCACGAATTTTTGGCCTAGATATTTAGAAAATATACTTTAAAACGAATCCGTGGCCGCTTGAACGGAGTAAAACGGAGTTATAACGAAGAAGTTATGGATTTTACAAGTTTGACGACGAAATTTATATTTTTCTGAAATTTCAGCAAAGTGTTTTGTTTTGTACGAGTCAAAAACGAGTCCTAAGCTTTACAAATTATTTCGACTTATCAAAAATATATTAGTATACTTTGTTACGAAGCTAAGGACGATAATAATGAGAAAACGGATTTGAAACGACTAAGATATACACGTTTTCATAAACTTGCCGTAACTATTATTTTTAGAAAACTATATTATTTTTACGAGATAAGTGTTACGGTAACTAAAATCACCATCTTTAACCCTTATTATCTTTATGTTCGAGACCTTTTGGACAAAAACTCCTGAACTGAAACTTTTAGATATCGATACAAACTTTCCAAAACCGTCGAGTTCGTTCTCTAACGATCGACGTACACCGCTTTACGGCTAGTTTTCCAAAGCCATTTTTGTTAATTTCATGAAAATTCCGACGACATTGTTTTGCGACTAAAAGTGATAATTTCACTATAAATCATTATAAAACCATTGTAGGATGACATTTTGACGTAAATACTTGTAAAGTGATTTTTGATTGGTCAAGACGTCAAACGAGTATTTTTCGACGATAAGTAATATTTTCAAAACTCGCAAATGGTATAAATAACATACGAAATGTATAACATTACATTGCAACTCATTACATATCATATCATTCATTTTAGGTCGCGGATAGTTTCCGAGCCTCATTTTCTTGCACTTCATTTTGTTAGCATATCAATCACACCAGGTGAGTTCGTAGCCCCTACTTTTACTTGCTTTCATAACTGTTTTGGGGGAGATACATGCTCGACTATTTTTATTACATTCATGACTATTTGCAAACTATATGTTTATCCGAACTAAATGTTTAGTCATGCGAAGTAACATTATTGCCATACTAGAATTTCTATTTCATATTCATTGGTCTAACGGTCTTGGTATATTCATTGGTCTATCGGACTTGGTATATTCATTGGTCTAACGGTCTTGGTATATTCATTGAGCTAACGGACTTGGTATATTCATTGGTCTAACGGACTTGGTATATTCATTGGTCTAACGGTCTTGGTATATTCATTGGTCTAACGGACTTGGTATAATATTGATCTAACGGACTTGGTATACGATTATGGACTAACGGTCTTGGAACGATTTGAACATTAACTCTACATATTCTGGCAGTGGGTTGTGAACACACAGGTTGCAAGTTTTGTATGGGCGGGACTTGGAACTGAGTGGATTTACAATGCCTTTGCTGCATAAACGATTTCGATACATTGAGTCATGCACTATTTTGTGAATTCATTTGACGATTTCTGTTTGAACATAAACTATGCATATTCTGGCAGTGGGTTGTGAACACACAGGTTGCAAGTTTTGTATGGGCGGGACTTGGAACTGAGTGGATTTACAATGCCTTTGCTACATAAACGATTTTGAAAGTCTTTACATTTCAACGATTTACAATGCCTTTGCTACACAAACGATTTTGAAAGTCTTTACATTTCAACGATTTACAATGCCGTTGCTGCATAAACGATTTTAAAAGGCTTTACATTTCAACTCAAACTCTATGAACTCACTCAACCTTTGTGTTGACACTTTTAGCATGTTTTATCTCAGGTATATAAGGCATTCACTTCATGGCATGCATTTGGACACCTCATGGAGTCGTGGTGACGACGCGTCTCACTTGGGTTTTACATACTTTAAAACATCGTTTGAATTGTAACAACTTATTTCCGCACAAGATGATTTTCAATTGGGACCTATCTTTGTAAACTCTGATTGTTTTATTAAATCAAACGATGTATTTTTCAAACGACACTTTAGGTCGTTCAATATAACTGTGATTGTGATGCTATGACAGTCAATCCCCAGGAATTCCATTCCGCTGCAAAACAGGTAATTTGGGGGTGTGACAGATTGGCATCAGAGCTTCGGTTATAGAGAACTAGGTTGCATCATTGACCCTAGACTATAACTACATCATCATAGCATCTCATCATTTCATCATAAGTGCGTGTTCACTTTGCATGCGATTTATACGTACATTTTTCGAGTTATTCACTTTCATTTCAGATCGATTGTCACATTGATGCCTTCAAATACCCATCCCATCATACTCACATCACTTTGACGTGGAGAATGCCCTGTCATTCCCTATCACAATTTTTACACCGGTTGACTTAACACCAAACATCATATGAGTCGATTAGTCCAAGCATTGCATAGTTACTCCTAAATTATACATAGCCTGATCACCTATGTCTAATTCAGGAAGAATCATGCAATGAAGGGAGTAGTAGGCTTATATGTGTAAGCAATTCCGTAATCGAGCCAAATTTTCAAAAGATTTTCTTCAAACCACTTGTTTCCAGTTTGATCCGCGTGACAGTTCTTGTTTGATGAGTTGCAAAGATCGAGCTAGAAACAAGTTGTTACCTAAACCGATTTAGCCTAATCGTATGACAGTTCTTGTTTGATGAGTTGTGGGATTAAGCAAAAATCGGTTACCAAAAAGTCTTTTGAGGATTTTGCTCGGGAATGGGAAAGTTTGCCACATCAAACCCTAACCCGATAGACTAACACGAACCAATTCGGGGACTGAATTCCTTTTTGGATGGGCGAATGTGACAACCCGTACTTTCAGGTCATTTCTCGACACAATTTATGCCTCATTATTTCAACATTTATAGTAAACTTGGTTTACTTGTTTCAATTTCGCGTAACCTTTATGGTTTAGCGGCGAATTCATGATCATAACATCACGTACATTTCATATGGACTAAGATTAGTCTACATTTCATTAACATCATTTGCATCATATTAGTTCATTCATGATTTTACATTTCACATTTAACGCGTAAATTTCATATTAAATAAACGTTATCGCGTGAGTTATTATTTTGAACATTTAATCCGTTACTTTCAAAAATGATCCCGATGTATTTTTATACTTACATTTAGTTATAAAAACTATATTCTGAGTTTACCTAGTGTTCTAAATTTATTTTGTATACAAATCGTTAAAGTTAAATTATTACGACGTTTTCTTAAATTCAACCCGATAATTATTATATCACTCAAATTTTACAAGAAATGTATTTTTATAATTTTTATGACTACAATATATTTTATCTTGACCCGTGAAATTTATTTTATCTAACGCTACCTTAAATATTCAAATGTGTATACAACTTACTAATATTACTCAACAATGCTACAAGCTACTACTTACCCTCAAATAACTTTACTTCTACAATAATTATACTTTTACATATTAATAATAAGTATATGTATCATTTATTACATGATTTTCCAACTTGTGCAAGATCTTTTATTATATATAGTCATACACTCCAACTTCAACTCACACACCTCCAATAATTCATAGTGTTTAGATCAAACTTTTCTCTCCTCTTCTTCTTCACCAATATCCGGCCTCCCCATGGTATATCAAGAAGTGATCATCAAAATTTTTCTTGTCAAGTTCTACACAATCTAGATACACTCTTTGTTTTAGGTTTTGAAATAAAACCTAGGGTGTTTAGGTTAATCCTTGGTTCTAATCACCTCATCATATCACTAGTAAGCATCTCATGTTTATTTTCATCTTACATATTCATTTTATACTCATCTTATCATTTTGAGCAAAAACATGCAAGACTTGTGTTGTTTATACCATTTTTACATTGATTTTAGAGTTTATATATATAAAGTCATCCTATAATTATTCCCTTGTTATATTTTGGTCTTGATGATGATTAGGAACCCATGACACCCTAAGAAGGTGTATGGTAGGATTAGATTAGCTTTGGAGTTGATTTGAAGGGATTGGAATAGGTTTAGTACGAGAAAAACTATTTTCGACAAGTTATAAAAGTGTTCTGTCCTTATTTTGTTTTTCTGGAAAATCCGACAGTAGGCACGAATTTTTGGCCTAGATATTTAGAAAATATACTTTAAAACGAATCCGTGGCCGCTTGAACGGAGTAAAACGGAGTTATAACGAAGAAGTTATGGATTTTACAAGTTTGACGACGAAATTTATATTTTTCTGAAATTTCAGCAAAGTGTTTTTGTTTTGTATGAGTCAAAAACGAGTCCTAAGCTTTACAAATTATTTCGACTTATCAAAAATATATTAGTATACTTTGATACGAAGCTAAGGACGTATAATACGTAGAAAACGGATTTGAAACGACTAAGATATACACGTTTTCATAAACTTGCCGTAACTATTATTTTTAGAAAAACTATATTATTTTTACGAGATAAGTGTTACGGTAACTAAAATCACCATCTTTAACCCTTATTATCTTTATGTTCGAGACCTTTTGGACAAAAACTCCTGAACTGAAACTTTTAGATATCGATACAAACTTTCCAAAACCGTCAAGTTCGTTCTCTAACGATCGACGTACACCGTTTTACGGCTAGTTTTCCAAAGCCATTTTTGTTAATTTCATGAAAATTCCGACGACATTGTTTTGCGACGAAAAGTGATAATTTCACTATAAATCATTATAAAACCATTGTAGGATGACATTTTGACGTAAATACTTGTAAAGTGATTTTTGATTGGTCAAGACGTCAAACGAGTATTTTTCGACGATAAGTAATATTTTCAAAACTCGCAAATGGTATAAATAACATACGAAATGTATAACATTACATTGCAACTCATTACATATCATATCATTCATTTTAGGTCGCGGATAGTTTCCGAGCCTCATTTTCTTGCACTTCATTTTGTTAGCATATCAATCACACCAGGTGAGTTCGTAGCCCCTACTTTTACTTGCTTTCATAACTGTTTTGGGGGAGATACATGCTCGACTATTTTATTACATTCATGACTATTTGCAAACTATATGTTTATCCGAACTAAATGTTTAGTCATGCGAAGTAACATTATTGCCATACTTAGAATTTCTATTTCATATTCATTGGTCTAACGGACTTGGTATATTCATTGGTCTATCGGACTTGGTATATTCATTGGTCTAACGGTCTTGGTATATTCATTGAGCTAACGGACTTGGTATATTCATTGGTCTAACGGACTTGGTATATTCATTGGTCTAACGGTCTTGGTATATTCATTGGTCTAACGGACTTGGTATAATATTGATCTAACGGACTTGGTATACGATTATGGACTAACGGTCTTGGAACGATTTGAACATTAACTCTACATATTTGGCAAGTGGGTTGTGAACACAAAGGTTGCAAGTTTTGTATGGGCGGGACTTGGAACTGAGTGGATTTACAATGCCTTTGCTGCATAAACGATTTCGATACATTGAGTCATGCACTATTTTGTGAATTCATTTGACGATTTCTGTTTGAACATAAACTATGCATATTCTGGCAGTGGGTTGTGAACACACAGGTTGCAAGTTTTGTATGGGCGGGACTTGGAACTGAGTGGATTTACAATGCCTTTGCTACATAAACGATTTTGAAAGTCTTTACATTTCAACGATTTACAATGCCTTTGCTACACAAACGATTTTGAAAGTCTTTACATTTCAACGATTTACAATGCCTTTGCTACATAATCGATTTTAAAAGGCTTTACATTTCAACTCAAACTCTATGAACTCACTCAACCTTTGTGTTGACACTTTTAGCATGTTTTATCTCAGGTATATAAGGCATTCACTTCATGGCATGCATTTGGACACCTCATGGAGTCGTGGTGACGACGCGTCTCACTTGGGTTTTACATACTTTAAAACATCGTTTGAATTGTAACAACTTATTTCCGCACAAGATGATTTTCAATTGGGACCTATCTTTGTAAACTCTGATTGTTTTATTAAATCAAACGATGTATTTTTCAAACGACACTTTAGGTCGTTCAATATAACTGTGATTGTGATGCTATGACAGTCAATCCCCAGGAATTCCATTCCGCTGCAAAACAGGTAATTTGGGGGTGTGACAGATTGGCATCAGAGCTTCGGTTATAGAGAACTAGGTTGCATCATTGACCCTAGACTATAACTACATCATCATAGCATCTCATCATTTCATCATAAGTGCGTGTTCACTTTGCATGCGATTTATACGTACATTTTTTTCGAAGTTATTCACTTTCATTTCAGATCGATTGTCACATTGATGCCTTCAAATACCCATCCCATCATACTCACATCACTTTGACGTGGAGAATGCCCTGTCATTCCCTATCACAATTTTTACACCGGTTGACTTAACACCAAACATCATATGAGTCGATTAGTCCAAGCATTGCATAGTTACTCCTAAATTATACATAGCCTGATCACCTATGTCTAATTCAGGAAGAATCATGCAATGAAGGGAGTAGTAGGCTTATATGTGTAAGCAATTCCGTAATCGAGCCAAATTTTCAAAAGATTTTCTTCAAACCACTTGTTTCCAGTTTGATCCGCGTGACAGTTCTTGTTTGATGAGTTGCAAAGATCGAGCTAGAAACAAGTTGTTACCTAAACCGATTTAGCCTAATCGTATGACAGTTCTTGTTTGATGAGTTGTGGGATTAAGCAAAAATCGGTTACCAAAAGTCTTTTGAGGATTTTGCTCGGAATGGAAAAGTTTGCCACATCAAACCCTAAACCCGATAGACTAACACGAACTGAATTCAGTGGGACTGAATTTTGGATGAGCGAATGTGACAACCCGTACTTTCAGGTCATTTCTCGACACAATTCATGCCTCATTATTTCAACATTTATAGTAAACTTGGTTTACTTGTTTCAATTTCGCGTAACCTTTATGGTTTAGCGGCGAATTCATGATCATATCATCACGAACATTTCATATGGACTAAGATTAGTCTACATTTCATTAACATCATTTGCATCATATTAGTTCATTCATGATTTTACATTTCACATTTAACGCGTAAATTTCATATTAAATAAACGTTATCGCGTGAGTTATTATTTTGAACATTTAATCCGTTACTTTCAAAAATGATCCCGATGTATTTTTATACTTACATTTAGTTATAAAAACTATATTCTGAGTTTACCTAGTGTTCTAAATTTATTTTGTATACAAATCGTTAAAGTTAAATTATTACGACGTTTTCTTAAATTCAACCCGATAATTATTATATCACTCAAATTTTACAAGAAATGTATTTTTATAATTTTTATGACTACAATATATTTTATCTTGACCCGTGAAATTTATTTTATCTAACGCTACCTTAAATATTCAAATGTGTATACAACTTACTAATATTACTCAACAATGCTACAAGCTACTACTTACCCTCAAATAACTTTACTTCTACAATAATTATACTTTTACATATTAATAATAAGTATATGTATCATTTATTACATGATTTTCCAACTTGTGCAAGATCTTTTATTATATATAGTCATACACTCCAACTTCAACTCACACACCTCCAATAATTCATAGTGTTTAGATCAAACTTTTCTCTCCTCTTCTTCTTCACCAATATCCGGCCTCCCCATGGTATATCAAGAAGTGATCATCAAAATTTTTCTTGTCAAGTTCTACACAATCTAGATACACTCTTTGTTTAGGTTTTGAAATAAAAACCTAGGGTGTTTAGGTTAATCCTTGGTTCTAATCACCTCATCATATCACTAGTAAGCATCTCATGTTTATTTTCATCTTACATATTCATTTTATACTCATCTTATCATTTTGAGCAAAAACATGCAAGACTTGTGTTGTTTATACCATTTTACATTGATTTTAGAGTTTATATATATAAAGTCATCCTATAATTATTCCCTTGTTATATTTTGGTCTTGATGATGATTAGGAACCCATGACACCCTAAGAAGGTGTATGGTAGGATTAGATTAGCTTTGGAGTTGATTTGAAGGGATTGGAATAGGTTTAGTACGAGAAAAACTATTTTCGACAAGTTATAAAAGTGTTCTGTCCTTATTTTGTTTTTCTGGAAAATCCGACAGTAGGCACGAATTTTTGGCCTAGATATTTAGAAAATATACTTTAAAACGAATCCGTGGCCGCTTGAACGGAGTAAAACGGAGTTATAACGAAGAAGTTATGGATTTTACAAGTTTGACGACGAAATTTATATTTTTCTGAAATTTCAGCAAAGTGTTTTTGTTTTGTACGAGTCAAAAACGAGTCCTAAGCTTTACAAATTATTTCGACTTATCAAAAATATATTAGTATACTTTGATACGAAGCTAAGGACGTATAATACGTAGAAAACGGATTTGAAACGACTAAGATATACACGTTTTCATAAACTTGCCGTAACTATTATTTTTAGAAAAACTATATTATTTTTACGAGATAAGTGTTACGGTAACTAAAATCACCATCTTTAACCCTTATTATCTTTATGTTCGAGACCTTTTGGACAAAAACTCCTGAACTGAAACTTTTAGATATCGATACAAACTTTCCAAAACCGTCGAGTTCGTTCTCTAACGATCGACGTACACCGTTTTACGGCTAGTTTTCCAAAGCCATTTTTGTTAATTTCATGAAAATTCCGACGACATTGTTTTGCGACGAAAAGTGATAATTTCACTATAAATCATTATAAAACCATTGTAGGATGACATTTTGACGTAAATACTTGTAAAGTGATTTTTGATTGGTCAAGACGTCAAACGAGTATTTTTCGACGATAAGTAATATTTTCAAAACTCGCAAATGGTATAAATAACATACGAAATGTATAACATTACATTGCAACTCATTACATATCATATCATTCATTTTAGGTCGCGGATAGTTTCCGAGCCTCATTTTCTTGCACTTCATTTTGTTAGCATATCAATCACACCAGGTGAGTTCGTAGCCCCTACTTTTACTTGCTTTCATAACTGTTTTGGGGGAGATACATGCTCGACTATTTTTATTACATTCATGACTATTTGCAAATCATATGTTTAGCCGAACTAAATGTTTAGTCATGCGAAGTAACATTATTGCCATACTAGAATTTCTATTTCATATTCATTGGTCTAACGGTCTTGGTATATTCATTGGTCTATCGGACTTGGTATATTCATTGGTCTAACGGTCTTGGTATATTCATTGAGCTAACGGACTTGGTATATTCATTGGTCTAACGGTCTTGGTATATTCATTGGTCTAACGGTCTTGGTATATTCATTGGTCTAACGGACTTGGTATAATATTGATCTAACGGACTTGGTATACGATTATGGACTAACGGTCTTGGAACGATTTGAACATTAACTCTACATATTCTGGCAATGGGTTGTGAACACACAGGTTGCAAGTTTTGTATGGGCGGGACTTGGAACTGAGTGGATTTACAATGCCTTTGCTGCATAAACGATTTCGATACATTGAGTCATGCACTATTTTGTGAATTCATTTGACGATTTCTGTTTGAACATAAACTATGCATATTCTGGCAGTGGGTTGTGAACACACAGGTTGCAAGTTTTGTATGGGCGGGACTTGGAACTGAGTGGATTTACAATGCCTTTGCTACATAAACGATTTTGAAAGTCTTTACATTTCAACGATTTACAATGCCTTTGCTACACAAACGATTTTGAAAGTCTTTACATTTCAACGATTTACAATGCCGTTGCTGCATAAACGATTTTAAAAGGCTTTACATTTCAACTCAAACTCTATGAACTCACTCAACCTTTGTGTTGACACTTTTTAGCATGTTTTATCTCAGGTATATAAGGCATTCACTTCATGGCATGCATTTGGACACCTCATGGAGTCGTGGTGACGACGCGTCTCACTTGGGTTTTACATACTTTAAAACATCGTCACTATCTGTGTAGGCCACCAAATCAAAAGGAGAATCATTTGAGTACCAAAGGCCCAATTTAGGATGACCTTTAAGATACCTAAAGATCCTCTTTACAGCATTCATGTGTGAGGAATTGGGTGTGACTTGGAATCTTGCACACACACATACCGAGAACATAATATCCGCCTAGATGCAGTGAGATACATCAAAGATCCAATCATGGACCTGCATAACTTCTGATCAACTCGGTACTTCCATCATCGTAGCAATGGTTTTCGAAGTCTCCATTGGTGTACTAGCACTCTTCACATCCTGAAACCCAAACTTCTTCAAAACATCTGCTACATACTTGTCTTGACTAATAAAGATACCATCAGTCCTTTGTTGAACCTGTAGCCCCAAAAAGAAAGTGAGTTCTCCCATAGAACTCATTTGAAACTTATCATGCATAAGCTTCTCAAAATCTTTGCATAGCTCTTTATTGGTTGAGCCAAAGATGATGTCATCTACATAAACCTGTACCAATAAAATATCATCTTTGTGCTTCCTTATGAACAAAGTTTTATCAATCAGTCCTCTCCATCAAATAAGTGGACAGGCACTCATACCATGCCCTGGGAGCTTGATGCAAACCATACATAGCCTTCCTCACCCTGTAGACCTTGTCAGGATGATTAGGATCTTCAAAACCATGAGGTTGACAAACATAAACCTCCTCATCAATTGTGCCATACAAGAATGCACTTTTAACATCCATTTGATACACGACAAAATTTTTGAATGAAGCATATGCTAAAAATAATCTAATAGCCTCAATTCTTGCAACTGGAGCAAACACTTCATCATAATCCAAGCCTTCAGTTTGTGTGTATCCTTGAACAACCAACCTTGACTTGTTCCTCACAACAATACCTCTTTCATCCCTTTTGTTTCTAAACACCCATTTTGTCCCAATTGCCCTCTTACCATTTGGAAGTTCTACCAATGTCCAAACCTCTTGAAGTTTGAACTGAAGAAGCTCCTCTTGCATTGATTCTACCCATCCTTCTTCAGATAATGCTTCTTCAACTCTCTTGGGCTCCTTTTGAGACAGAAAACAAGCAAAAAGGCAATTTTGCAGATCTTTATGACTGTTTCTTTTGTAAAGTGATCTTGCAAAGAACCCATGTTCAGGAAAGGGTTCAGTGTTCTTAACCTTGCTTCTTGTTTGAATGGGAGTATTCAAGTTTCCAAGTATTTGTTCCTTGGGATGAATCTTGTGTATCCTTGTTGAGGTAATAGGACTTTCATGAATGACATGTTCCAAATTAGTTAAATCAGCATTGAAGAAATCATCCATGTCTTCATCATCAGTAGGAGTATCAATTTCAATCAAAGCAGGCATATCAGGATCATGTGGATACTCCTCTTCACCATGTAACGGCTTTGCATGTGGTCCAAAGAAAGTACTACTAACAGTACTTACAGCCGGGATTTCACTTGTAATGACAGTGGTAGAAGTTGTTGGCTTAGCAGTGGTTGTATTAACTCTATCCGTGCTTATGTTTGGCTTATTCGTGCTTGCAGACTGCTTTTTCTTCTTTTCAATTTCTTCTACCAACACTGAATTATCTGTTAATAACTTATCCTTATCTTGATGATGATCACCATTGCCTCCAGTATTCAAGACATCATCATCAGTGGGACCTTGCTTATCAATGATGGGTGAGACTGAACTAGCTTTCCACCTTTCAAACAGATAGAACTCTTGAGGAGAATCAGCTTCCTTAGAAATTGCTTCTGCACCAGAATTCTTTTGAGTACCTGCATCAACATTAGTGGAAGTTCCTGCAATGATAGGCTCATAATTCATAGATTTGGTTAGGATATCAATGTTAAATGCCCGTCTGGTCCTTTGGTCTCAACACTAGGAGTCTTTTCACTAAATTGAACATGTAAGTTCTCTTCAACAATTTTAGTCCTCCTATTGTATACTCTAAAGGCTTTACTATTAGAAGAGTAGCCTAAAAAGTATCCATCATCAGCTTTTTCTTGAAACTTGCCTAGGTAGTCTATGGTATTCAAGATAGTAACAGGACACCCAAAAGGTTTTAGGAAAGCAATCATTGGCTTCCTATCATGTAACAGCTCTTAGGGGGTCTTGTTATGAGGCTTCACTACCTTACTTCTATTCTCAAGACATAACATGCAAAGGCCTACAGCTTCAGCCCAAAAAGTAGTTGGTAACTTAGACTCTGACAACATAGTCTTAGCAGCCTCAATTAGTGTTCTATTTTTCCTTTCAGCTACACCATTTTGTTGTGGTGTTCTAGCAACACTAACCTGTCTTTCTATACCTTTATCTACACAAAACTGATTCATCACAAGATTCTTAAACTCAGTTCCATTATCACATCCGATTATCTTTACTTTATGATTTACTAGATTTTCTATCTTAGTAATGAAACTCTTGAGAACTTCACTAGTTTCACTCTTAGCAGCCAAAAAGTAAACCCAAGAAAATCTACTATAATCATCAGTGATAACTAGGCAATACTGCTTATGGTTCAAACTCTTGACAAAAGTAGTTCCAAATAAGTCCATATGAAGCATAAAAGTGGTTGTGTAATGGTGTTGTCAGTTTTGGTCTTACAAGAAGCTCTATGTTGTTTTCCTTTTTGACAGGCCACACACAGTTCCTTACACTCAAAAACCTTAGAAGGTAACCCTCTCACTAAGTTCCCTTTAACCAGTTTATTGATTGTTTTGTAATTGAGGTGACCTAATCTTCTATGCCATAACTTAGACTCATCCACCGATGCTTTAGCAAACAAACAAGTTAAGGACCTATTAGGAATTACATCTTTAAGATCAAAACAATATATATTTTCCTTCCTAGGTACCCTAAGTTGTATAAACTTCTCATCAGGCATCTTAAACTCAGGATACAACACCACACACTCAGCCACCAAAATTACCCAGTTTTCTTATCACACATTTGAGAAACACTGAATAAATTGTACTTAAGTTCCTGTACCAAGTAGACTTTTTCAAAGTCCAAATTCCCTGTTCTGATTGTGCCTCTTCCAAGTATCTTTCCTCCCTTTGGATCATTGCCAAATGCCACATATCCTCCATCAAAATCTTCAAAATCTTCCAGGTTGGTCCCATCCCAAGTCATGTGCCCAGAGCAACCACTATCAAAAATTCCTTTGTCTTTT
>OU343223.1:158653500-158813667 GCA_910596185.1 Chrysanthemum makinoi | reverse complement strand
GATCAAAAATATAAATAACGTTTAATGACGATATTTGTATTAACAGTATTAACAATGCTATACAAAATACTTACATCAACTCACGTGCACAAACTGTACGATCACGTTATGTGGCCCAAGGTAATTTAGAATTCTATTACATTTTTCTATTGAGCTTTAAATTGGTAGTCTACTTTGTTGTTCGCAATTAAATTCATTCAAAGTTTTTCGTGAAGGATCTAAGAAAAGGCTGGAATTAGGGAATGTGATTATCTGGTGAGCATATGTGTATATATGTAGTCTATAAATACTAATATTAGTTAATGTTTAATTAATTAAATGGAGGATAATATGTAGAACAGACAAAGGTCGTTGAACTATAGGGAAGCTAAGCGATTCACTAAACCATGATTAAAGCTTTGTGTCATAAATGACAACATTTCCATCGGGGATAGTAACGATCTACATATGTGTCAATCGGCTCACGGATTCAGATCAAATAAGTAACCCATCATTGGCATATGGGTAGTCATCAATGAGGAGTCTTACTCCATACGGCTTTGTCTCATCGCGTACTACCATTCCTCACGGAACCGAAGTCAATTAAATGCTTACAACATGTGGTTTCTTTGACTATCATAGTTGCTTCAGCTATTAGATTAGCTTGGTGATCATCTACCATGTTTCAAGACCTTTATGTTTAAACATGAAAATATTTGGTTTTTAGTAGATTCTCTAATTCGCTTATTGAAATAAAATGCTCGATAGCATTACGATCGAGAAATTTTGGTCCCAATAACATGTTGCATAGATGAATTATCTTTTTTTTATCTTTGTGATTTTTTTCACTATCATTCGTCAAATATTTCCTCTTTTATCGTAGCAAAGTAGCATTTCTATATATTGAAAGATGCTTTATAATTACTTCCTCACATATGCTGACCATACTAATCTTTATTTTTTTTATTTTTTTATATATAGGGACGTCAAATTCCAATAGTACATCAAACGATCAAGGTACATGTTTCAAGAAGCTTTTATATACGGGGGCTCAAATTCCAATAGTACATTGAATGATCAAGGTACACGTTTCTAGAAGACTTCTATCTTCTTTTTCTTTTTTTCCCATCTTGACTAGGTGTGTCAAGCCCAATTTTACCCATTTTATAAATGTTGTGAAGTTATATGAACCTTGATCTGAGGGGTCTTGGTAGGCATTGAGATTGGGCATGTGATTTAGGCCGATTGGTACATGAGAAACAAAGTCGGGATCCCAACAATTCTTGGTTAGATCTCAAATTCGAGTATCAATTTTCCATTGTTTTAGTTATCAATTTGATAGGTTTTGTTAGATGCACTTTGTTGTTTACTAAGTGTCAACTATGCATATGTGTGTGTATATGCATGATGCAAATGTAAGGTGTGTTTGCCACTGGATAATTTATACATATTCTTGCTTCGCTAAAACTGGGTTAAATGCTATTTGGCATACATTAATGTGGTTTTTTTAAGGTTTTATCTTCTGTTATTTTTTTTATGCACATCCTATATACCTACTTTTTTACACACCTTTCCTTATCTTGTCACTAACATAAACCTGTTACACACTCTTTATTACGCCTTGACTAATGAAGGTTCTTTGTTAACTTTTGTCGAGCACAACGGTTGAAGTCAATGTTGTTAGACATCCTATCCAGAGATATGTTGTATGGTTTGGAGGCTCGGTTCTTTCACCCACAAAGTTGATTGTGGTACTACTATATATCTATATGTACTGTATGGTAAATAAATAGATTGGCACCAGGTGGACCTATAGAAGAAACAAAGTGTTTATAAACACAAAATAACGAAAATATAAAATGTTATCTAGGTTAAGTGCATAAAAGATCTTCAACTTGCTTTCGCGGGACTTGAGCCGATACTCGAAGATGTAGCGGCGGATTATTTACAAGCTGCGGTGGTATAGGACTAGGAGGACCACTAAAGGGCACATTATTTATCATTCCCCGGGGGTATGCAGCGGGATATTGAGCTTCGGTTAAAGGATCTTATTTACGCTTTCGATGGCCAGTGAAAGGAGCGAGAGAGGAGGTGCGTCGATGGGATATTGAGCTCATTTAAGGATCATATTTACGATTTCGAAGACCACGAAAAGGAACATATAGGTTGTAGGGCATATGCTAAGTTAATTTATAGGTTGAGTGATGGGGCTGATTTGTTGTTTTGGCGTGCGATTCTGCGAGTCGGGGAGGCGAAAGTATCGGATTGATGAGCGGGTTGTTAATTTTGAGGAGTATAGTACTAAGTTGAAGACGCTTGGGATTTTAGTTAAGGCTAGGAATAGAAAGTGATTCTTTTGTGTTATGGATGAATACTATGTGTCATTGCTTTAAACTTATGGTCACTATGCTCCAACATAATAAGGTTAGTTGGTTAATGGTGATTTAGATCAAGTAAAATAATAGTTTCACATTCTTGCAAGATATTAAAAAAAAAAGCAATTCAATGCCATGTATGGTTTGTGTCACATGGTCATCTACTTGACCTATTTTGACGGGTACCAAATTGCCCATTTTGACCCATTACTCCAATATGTCCCATGGATAGGCCATTGATCTAACTTCTAAAGCATGTTTAACAAGCTGTAGCAATGGAATTTTGGAAAACCTCCAAATCTATATGACATTAGTGGAAATGCACATTTTATAAACAAATGTGATAATGGAATTGTTGTTCATCAAAATAGGAATCTAGAGGAAGGTGCAATGGACCAAGTGCAGGTACTATGCTTTTCATTAGTTAAACTTAGTAGTTGACAATTTCTGATCCCCTTAATCTTATCAGATATGCATATCTTTAGATCTTATATGTAATTTTTTTCTTTCCTAGATATGTGTGAGGAAGGTACAGAATAAAGTCTCTGGACAGATAGGTGATGCACTCTTACGATATGATAGGTATTTTGCTTCTGGATTCTTTATGTTTTTGCTACACCAGAGTCTTCGCAGCATGATCATTTTTTTTCATATAAATTATCTTGGCTACACTATGTACATCATTATCTCTTGCTTTATCTTGAATTTTCATTATTTAAAATATGGTTATAAGATTACCATAGCTTATTAACGAGTTAACGATTTAAGAATCGTCAATGCTTCTTGAAACATCGCGAAACCAGAATGTGTATCATAATAAAATATGTTGCTTTGCACTTTTAATGCAGTGACATATTATCCTTTTTGAATCTTAAAGATGAGGTATAAGCCGAACTATAGCTCTGTGTTACCGGATGATCGTAGTGAAAGGTATTTGCTTTCATAATAACATATTGTTAGTGGTTAATAATCATATGCGTAGGGTGGGCAATTGAACCCACTGTTAGTATATCTCAACCCACTGCTGGTCAAACCCAAACCACTGTTACTCCGATTTTATGGACTAGGAGGAGGAAGGGCACCAAGCTACCTCAGGCTGGTGTTAGTGGTGTTGTCCTTGAGGCTGTCACAAGTTGTAGAGGTGACATGATTAGAAGAGCTTCCACTACTTGATTCATGCTTAGATCTTGTCGGGATAGTGGAAACATTATTAAGACCCAACCTTTGGCAACTCCTAATGTGGAGAGTTCCTTGGAACTTAACACAGTGGAGGAATTCCTAATGGCCAAGCTGGCTCACTCGAGTGCATAGATGATCGGGAAAGATCGATGCTATGTTTACTTTATCAAGGATTCACCTCTCGGGCGTTAATACATTTCGAGTGATGAGGATAGTTTGGAACATGAACATGAATTGTGGATCCTAAAAGCGGTACATGATGACTTTTCCAATGAACCACCTCTCGGGCGGTTAACCACAGGTCAAAGTGGGGAGGATATTCTTGAACTCTTAAATGAATTAATGGCTAACTGTACCAAAATGGAGGAAACAATCTCAAGTCTTCAAGAGTTGGCGTGTTTGAGGTAAAGATTAGGAGAATGAAGCACATGATGTTTGTTTTGGAGAAAGTGAGGAGACATGGGGTTGCTATTTTAAGAAATTTGAGAAAGTTGAAAAGAAAGGTGGACTCCTCTCCAGCTGTGA
Source organism: Chrysanthemum makinoi (assembly GCA_910596185.1). NCBI lineage: Eukaryota > Viridiplantae > Streptophyta > Magnoliopsida > Asterales > Asteraceae > Chrysanthemum > Chrysanthemum makinoi. The sequence continues at coordinate 158,809,609 of OU343223.1, read as the reverse complement.
ATATGGAGAATGTACCCAAACAGGGGAGGAGTGAAGGCATGAATTAGGGGAGGTTTGGTGTGCATATGGAGGAGGATGTAGATAGTGGAGATCAAGGAGAACAATTTGTGGTATTTGATAAAGATGGGAATGAAGCTGTTCTTGAAAGTTTGAAGACTGTGGTAGAAGATGAGGTGATGCAGGACACAACCACTGATAATGTGTCTGCAACCATGGCTAGTATTCTTGAAACCACTGCTGCAGTTTCAGAAAAGGTAATCTCAACCACTCCCACTTTAGTCTTACCCACTGCTATCATAACTACTTCTACAATTGTTACAACCACCTCTGAATCACCACCTAAATCAAAAGAAATTGAGAAGGAGGTTGCAAGTACATTGATCAATCTAAGCAAAACCTCATCTAACCCAACACCCATCATTGCACCTGTTTCATCTCTTAAATCTACTGCAACCAAACCCAAAGGTAAAAGTTTAGTTATTGGTGAGCCTTTGAAGAAGACGGTGGCTCAACCATACATTGGTAAGGGTAAAGGTATTGCAGCACCTATTTTAAAGTTTAAAAGTGTAGAAGAACAGATTGCTTATGATAAAGAGTATACAAGAAGCATACTAGCTGAAGAGGAAGCAGCTACAGAGAAAGAAAAGCAAGAAGAGGAGGAGGCTACTAAGAAATGGTTAGCTAAATGGTATGAAACACAAAACTATCTTCAAGCTTCTAATAAAATACAAGATGAGTATACTACTCAAGAATGGGCATTGTTAGATGTTGATGAAAGAACTAGAATCTTGGGTGAATGGGCAAGGAGGATCGATGGAAAAGAAGCAAGTTAAAAAGAAGAAACCTCCTACAAAAGGTGAGATGAGGAAGGTACTGATGAAGATTATTAAGAATTGAGGCATACATATTTCTGAAAATCTTAGTAAATGTTCATTTGAGAGAATTCATGAGCTTTATCTGATGTGCATGAGGATTAATAATGATGATTTTCTTCAAATGAATTCTGAAAAAGAAGAAGAGTGGACCAAAAGTAGTCAAAAGAGAAAATCTGAGATTCAGGAGACATCTGGTTCTAAAAGAATGAAAGTTAATGAAGACGGTAATCAACTTATCTCTTATGAATATGAGCTTAATGGAAGTGCAGGATGCTGGAAAATACAAAGAGTCAGTAATGAAGTTTCTGAGTTTGTGACATTTTCACATATGCTTCAATATCTGGATAGAGATGATTTGATGAATCTTTGGAAGCTTTACAAGAGAAAATTTGGTGATGTACATCCAGATGACAATCATGAGAGAGTGGTTTATGATCACTTGAAGATTTCGTTTGAACCTACTCATGATGAACCTGAATGGAAAGGACTCTACAATGGTCAAGTTACAAGATGGTTTTTATATCAAACTTGTGGAGTTCATGTGCTAACTGTGTCTAGAGAAGTTATTCATATGCTTGTAGAAGGTGATTATCCTAAATTGAATAATTATCCAGAAGTTATTACTCAGATGGTAAAGCCTGGTGGTTTGAAGATGTTGATGCCCTATGATGGTCAAGCTTACAGTTTGTTGCTGAAGTATGAGACAATTCTTAAAACTAGAAAGTGTTTGGATACATCCTCCAATTCAGAAGTTTTGAGCTTAAAAGAAACATGAGAATTCTATTTGAATGTATCAAGTTTAGGGGAGGATTGTTGGGTTTTAGGTTCCTCAAGTCATGAATTATTCTAAGTGTTGGAACCTCGGACAGAGTTAATGAAACCACGGACAGAAGAATGAATCCACTGCTGATGTGAAACCGCGACTAGTAGTAATATAGAACCACTGCTAATGTATTGTAAGCACTGCTAGTTTTGTATAGTCGGTTTAATATTTTGTATTAGATACCTTGACAAGTAATATCTTTCATGGCAACAAAGATGTGTTGGTCGAGTTCTATGCACCTTGGTCAGTCATATTTGATATATACAGTATTCATGTTTCTCATGGTTTTTGCTTGGATTTATTACCTATTATATTCCTTTATATGATAACTGAGATAGACCCACACCCTAGCTAGTGTACTGATTATTGATGTTTTTGCAACTTATAATCTTGTCACCTGTTGTTGGTGTGGGCATTGAAAGAGTCTTGTTCCTATACATATTTAATCTCTTAATCTTTATTTGCTAATTGGACCCTCATTGTAACAATCATAATTGATTTTTTCCCTTCACATACTTACGAAAGTCTTGCAGCTGCATTTAAAGATGAAGATGTAGTTATTGACAATCTTGATGCTGACAACCATAAGGATCTTATGAAAAGTAAGTACCGAGATGGTTATGGCTCTATTTACAAATAAAAGTTATGTTTATAAGCAATAAATAGGAATTCATATAGTGACACTGGTTCATGGAGGTTTGGGCATCTTTTTAAGGCTAGAAGTTGCAGCTAGAGCAACTAATGGGACTCTTCATGACCACCTACACTCTTCCGTAGGTCGATCTCAAGTACTAAATTGGGCCATTAGATTAAGAATCGCCATAGGCTGCAAGAAGCGCTTGATTTCCTACATGAGCATACCATCCCATTGCCGATTATAACCTCTGCTTATTTCATATCAGTATAATGAGTGGAATGTGTTGTATTGAATAAACAGCTTGGAGTTGTGTATTCCCTAAGCTGCTTATTACATACACAATAAGCACATAAGTATCTCTAATAAGTAATAAGTAATCACTAAGCATAGATTTTATGAAAGTCCTCGATTTCAAAAGTTTAACAAGCAATTACTAAAGTGGATATTATGAAAAGTCCTCGACTTCAAAAGTTTAACAGCCATATAATTTAAATCTTTAAGATTGTATGATTTGTGGTGATCAAATTTCATCGTTATTGTTAAAACTTTGTGAAGTGAACTTGAAATAAAGGATGGGTACGTTTGCAATAGCTCGCTTACACAAAATACATGACCAGTTTTCTATTGGTATTTACATTGACAATCTACTTTTTTGTGGGTGATTGAATTAACTTGTGTTTCACTTCTTTGTTCTTCTTTGTAGTATGGTCGCTGCAATACATGGCTAATTGTTTGCTTTGACCTATACTTATTTTCAACGGTTTATTGTTGTAATAGGTATTAACAATGCTATACAAAATACTTACATCAACTCACGTGCACAAACTGCACGATCACGTTATGTGGCCCAAGGTAATTTAGAATTCTATTACATTTTTCTATTGAGCTTTAAATTGGTAGTCTACTTTGTTGTTCGCAATTAAATTCATTCAAAGTTTTTCGTGAAGGATCTAAGACAAGCTGGAATTAGAGTGTGACTATATAGGTGAGCATATGTGTATATATGTAGTCTATAAATACTAATATTAGTTAATGTTTAATTAAGCATAATTAATTAAATGGAGGATAATATGGGAACAGACAAAGGTCGTTGAACTATAGGGAAGCTAACTGATTCACTAAACCATGATTAAAGCTTTGTGTCATAAATGACAACATTTCCATCAGGATAGTAACGATCTACATATGTGTCAATCAGCTCCTGGATTGCAGATCAAATAAGTAACCCATCATTGGCATATGGGTAGTCATCAATGATGAGTCTTACTCCATACGGCTTTGTCTCATCGCGTACTACCATTCCTCTGGAACCGAAGTCAATTAAATGCTTACAACATGTGGTTTCTTTGACTATCATAGTTGCTTCAGCTATTAGATTGCGCAGGTGATCATCTACCATGTTTCAAGACCTTTTTGTTTAAACATGAAAATATTTGGTTTTTAGTAGATTCTCTAATTCAGTTATTGAAATAAAAATGCTTCGGTAATGCCTTACAGTCGAGAAATTTTGGCCCCAATAACATGTTGCATAGATGAATTATCTTTTTTTTATCTTTGTGATTTTTTTCACTATCATTCGTCAAATATTTCCTCTTTTATCGTAGCAATGTAGCATTTCTATATATTGAAAGATGCTTTATAATTACTTCCTCACATATGCTGACCATACTAATCTTTATTTTTTTTATTTTTTTATATATAGGGACGTCAAATTCCAATAGTACATCAAACGATCAAGGTACATGTTTCAAGAAGCTTTTATATACGGGGGCTCAAATTCCAATAGTACATTGAATGATCAAGGTTCACGTTTCTAGAAGACTTCTATCTTCTTTTTCTTTTTTTCCATGTTGACTAGGTGTGTCAAGCCCAATTTTTACCCATTTTTATAAATGTTGTGAAGTTATATGAACCTTGACTGATACAGGGTCTTGGTAGGCATTCAGACTGGGCATGTGATTTCGGCCAGTGGCTGTGAGAAACAAAGTCTGGATCCCAACAATTCTTGGTTAGATCTCAAATTCGAGTATCAATTTTTCATTGTTTTAGTTATCAATTTGATAGGTTTTGTTAGATGCACTTTGTTGTTTAGTAAGTGTCAACTATGCATATGTGTGTGTATATGCATGATGCAAATGTAAGGTGTGTTTGCCACTGGATAATTTATACATATTCTTGCTTCGCTGAAACTAGGTTAAATGCTATTTGGCATACATTAATGTGGTTTTTTTAAGGTTTTATCTTCTGTTATTTTTTTTATGCACATCCTATATACCTACTTTTTTACACACATTTCCTTATCTTGTCAATAACATAAACCTGTTACACACTCTTTATTACGCCTTGACTAATGAAGGTTCTTTGTTAACTTTTGTCGAGGCACAACCAGTTGAAGTCAATGTTGTTAGACATCCTATCCAGAGATATGTTGTATGGTTTGGAGGCTCGGTTCTTTCACCCACAAAGTTGATTGTGGTACTACTATGTATATCTATATACTGTATGGTAAATAAATAGATTGGCACCAGGTGGACCTATAGAAGAAACAAAGTGTTTATAAACACAAAATAACGAAAAGATAAAATGTTATCTAGGTTAAGTGCATAAAAGATCTTCAACACCTTTCGCGGGACTTGAACTGATACTCGAAGATGTAGCAGCCAGATTATTTGCAACTGCTGGTGGTATAGGACTAGGAGGACCACTAAAGGGCCTGTTATTTATCATTCCCCCAGGGTATGCAACGGGATATTGAGCTCGGTTAAAGGATCTTATTTACGCTTTCGATGACCGCGAAAAGGAACAGAGAGGTCGTACGATGGGATATTGAGCTCATTTAAGGATCATATTTACGATTTCGATGACCACGAAAAGGAACATAGAGGTTGTAGGGCATATGCTAAGTTAATTTATAGGTTGAGTGATGGGACTGATTTGTTGTTTACGCGTACGATTGCGAGTGCAGGAGGTAGCGAGTATAGGATTGATGAGCGGGTTGTTAATTTTGAGGAGTATAGTACTAAGTTGGAGACGCTTGGGATTTTAGTTAAGGCTAGGAATAGAAAGTGATTCTTTTGTGTTATGGATGAATACTATGTGTCATTGCTTTAAACTTATGGTCACTATGCTCCAACATAATAAGGTTAGTTGGTTAATGGTGATTTAGATCAAGTAAAATAATAGTTTCACATTACTGCAAGATATTAAAAAAAAAAAAAAAAAAAGCAATTCAATGCCATGTATGGTTTGTGTCACATGGTCATCTACTTGACCTATTTTGACGGGTACCAAATTGCCCATTTTGACCCATTACTCCAATATGTCCCATGGATAGGCCATTGATCTAACTTCTAAAGCATGTTTAACAACTGTAGCAATGGACTGGAAAACCTCCAAATCTATATGACATTAGTGGAAATGCACATTTTATAAACAAATGTGATAATGGAATTGTTGTTCATCAAAATAGGAATCTAGAGGAAGGTGCAATGGACCAAGTGCAGGTACTATGCTTTTCATTAGTTAAACTTAGTAGTTGACAATTTCTGATCCCCTTAATCTTATCAGATATGCATATCTTTAGATCTTATATGTAATTTTTTTCTCTCCTAGATATGTGTGAGGAAGGTACAGAATAAAGTCTCTGGACAGATAGGTGATGCACTCTTACGATATGATAGGTATTTTGCTTCTGGATTCTTTATGTTTTTGCTACACCAGAGTCTTCGCAGCATGATCATTTTTTTTTCATATAAATTATCTTGGCTACACTATGTACATCATTATCTCTTACTTTATACTGAATTTTTCATTATTTAAAATATGGTTATAAGATTACCATAGCTTATTAACGAGTTAACGATTTAAGAATCATCAACGCTTCTTGAAACATCGCGAAACCAGAATGTGTATCATAATAAAATATGTTGCTTTGCACTTTTTAATGCCAGCGTCATATTATCCTTTTTGAATCTTAAAAGATGAGGTATAACTGAACTGTAGCTCTGTGTTACCGGATGATCGTAGTGAAAGGTATTTGCTTTCATAATAACATATTTTTAGTGGTTAATAATCATATGGAAAAGATATTTATCTTGTAGGTTACGTATTGTATTATGTAAAGGACTCCTTAGCCTATAAAAGGAGGTCCTAGGTTAGATTAGAGATACGTATGTTTTATATCTAAGGTCGATACACTTCAAGGTTGTAAAACCCTAATACTGGTTAGAGTATTCGTTATTAATATAATTGAGGTGTTTAAGAGTTATTATTATTGTTCTTCTTCTTAAGGTTGAATATTAAATTTCGCGTAATATTTAACAAGTTGTTATTATGTCAGTTTCTATAAGGATCGTTTGCTCAACTAGGATCAACATGTTTGACTTTTCCAAAAAATGTAAAAGTGTCAAAACATCTTAGAAAACACAGTGCATGAATGGTTAAGTCTGGGTCTAAGTAGAATTGTTTAAAACGTAAGTTTAGTCTCGTACGGCTCAGGGTTTATTTGGTAACATTTAAATGAAATCTTAAAAATTCTATAATTGATTATGAGTGATCTACAAATTAATATGATGAGAGTAAAATTGTCATAGTTGGTTTTCGTTATGCGCGGGATGTTTAAATGGTGTTCTGACCAAAACGAAACTTTAAGACGATGTTTTCTTAATAACTTTTGCGAAGATGAGCTAATGATTGTCAAACTCTCAGGTTATTACTAAAATAAATTAACTTACGAGAATGTGAAATATAAATTTTACGGGATGAATAGTGAAAGTGAATAGTAAAAGTAAATAGTAACTTTTCAAAAAATGAAAAGTAACCTAAAAATGCGGGTTGTTACAGATTGTAAGAGTCTTGCACCTGTGCGTATTTAAGCTCTTAATCTTTATTTGCTAACTGGACCTGATTGTAAACATTATACCGATTTTTTTCCTTCAAAAACTTACAAAAATCTTGCTGCTGCACTTAAAAATGAAGAAGATGTAGTTATTGCCAATCTTGATGCTGACAACCATAAGGATCTTGCTGAAAAGTAAGTACAAAGATGGTTATGGCTCTTTTTAGAAATAAAATTTATGTTTATAAGCAATAAACATGAAGTTGTATAGTGACGATGGTTAATGGAGGTTTGGGCATCTTTTTGATGTGTTTGTGTCACTTATCTATAAATTGCCTTATGTGGGTATGGTGTGAGTGGTTATCCTACAATCAAGTTATTCCCAAAGACTAACAAAGATGGTGAAGACTATGAAGGTGTGCGTGATATAGACAGTTTTGTGACCTTCATCAACAAGAAGTGTGGTACCAGTCGTGATGCGAAGGGCCAACTCACCTCCACTGTTAGCATCCTCATCTTCAATTCTTACTCTTTTAGCAAGGTCACATTCATGGATAGCACCATGAATGACGGTGCACATAACAGAACCTGCATTAATACATGATTTTTGCTAATAGTTACGTTTGCGATACCTGATCCTCCCATTCATAATAATATGCGTACGTGTTTATGCTAACTGTTAGGGATATATTGCAGCGGCAGATTGTTCCGTCTTCCAATCTTCTAATAATGGTTATGCTCTTCCTATGAATATTTTACAAGGAATTCAGTTTTTGCTGGTAATGCTGGAACGACGATGGCTGGTCAATTTAGCAACCGCCCCACGCACAATGTTATAGAAAGTAATGTGTTTTTCTTTTCTTTTTTTTTCTTTTTTATTTTTTTTTTCCGTTTGCAAATTACTATTTATTTTCCACAACAGACAATTTCTATTAACCTAATCTTCAACGTTTCCGTTTTTCTGTAGGCACAAATAAACCACCACAGAATAAGTGTGGAAGTTCACCGGCTTATACTGATCGTGGAACATTGCCGGTTACACGTAAGTTAATGTATACTTTTAGTTACCATCAAATAAACAGATTACCACTATATAATTTGACCATGAGTAATTATTGCAGCCTCAGTGGAAAATTATCGTGGTGACTACGTGAACACTGCTAAACCGAATTTGTTATGCTTAAATAGTCTGCAAAGATATGAGGAGGTGAGTGAATTATGCTTATTCATAGAAGCATTTTGGATATAAATCATGTAGCCATTTAAAATTTTGAACTACAGTGCACAAGTGGAATTGATCTCAAAAGTATTTTGGACCTGGTTTATGATAAAACTGACCTAAAGCTACCTTGACAAGTAATATCTTTCATGGCAACAAAGATGTGTTGGTCGAGTTCTATGCACCTTGGTCAGTCATATTTGATATATACAGTATTCATGTTTCTCATGGTTTCTGCTTGGATTTATTACCTATTATATTCCTTTATATGATAACTGAGATAGACCCACACCCTAGCTGGTGTGCTGATTATTGATGTTTTTGCAACTTATAATCTTGTCACCTGTTGTTGGTGTGGGCATTGAAAGAGTCTTGTTCCTATACATATTTAATCTCTTAATCTTTATTTGCTAATTGGACCCTCATTGTAACAATCATACTGATTTTTTTCCCTTCACATACTTACGAAAGTCTTGCAGCTGCATTTAAAGATGAAGATGTAGTTATTGACAATCTTGATGCTGACAACCATAAGGATCTTGCTGAAAAGTAAGTACCGAGATGGTTATGGCTCTTTTTACAAATAAAAGTTATGTTTATAAGCAATAAATAGGAATTCATATAGTGACACTGGTTCATGGAGGTTTGGGAATCTTTTTTAAGGCTACTGAAGTTGCAGCTAGAGCAACTAATGGGACTCTTCATGACCACCTACACTCTTCCGTAGGTCGATCTCAAGTACTAAATTGGGCCATTAGATTAAGAATCGCCATAGACTGCGCAAGAGCGCTTGATTTCCTACATGAGCATACCATCCCATTGCCAGTATAACCTCTGCTTATTTCATATCAGTATAATGAGTGGAATGTGTTGTATAGAATAAACAGCTTGGAGCTGTGTATTCCCCAAGTTGCTTATTACATACACAATAAGCACATAAGTATCTCTAATAAGTAATAAGTAATCACTAAGCATAGATTTTATGAAAGTCCTCGATTTCAAAAGTTTAACAAGCAATTACTAAAGTGGATATTATGAAAAGTCCTCGACTTCAAAAGTTTAACAGCCATATAATTTAAATCTTTAAGATTGTATGATTTGTGGTGATCAAATTTCATCGTTATTGTTAAAACTTTATGAAGTGAACTTGAAATAAAGGATGGGTACGTTTGCAACAGCTCGCTTACACAAAATACATGACCAGTTTTCTATTGGTATTTACATTGACAATCTACTTTGTTGTGGGTGATTGAATTAACTTGTGTTTCACTTCTTTGTTCTTCTTTGTAGTATGGTCGCTGCAATACGTGGCTAATTGTTTGCTTTGACCTATACTAATTTTCAACGGTTTATTGTTGTAATAGGTATTAACAATGCTATACAAAATACTTACATCAACTCACGTGCACAAACTGCACGATCACGTTATGTGGCCCAAGGTAATTTAGAATTCTATTACATTTTTCTATTGAGCTTTAAATTGGTAGTCTACTTTGTTGTTCGCAATTAAATTCATTCAAAGTTTTTCGTGAAGGATCTAAGAAAAGCTGGAATTAGAGTGTGACTATACAGGTGAGCATATGTGTATATATGTAGTCTATTAAGAATTCAGGCATACATATTTCTGAAAATCTTAGTAAATGTTCATTTGAGAGAATTCATGAGCTTTATCTGATGTGTATGAGGATTAATAATGACGATTTTCTTCGAATGAATTCTGAAAAAGAAGAAGAGAGGATCAAAAGTAGTCAAAAGAGAAAATCTGAGATTCAGGAGACATTTGGTTCTAAAAGAATGAAAGTTAATGCAGACGGTAATCAAATTATCTCTTATGAATTTGAGCTTAATGGAAGTGCAGGATGCTGGAAAATACAAAGAGTCAGTAATGAAGTTTCTGAGTTTGTGACATTTTCACAGACGCTTCAATATCTGGATAGAGATGATTTGATGAATCTTTGGAAGCTTTACAAGAATAAATTTGGTGATGTACATCCAGATGACAATCATGAGAGAATGGTTTATGATCACTTTAAGATTTTGTTTGAACCTACTCATGATGAACCTGAATGGAAAGGACTCTACAATGGTCAAGTTACAAGATGGTTTTATATCAAACTTGTGGAGTTCATGTGCTAACTGTGTCGGGAGAAGTTATTCATATGCTTGTAGAAGGTGATTATCCTAAATTGAATAATTATCCAGAAGTTATTACTCAGATGGTGAAGCCTGGTGGTTTGAAGATGTTGATGCCCTATGATGGTCAAGCTTACAGTTTGTTGCTGAAGTATGAGACAATTCTTAAAACTAGTAAGTGTTTGGATACATCCTCCAATTCAGAAGTTTTGAGCTTAAAAGAAATATGAGAATTCTATTTGAATGTATCAAGTTTAGGGGAGGAAGGTTGGGTTTTAGGTTCCTCAAGTCATGAATTATTCTAAGTGTTGGAACCTCGGACAGAGTTAATGAAACCACGGACAGAAGAATGAATCCACTGCTGATGTGAAACCGCGGCTAGTAGTAATATAGAACCACTGCTAATGTATTGTAAGCACTGCTAGTTTTGTATAGTCGGTTTAATATTTTGTATTAGATAAATATGGAAAAGATATTTATCTTGTAGGTTACGTATTGTATTATGTAAAGGACTCCTTAGCCTATAAAAGGAGGTCCTAGGTTAGATTAGAGATACGTATGTTTTATATCTAAGGTCGATACACTTCAAGGTTGTAAAACCCTAATACTGGTTAGAGTATTCGTTGTTAATATAATTGAGGTGTTTAAGAGTTATTATTATTGTTCTTTTCTTAAGGTTGAATATTAAATTTCGCGTAATATTTAACAAGTTGTTATTAAGTCAGTTTCTATAAGGATCGTTTGCTCAACTGGGATCAACATGTTTGACTTTTCCAAAAAATGTAAAAGTGTCAAAACATCTTAGAAAACACAGTGCAGGAATTGTTAAGTCTGGGTCTAAGTAGAATTGTTTAAAACGTAAGTTTAATCTCGTACGGCTCAGGGTTTATTTGGTAACATTTAAATGAAATCTTAAAAATTCTATAATTTATTATGAGTGATCTACAAATTAATCTGATATGAGTAAAATTGTCAGAGTTGGTTTTCGTTATGCGCGGGATGTTTAAATGGTGTTCTGACCAAAACGAAACTTTAAGACGATGTTTTCTTAATAACTTTTACGAAGATGAGCTAATGATTGTCAAACTCTCAGGTTATTACTAAAATAAATTAACTTACGAGAATGTGAAATATAAATTTTACGGGATGAATAGTAAAAGTAAATAGTAACTTTTCAAAAAATGAAAAGTAACCTGAAAATGCAGGTTGTTACAGATTGTAAGAGTCTTGCACCTATGCGTATTTAAGCTCTTAATCTTTATTTGCTAACTGGACCTGATTGTAAACATTATACCAATTTTTTTCCTTCACAAACTTACAAAAATCTTGCAGCTGCACTTAAAAATGAAGAAGATGTAGTTATTGCCAATCTTGATGCTGACAACCATAAGGATCTTGCTGAAAAGTAAGTACCGAGATGGTTATGGCTCTTTTTAGAAATAAAATTTATGTTTATAAGCAATAAACAGGAAGTTGTATAGTGACGATGGTTAATGGAGGTTTGGGCATCTTTTTTATGTGTTTGTGTCACTTATCTATAAATTGCCTTATGTGGGTATGGTGTGAGTGGTTATCCTACAATCAAGTTATTCCCAAAGACTAACAAAGATGGTGAAGACTATGAAGGTGTGCGTGATATAGACAGTTTTGTGACCTTCATCAACAAGAAGTGTGGTACCAGTCGTGATGCGAAGGGCCAACTCACCTCCACTGTTAGCATCCTCATCTTCAATTCTTACTCTTTTAGCAAGGTCACATTCATGGATAGCACCATGAATGACGGTGCACATAACAGAACCTGCATTAATACATGATTTTGGCTAATAGTTACGTTTGCGATACCTGATCCTCCCATTCATAATAATATGCGTACGTGTTTATGCTAACTGTTAGGGATATATTGCAGCGGCAGATTGTTCCGTCTTCCAATCTTCTAATAATGGTTATGCTCTTCCTATGAATATTTTACAAGGAATTCAGTTTTTGCTGGTAATGCTGGAACGACGATGGCTGGTCAATTTAGCAACCGCCCCGCGTACAATGTTATAGAAAGTAATGTGTTTTTCTTTTCTTTTTTTTTTCTTTTTTGTTTTTTTTTTCCGTTTGCAAATTACTATTTATTTTCCACAACAGACAATTTCTATTAACCTAATCTTCAACGTTTTCGTTTTTCTGTAGGCACAAATAAACCACCACAGAATAAGTGTGAAAGTTCACCGGCTTATACTGATCGTGGAACATTGCCGGTTACACGTAAGTTAATGTATACTTTTAGTTACCATCAGATAAACAGATTACCACTATATAATTTGACCATGAGTAATTATTGCAGCCTCAGTGGAAACTTATCGTGGTGACTACGTGAACACTGCTAAACCGAATTTGTTATGCTTAAATAGTCTTCAAAGATATGAGGAGGTGAGTGAATTATGCTTATTCATAGAAGCATTTTGGATATAAATCATGTAACCATTTAAAATTTTGAACTACAGTGCACAAGTGGAATTGATCTCAAAAATATTTTGGACATGGTTTATGATAAAACTGACCTAAAGCTACCTTGACAAGTAATATCTTTCATGGCAACAAAGATGTGTTGGTCGAGTTCTATGCACCTTGGTCAGTCATATTTGATATATACAGTATTCATGTTTCTCATGGTTTTTGCTTGGATTTATTACATATTATATTCCTTTATATGATAACTGAGATAGACCCACACCCTAGCTGGTGTGCTGATTATTGATGTTTTTGCAACTTATAATCTTGTCACCTGTTGTTGGTGTGGGCATTGAAAGAGTCTTGTTCCTATACATATTTAATCTCTTAATCTTTATTTGCTAATTGGACCCTCATTGTAACAATCATACTGATTTTTTTCCCTTCACATACTTACGAAAGTCTTGCAGCTGCATTTAAAGATGAAGATGTAGTTATTGACAATCTTGATGCTGACAACCATAAGGATCTTGCTGAAAAGTAAGTACCGAGATGGTTATGGCTCTTTTTATAAATAAAAGTTATGTTTATAAGAAATAAATAGGAATTCATATAGTGACACTGGTTCATGGAGGTTTAGGCATCTTTTTTAAGGCTACTGAAGTTGCAGCTAGAGCAACTAATGGGACTCTTCATGACCACCTACACTCTTCCGTAGGTCGATCTCAAGTACTAAATTGGGCCATTAGATTAAGAATCGCCATAGACTGCGCAAGAGCGCTTGATTTCCTACATGAGCATACCATCCCATTGCCAGTATAACCTCTGCTTATTTCATACCAGTATAATGAGTGGAATGTGTTGTACAGAATAAATAGCATGGAGCTGTGTATTCCCTAAGCTGCTTATTACTATACACAATAAGCAGATAAGTATCTCTAATAAGTAATAAGTAATCACTAAGCATAGATTTTATGAAAGTCCTCGATTTCAAAAGTTTAACAAGCAATTACTAAAGTGGATATTATGAAAAGTCCTCGACTTCAAAAGTTTAACAGCCATATAATTTAAATCTTTAAGATTGTATGATTTGTGGTGATCAAATTTCATCGTTATTGTTAAAACTTTATGAAGTGAACTTGAAATAAAGGATGGGTACGTTTGCAACGACTCGCTACACAAAATACATGACCAGTTTTCTATTGGTATTTACATTGACAATCTACTTTTTTGTGGGTGATTGAATTAACTTGTGTTTCACTTCTTTGTTCTTCTTTGTAGTATGGTCGCTGCAATACGTGGCTGATTGTTTGCTTTGACCTATACTAATTTTCAACGGTTTATTGTTGTAATAGGTATTTACAATGCTATACAAAATACTTACATCAACTCACGTGCACAAACTGCACGATCACGTTATGTGGCCCAAGGTAATTTAGAATTCTATTACATTTTTCTATTGAGCTTTAAATTGGTAGTCTACTTTGTTGTTCGCAATTAAATTCATTCAAAGTTTTTCGTGAAGGATCTAAGACAAGCTGGAATTAGAGTGTGACTATACAGGTGAGCATATGTGTATATATGTAGTCTATAAATACTAATATTAGTTAATGTTTAATTAAGCATAATTAATTAAATGGAGGATAATATGGGAACAGACAAAGGTCGTTGAACTATAGGGAAGCTAACTGATTCACTAAACCATGATTAAAGCTTTTTGTCATAAATGACAACATTTCCATCAGGATAGTAACGATCTACATATGTGTCAATCAGCTCCTGGATTGCAGATCAAATAAGTAACCCATCATTGGCATATGGGTAGTCATCAATGAGGAGTCTTACTCCATACGGCTTTGTCTCATCGCGTACTACCATTCCTCTGGAACAGAAGTCAATTAAATGCTTACAACATGTGGTTTCTTTGACTATCATAGTTGCTTCTGCTATTAGATTGCGCAGGTGATCATCTACCATGTTTCAAGACCTTTATGTTTAAACATGAAAGTATTTGGTTTTTAGTAGATTCTCTAATTCAGTTATTGAAATAAAAATGCTTCGGTAACGCCTTACAGTCGAGAAATTTTGGTTCCAATAACATGTTGCATAGATGAATAATATTTTTTTTATCTTTGTGTTTTTTTTCACTATCATTCGTCAAATATTTCCTCTTTTATCGTAGCAATGTAGCATTTCTATATATTGAAAGATGCTTTATAATTACTTCCTCACATATGCTGACCATGCTAATCTTTATTTTTTTTATTTTTTTATATATAGGGACGTCAAATTCCAATAGTACATCGAACGATCAAGGTATATGTTTCAAGAAGCTTTTATATACGGGGGCGCAAATTTCAATAGTACATTGAATGATCAAGGTACATGTTTCTAGAAGACTTCTAACTTCTTTTCCTTTTTTCCCCATGTTGACTAGGTGTGTCAAGCCCAATTTTTACCCGTTTTTATAAATGTTGTGAAGTTATATGAACCTTGACTGATACAGGGTCTTGGTAGGCATTTAGACTGGGCATGTGATTTCGGCCAGTGGCTGTGAGAAACAAAGTCTAGATCCCAACAATTCTTGGTTAGATCTCAAATTCGAGTATCAATTTTCCATTGTTTTAGTTATCAATTTGATAGGTTTTGTTAGATCTTTTATGTACTGTATGGTAAATAAATAGATTGGTACCAGGTGGACCTATAGAAGAAACAAAGTGTTTATAAACACAAAATAACGAAAAGATAAAATGTTATCTAGGTTAAGTGCATACAAGATCTTCAACCTGCTCGCTGGGACTTGAACTGATACTCGAAGATGTAGCAGCCAGATTATTTGCAACTGTTGGTGGTACAGGACTAGGAGGACCACTAAAGGGCCTGTTATTTATCATTCCCCCAGGGTATGCAACGGGATATTGAGCTCGGTTAAAGGATCTTATTTACGCTTTCGATGACCGTGAAAAGGAACAGAGAGGTCGTACGATGGGATATTGAGCTCATTTAAGGATCATATTTACGATTTCGATGACCACGAAAAGGAACATAGAGGTTGTAGGGCATATGCTAAGTTAATTTATAGGTTGAGTGATGGGACTGATTTGTTGTTTACGCGTGCGATTGCGAGTGCAGGAGGTAGCGAGTATAGGATTGATGAGCGGGTTGTTAATTTTGAGGAGTATAGTACTAAGTTGAAGACGCTTGGGATTTTAGTTAAGGCTAGGAATAGAAAGTGATTCTTTTGTGTTATGGATGAATACTATGTGTCATTGCTTTAAACTTATGGTCACTATGCTCCAACATAATAAGGTTAGCTGGTTAATGGTGATTTAGATCAAGTAAAATAATAGTTTCACATTACTGCAAGATATTAAAAAAAATAAATAAATAAATAAATAAAAGCAATTCAATTCCATGTATGGTTTGTGTCACATGGTCATCTACTTGACCTATTTTGACGGGTACCAAATTGCCCATTTTGACCCATTACTCCAATATGTCCCATGGATAGGCCATTGATCTAACTTCTAAAGCATGTTTAACAACTGTAGCAATGGACTGGAAAACCTCCAAATCTATATGACATTAGTGGAAATGCACATTTTATAAACAAATGTGATAATGGAATTGTTGTTCATCAAAATAGGAATCTAGAGGAAGGTGCAATGGACCAAGTGCAGGTACTATGCTTTTCATTAGTTAAACTTAGTAGTTGACAATTTCTGATCCCCTTAATCTTATCAGATATGCATATCTTTAGATCTTATATGTAATTTTTTTCTCTCCTAGATATGTGTGAGGAAGGTACAGAATAAAGTCTCTGGACAGATAGGTGATGCACTCTTACGATATGATAGGTATTTTGCTTCTGGATTCTTTATGTTTTTGCTACACCAGAGTCTTCGCAGCATGATCATTTTTTTTCATATAAATTATCTTGGCTACACTATGTACATCATTATCTCTTGCTTTATACTGAATTTTTCATTATTTAAAATATGGTTATAAGCTTACCATAGCTTATTAACGAGTTAACGATTTAAGAATCGTCAATGCTTCTTGAAACATCGTGAAACCAGAATGTGTATCATAATAAAATATGTTGCTTTGCACTTTTTAATGCCAGCGACATATTATCCTTTTTGAATCTTAAAAGATGAGGTATAACTGAACTATAGCTCTGTGTTACCGGATGATCGTAGTGAAAGGTATTTGCTTTCATAATAACATAT
Organism: Chrysanthemum makinoi; assembly: GCA_910596185.1. Classification (NCBI taxonomy): domain Eukaryota; kingdom Viridiplantae; phylum Streptophyta; class Magnoliopsida; order Asterales; family Asteraceae; genus Chrysanthemum; species Chrysanthemum makinoi. Next base: position 158,792,414 of record OU343223.1, on the reverse strand, counting down.
TGTTAGTGGTTAATAATCGTATGCGTAGGGTGGGCAATTAACATTATCGAATTAAGGAAAACACATTTTATTAGCTATCCAAAGATGAAATTCATTTGGTTTAACTATTGAGAGGTCCCAAATAATTTTCTAAATGCGCTCCCTTTAGTACTGTAAAAAAGCATGTTTTCACGTAAATAAGAACGAATTGATAGTATAAATAAAATCATATATTTCTTTTGTTAGGACCCTTTTTATCAATTCATTTCACACAATATAACTAGAAAGATGAAGAAAAGATGTGGTGACTTGAATGATGATATGTATGTTTTAGAGAGAAAGAGAGAAGAAGATGAAACAATATTTCATAAGGAAAATACACACAAACACACTCAAGCACACCCCTCAAATGAGACTTTGAGGGGTTTATATAGTACAAGTAGAAGATGCCCTAATGGGCTTGGCATGGGCTCGTTTGGATTGGATTGGACATGGATTGATATAAGGCTAGCTTAACTAAACTAATACCCCATTTAGCTTAGCCCAATCCATGAGCCCGTTGACTATTCTAGCACGATATCTAACACACGTTACAAAGTTCCTAAATGTGAATGACCATCACTTCTAATAAAAACTATTAAGGCTAACAATCTCCCCCTAAGGGGTGGTCATTCAAATGATGCTCCACTTGATTTGGTCTTTACTTTTCTCGAGCTTGAACTTTGTGTGTAGATATAGAATAGTCTTGAATCTTTGTTCCTTCATGCTTTGTGATCAATTAATGTGGTTGTCTACCGTTGTCAACTTCGTTGGTTAGGTGTCTCCACGTCATTCTCCACCATGCTCACACTTCTATTTGTCTTTGAAGTTCCGATGAGATGAAGTTCTCTAGTATTTAAACTTTGTATATTCTTTGACATTGACGAAGAATCATCTTTAACTTTGTTTAGCCTTTGATTTTGATTAGAACTTTCATGTGTTGTTGGTATGAGCATGTGGCGAGTCTGCACGATCAATCCGCTCCGGAGCTTCCATAAGAAGAAAACATAAAAACAGGTTAGTAATAAGCGGATTCCGGCACTTACAAGTTTGAATTTCGAGGGTGTTAACAGCATAGTGTGAAAACACGTCTCTAATTCTCACAAGGGCCGTTCCTGAACTGGAGTCCCACAAGTGAGATAACACGATATACCGAAGTACACCTACAGTTCAGATGAGTCGTTGAGGTACACCGAAGCATCACCCTACGACTGTAGACCGTTTGAGATACACTAAGCGTAATCCACGGGGAGTTACCGAAGTGACATGTTGTCAGGGCTGTTTGATGTTGACCCTGGCAAGAGTTTCCATTCAATCATTGAAGATCACAGATGTGAAACTTCTCATAAATGTTCTGGCAGATTGCTAAGATCTGCGTAGTACTCTAGAATTTATCACTTGTGTCCTTATTGATGAACAACAAGCGATGTCATGTCAAGTGTTCCTATGAGATCTTTTGATGAATCTCGAGGCTCTAGACTCAATAGTGCATTTTGGTTTTCCTGAGCGGAGACTAGGGAGAGGGTCTCCTTCTTCAATACCAACCAACTCTAAGAGAAGGTCAATAGATTATGTAGGGTTCCCAGTGAGAATGAAACAAATCCTTTTAAGAGGAATTGAGTGGCTAGGAGGTTTAGTGCAGTGCGTCACTGGGTCCATGACGTCTTTGTCTTCAATACCAGTGTCATCTAAGTGACAACCAATAGCATATGAATTGAACCCGGTTTCTGCCCTAAGGTTGAATATGGAGGGCTATTTCTTTTCACCCTTTTTCATTACATTTCTTTTTAATTCTTCAACCCCTTCTTTCTCCTTTCTCACATTACTCCTTTTTTCAATCATTCTTAAGGACTTCTAATACTAACTATTTGTGATGTCCTTGGGTAGATCCCTCCGGCTCTGGCGGATCATAGGACTGATTTCCTATCCTTAGTCACCTTATAACTCCATGACTGTCCTATTGTTGCCATAAAACCATTTTTCTTGAAAATCTCTCAAAGTGTTTATGATTATCAAAACATTTTGTTAACACCTTGAGAGTTTTGTTTTCAGAAACACTCCCCCTTCACATATGCTTATATTGTTTTAACGAAATGCACAGAGAGGGTAGATTTCGCACTTTTGAATTGATCAACTTTCAATAGACAAGACCGATTCGAGACACGTTTACATCACTAGTGAACTAGCTTGAAATTATTACCCGGCCTGGTCAAGTCCAAAGAAAGTTTCTCGAAATGGTACATTCTACTTAGACAAGTCCTATTCGAGACACGCTTACATCACTGGTTAGATCAGCTTGAAATTATTACCCGTCCAGGAACAAGTCTTTTAGAGTACTGACTTTATATTATCGTCAATTCATTGGTTACGACTGAGTCGAGCTCATTTGAGATTCAAACACCGATCATAAAACGTTTTTGATCACCTTTTAATCACGTTTCTCCCCCTCAAAAAATAGCATATCTATGATGTTTTTGAAACAAAATGATTAAAATATATGTTTTTCGGAAAGCATTTGGAGAGAAACTGATTTAGCATGAATTTTGGAACAACTTTGGTTTAATACTCCCCCTTAACGAAAGCATATTTTTCATACTGAAAATTTAGAATCAATTAAGGGTTTAGAGGGAGTTATCTTGGTACCAAATGTGAGAGGTTTTGAAAAATCTTTTTGAAAAATTTCGAATCAATGGTACTCAAGATGATGAAGATTTTGAAAATCTTTTGAAGATAATTAGAGAAGAATTATCTTCATTTGTTTTAGGATAAGTGCTCGATATTTATGAAAATCGATTTTGCGTATCACTTTCCTTTCTTTAAAGATCGGGTTACAGTCAGAAGTAACTGCAAGCCATTATGTTTTAAGGAATAGTTCTTGAAAAAGTATTTAAAAACCTTTGATTTTGATAAGCACTTTCCTTTCTTTGAAGCGCGGTCTGGTGATGTGTCCGAAGCCATTATTTTGAAGTCCGGGTTTCGTACTGAAGTATACGAAAGCCATTAATTGAAGAAATTTTTTAGAAACGACATGTTTTGAAAAACATTAAAGAACTCTCGCTCAAGCATCTGTACATACCCGTATCATTGTTGAATGACATTTCTAGAAACGTACAGAATATCGATTATACGAGAGACATGTCGTGAGAAGAATATTTTTGGATTTTGAGAAATTTTATAATGTTTTTGTATTTTTGAAAGTTTCTATTTTTGTATTTTGCTTTTGATGGTTTTTCAAATTTTGTATTTCGTTTTTCAAAAATATTTACAGCGAAGAATTTGAAGAAAGAGAAATTAAGTTGGGACAAGTAAAAGTGGAGTTAAGAGTGGAACTAGAAAAGGATTTCTACATGCGAAATTGGCATAAAGTTCTTCTTTACCACATGGGGTATATGAACCTTCAACACTTTTACAAGTACCTGCATCCACAGAAGAAGAATTTTCACAAATAACAGTGTTAGAAGTACGTGTTTCCTCACGGTGAGGGTGATCACTAGCAACGGTTGTAGTGGTTTTGACTTCCTTAACTTGATGAGTTTCACTATTATCTGTGTTGGTGCAAGTATCAAAAATCTTTCCTGTGGGAATCCATCTAAGACCTACTTTGTTGAAAACTTTTCCCGTGGGTTTCCACCTAAGGTAAGATCTAGGAGTTGTTTTCTTTTCAGATGCAGCGGAAGAGTCATGTTTAGAAAAACTATGTCCTGAAGTGATCCACCTATTAGGTCTCCTTTCCATGTTCATTTTGTCAACGGGTTTGTTTCTGTTTGGTGTCTTAGTGGATTTAACCTTAGCATGTGATTTTACTTTCTTGAGATATTTTGAAAGACATGCATCGTGATTAGCTGAAAAGACACATTTTTGACATGTAGGACAGACAAATTCCACATTCTTGTTTAAAACAGCAACATTAACTTTGTCACTACAGTCTTTTGGAAATTGTTTCTTGTTCGAAAAAGACTTAGAATTCCTAGTGTTGTTTTCTAAGGGCATAGCATTTTCTTTTGCGCAACTACTCTTAGATGCAAGCCAATACCTAGTCTTATGTAGAGTGTTCCTAGGTAATGGTTTACTACTACTAGCAGTGCCTTGAAATCTTGTAGAATTTGTCACCCTAGATGTTGCACCTAGAATTCCGTCTTTTCGAGTCTGTGCCTTTTGCCTAGCTTCTTCTAGATAGTGATTGTTGACCATGTCGTTAGAACCAACAGATTCTTTAACTGGATTTTTGGTCACATTCCGTGTACTATTCCTAGAAATGCCAGGTGAAATAACTTTTGGTGTTTCAACAATGCTTTTTCTTTCTCAAAACCGTTGATAATTCTCTTTTTAATAGGCAAAGTCTCTGGAGTGACTGTTTTTGATAAATCATTTTTCTCATTGAGTTTTGGAGGAAACTGAGAAATAGACATTTTTGGTTTGAAAACCGGTTTGGGAACATTTGTTTTCTCCTCAGTCAATGGTTTTGCAAACTTAGTATCCACAGCCTTTCCTTTTAGACTTTCCAGCTGAACTCTCAAAAGATCATTTTGCTCTTGCATGTCCTTGTAGGCACGCTTATACGACAGTTTGTCATACTTGCATTCCTCAGATTTTCGATCAAGTTGTTTAAAATAGGACACGTTTTCTTTTTCAAGTTTTTCAAGAGCTTTTTCATATTTTGAAACAATTGCGGAGGTCTCAGACTGGAGTCTTTCATGATCTTCAACAGAATATGTTTGCAAAATGATGGACATAATATCAGTAGTCAGAACATCTTTGAAGAGAGAATCATTTAAATTTTCCAAAACTTTGATGTGTTCAAAACATTCATTAGCTTGCTTTACCAGGGATTTATAGTCCTTGACGAAGTCAGTTGTTTCTTTCAAAAATGTTTGTTCAAGATGAATTACCCTTGCACTGATGGCATTCAGCTGAGGGGCAATTTGAGTTTCAAAAAACTTTCTCTGTTCGATATCAAAACTAGAGAACCAGTTGTTAGGTGTAATAGTGGTTTTAGTTTTAACAGTCTCTTGAAGATCCGCAATTCGAGTTTTCACATTGTCTAAAATACTTCTCGCATCACTTGTGTTAAAAGGATTGTTTGAAGATATTTGTTCGATTTTCGAAAGAGATTGTGAGACAACAACAGGTTTTGAAACAGATTTTGAAACAGGTGTTGACTCTTTGTTTGAAACATTTTGTGTGATGGAGAACTTTGACTTTTCTTTTTGATTGACAAAAGTGATTCCGAAAATTTTGTTCCATTTATTGTAATCAATAGGTTTGATTTCCGGACCTTTTTGTTTCATTCTTTCTCTGCTCTCCTTAGATAGTTCTAACGTTTCAAGAGAATCACGAACAATTATGGGTTCATGCAAAGGTTTTCCATTGTTCAACACATTCCGTTCTTTCGGAGCTTTCTTGAGGAATGAAGAAGGGTCGTTACCAAGTGCCATTCTATGTGAAGTATGAAAACGTGGATTTACTTGATTAGAAAGCATCTTGTTTGATTGAGCAGAATGACCCGTTGTAAGAAGCAAATTTTCCAAAGTTTTTATCTTTTCATTCTTATCAAGAATTTCATCAAGAAGAGAATCTTCTCGTTTTGAAAAATCAGTAATCAACGCTTCTTCTCTTTTCCAGATTAGAAAACATTTCTTTTTGTTTGGAAAGTTGGTTATTTAAATCAGAAATTTCCTTGTTTAAAGATTTAATTTTCAAGTTCAAATTCACATCAAGTGTGTTATACTTGATTTGCAAAAGTTGTTCTTTAGAAACCAAATTTCGATAACCAATTTCTAATTTTGATTCTTTGTTTTTTATGAAATTCAAAGGCTTTTGCATTCTCCTTGTAACTCTCAAGCTCAGTGGTCAATTTGGCATTCGCGGCCTTAACTTCGCGATTGACCGTTCTAACTTTCTCAATTTCAATACCACAATTATTAATTAATGTTTCAAAATAAGCACGAGTTTCCTCATCATTAGCACCATTCTATTAAACTAGACCTCCATTAGGATCCATATATGGAGTTTCAGAGTTAACATTGCTATTAACTTGCTCCCCCACATATGTGTCATAATAAGGTTCGGGAGACACAAAATGCGGCTTCTCATGAGTAAACGAATTAGCAACATTACAATAATTTGGTACCTCATTGAGTGGATCTGTGTCATAGACGGGAGTTGTGTCAAAAGTACCGCATGATGTTGTGTCCTGCTGGTTGACTTTATGACTGGAGGTTGCAATTATGTTTGCTAATTCTGCCATTCCTACATCCGTGAAGGCGTATTCCTCAGCAGTCAACTGTATTCCCGACTCTTTTTTATGTGCTAACATCAACATGTATTGAACCTTTTCTTGAATCGTCATTGGTTTGACACTGCATTCTGAATAACCTGAATCTTTCTTTGTGATCGACAGAGGTAGCTTGCTGAACCGAAGTCATAAAACAGTTATTCCCAGTTGATTCCTTATCCTCTGTTTCACTGTAAACATTGTTATCACTGCTTTGGAGATATTCAGGCCCATCTGGCTTAGATTCAAACGATGCTTCAGCACTTTGTGCCTGTTCAGTCAACGGCTTGCGCTTCATATGCTCAACGAATGAAATTGGAAATCTCAAGTCAAGATATCTTAAGTGATCTGGAAGCTCATTTTCTTCAACCTCTTGCTCATTATCAGTTGACGTTTTCTCATTCTCAGTCAAATTTTCTTCAGTATCGGACACCGTCTTTTCAGTCTTAGGATATGGAGCAAAGAATTGAACAATAGAGTCCATCTCGATCGATGATAGAAAATTGTTGAGAAAAGACATTGTGAACGTGTGAAATGAATTTACGGATCTTGTAGACGATAAAGAAGTAATTTTTGTTTTCGAATCGAGTTATCCAATAACTAGCACGGTAGTTATATTCCAACGATCCCGAAAAATTCAATCTCAAAATAATACTCAGTCTCGGATTATCGAAGCTGAATCAAAACCGTGTAATACCAATGTAACACTAATATTAAAACCCAAATGAAAGATGTCTCAAATTAGTAACCCACGAATTTGTTGCAAGTCCAATTTCGAAAGATGATCCAGCCCAACTGTTTCTAAAAGCCCAAGTCCAATCAAACTAATATTAACCCTAAAAATCTGGTATATAATACTCACTTAATCACTCACTTCTACCCTAATTTTTCTCAAACTCAATCTCAGCAACCCTAATCTCACTATCACTAAAAAACGCAGCAACAATTTTTCAACCGATCTTTTCTTTTCTTGATACCTAACTCAGGTCTAAAAAAAACAACACTTCGTTCTTTTTTATATCAGCACAACGAAAGTACCAATACAACTTTTCCCACGTGATGATTCTTTGTCCACAACGAATCTCAAACAAAATACAGCGTGTATCTGCTCAACGAGAGTTTATGTCACGGGTAGGTAATAGTTTTCGTATTTTGATTTGTTATTCCACAAACCGAACTAAAAGGTGGATGAACCTATTGAGGTTTGTTCATTCTTTTTAAGCTTTCGAATATTAAAGGAAGTGAAAACTTCTATAAAGATCAATGGTGAGATTTCTTTTGGGGGCTATGATCTTTAAAGGTCTTCGAATATCAAATAAGAAATCTGAGATCTTGTTTTTTTTTTTTTAATAGATTAAGGATGAGATGGATTAATTGAAAGTGATGGTAGACTGATGTTTGTAAGTGAGATGGATATGGGTTTGAGTTTAGATGTTAGGGTCTTGAAGTTGTATCAGTTTTATTTGGGTCTCGACAAATGTGACTTTGGTTTGGATGTTTGTAACGCCCCGACCCGACAAGGGTAAAGGAATCACAAATAATGGTGTCATATCAAAGCAAACATAAATATCCAAAAGAAGTCTTAACATAAATGATGAAATAATTCAAGTCAACATGACTTCAATACATAGGTCCCAATGGAAAAATAAACTCCAACAAAATATCTGAAATAATGAAGTCTTAAATGGCATCATAAGATCAAAGCTAAATGTCTCTAAGGTAAGTCCACTCAGCACTCATCCCAAAGCAAAACCCAGCTTCAATGCTTAGATACCTGCCGCGGAAGAAAAGAAATGCGGCTGAGCTTCAAAAGCTCAATGAACAGATATAAAAGCAAAGCGAATACGAAACGATATCGAATATGAAATATAACGAACGAAAAATAGCAAAATCATAATCATTTTCAAAGTATAAATCATAATTAACGAATAAAGTTTATAGTTAACTACCACGAGTCCGAAACATATATCGGATCATAATCATATTCACATAAGGCAACATTTGTAGGGGAGACCTACCAAAGTTATGAAGGACGTGCATGCACGCAGCATCAATCATCGGATAACAGATAACATATAACAGATAACAGATAACAGATCTAGGATGCATCCATACGCCCCAGAGACAGATATTGGTCATATAACATAACTTGAGCTCATAATGATAACAGATAAGGGACGTGGCGAACATCACTCTCTGGCCTAGAGTCATGTCGAGAGGTGCATCACGACACGGACATGGAACCCCCATGACTAGTGAATTATTTGGCTCGGGTGTCAAACTATCTTAGGTCAAATCAGAATGTCAAAGCTGACACAGATCATACTTCATCATAAGGTTAATCATAATTTCAAAATCAGAGTTTTCATATCATATAGTTCAAAATCGGATGTTTCATAATTGAAATCGAGTTCAGATAAGCATCAGCTCAAACAAACAGAATGGGGTTCATAGCAAAGGCTTAGGAAACCCTAATATAAAAGCTAACGAAAGAAAACGTTATAAGGAACCTTTACTAAAAAGGTCGGAATATCTGTACCTTATTCCAAAGCAAATGACCAAAAAGCGAAATACGGAAAGCAAAGGATTACTCCTTCTTCACAGAACCTATACACATTAACGGTCGTACATGTTATTTATGATTCCATAATTGTCGAAATGATCTTTTAATGTTTGGTGTTTATACTTAGAGTATTCAGTGATCTTAATAATTTAGAGATTTATGATTAAATGAGACTTAAGTGTTTTATAACCAATATTGTAGGTTAGGGTTCATTATGTCATTTATTAAAGTTTAGGGTTAAGTGTGAAAATAGTTTAAAAGTCATAACTCACACAACTCATTAACTCTTGTTTATTTACTCAACACCTTCATGACTTTAACCATACGTTACTTATATACATAGTATACGTCAACTCTTATACCCATGCACGTTTATGATTTCATGTGACAATAAAAGTTACTTATTATCCGGATTAGATACACATCGACACACACATGCACAATAGCTTCGAAAAGATATGGGCACGTACTACGTTTACATATCTACAAGCTCACTTGACTCACAACACACGCGCATGATACACGGTTCACAAATCAATTGGTTCGGTTCACACATCACTTAGGGTTTAGGTTTTGCATGTTCTTTACTCATTTAACTCACGTTCACAAACACTCACATGGTTCGGCTAATATATATGTTTCGGCTTCCATGTTTTACGCAAACCCTAACTCCTCTTACGTACTTACATATTTACGTTTGCATGTTATACCTTGGCCGATTTATTATATATGTGGTTCGGTTTATATATAGCTCGACATACTTAATACCGATTCACACAACACATATTACAATACATGCTCTCTAATATTTATAACGTCCGATTCATATAAGTTGTTTCGGTTTCATATGGTTCGGCAAAACACAAGCTTCGATTAAAAACAAAACATGTTACAACATATAATAACGTTAGGTGTATCAAAGTGAGACGAGAAGAACGTAGTTATACCTTAGCTTGTCACGTTGGAACCAAAACTTCGACACCAAGGGGTGTTAGCAGTCGGCCGAAAGAAAAGAAAAAGAAGAGGCAAAGAAAATGCCAAACTTGCAAACTAGGGTTCCAATTTGTGTTAATGTATTTGTATTTATAGGTGGTACAAATCGGATTAGGCTTGAGGTGTGTGGGCTTCGGCTTGATCCAACCGAACAAAAGAAACACGGCCCAAATGGGCTCTCGGCTTGAGTCCAAACCAACAAAACGAACGGCCCAACTTGTTTCACAAATAAACGAAAGGCGAGACCCAACTATTTATGCGAGACGTTTAACTTTTCGTCATACAAATGTCGATTTCTTAAATATATCCGTTAGGTTTTAATTATAGATAAGTTAAGTTTTTAATTTCGTTAAATGAATATAAATGTCTTTTACGTATTTTATAATTTTCGATTCCAAGGGTATTTTAGTCTTTATTCAAGTTTTAGATTTTCAGGTTTTACAACTCTTCCCCTCTAAAAGAAGAATTTTCGTCCTCGAAAATTGAAATGAAACGAAACGAAAACGAAATGAGAACATACCAAACTATTCAAAGAAATGAGGATAACTAGCTCGCATCGACTCCTTGGTTTCCCAAGTAGCCTCACGCTCCGGGTGATTTTTCCAAAGAATCTTAACGAACGGAATGACTTTATTTCTCATGACTCTTTCTTGCCTTTCTAAAATAGCTTCCGGTTCTTCAGATAAAGACATATCGGATTGAATTTGATCAAACGGATAAGAAGCAACGTGTAACGGATGATAGTTGTATCCCCTTAGGAGAGATTCATGGAACACATCATGAACATGCGATAACTGAGGCGGAAGTGCTAACCGATATGAAACTTCTCCTATACGCTCCAAAATTTCAAACGGACCGATGAATCGAGGACCGAGCTTGCCCTTGATTCCAAAACGTTTCACACCTCTAAACGGTGAGACTTTCAAAATTACACGATCTCCAACCCGAAATTCTAAATCACGACGATGCTTGTCAGCATAACTTTTCTGACGAGACCTAGCCTCCTTCAACTTTTCTCTAGCAACAGCTACTTTCTCATTACTGATCTCAATCATTTCCGGACCTTCAATTAAGCGTTCACCTACTTCATCCCAACAAGTAGGTGATCTACATTTCCTCCCATAAAGAAGTTCAAACGGTGCTGCCATAATGCTTGCATGCCAACTATTGTTGTATGCACACTCTACTAAACACAAATATTCATCCCAATGCCGTCCATTCCAAAGCACAAGCCCTTAGCATGTCCTCTAAGGTCTGAATAGTCCTTTCGTGACCATCTGTTTGAGGATGAAATCTGTACTAAAATTAAGTCGAGTACCCCAAGCTTTTGCAAACCTTTCCAGAAACGGGAAGTAAAACGCGGATCTCTGTCGGACACAATAGATGCCGGATTACCATGAAGCCTAACGATCTCTTGTTGAAAAATTTCCGCCAATCTACCAATACCATAATCCTTTCTAATTGGTAAGAAATGAGCAGATTTGGTTAGTCGATCAACAACTACCCAAATCGCATCATGCTTCTTCCGAGTAAGAGGTAGTCCAGTCACAAAATCCATAGATATTTTATCCCACTTCCATGTTGGAATATCCAATGGTTGCAACAGTCCACTAGCCCTTTGATGTTCAATCTTAACCTGTTGACAAATCATACACTTCGACACAAACGTCGCCACATCTTGCTTCATGCCATTCCACCGAAGTATCTGTTTCAAATCCCTTTACATCTTGGTAGAACCAGGATGGATAGTGAAAGGAGAACTATGAGCTTCGGTCATAACTTTCTCGCGAAGTACCGAATCATTGGGAACACAAAGCCTATCTTCATACCATACAATTCCGTCATCATCAACCTTAAACTCCGTCTGCTTACCTTCTTCAACATTTTGCGCCACGGCCCACACCTCACCATCATCTTTCTGAACTTCTTTAATTTGCAGTATAAGGTTCGACTCCACCTTCATACTAGCCCAGTATCCATCAAAACCTCGTACGCACAACTCAACATCCAAACGCTCTAAGTCACGAAGAATCCTAGATTCAATTTCAATACTTGCAAGAATGCCTGATTTCCGGCTAAGTGCGTCAGCAACTACATTAGCCTTACCTGGATGGTACTGAATGTTGGTGTCATAATCCTTAAGGAGTTCTAACCATCTTCTTTGTCTCATGTTAAGTTCTTTCTGAGTGAAAATATACTTAAGACTCTTATGGTCAGTGAAAATATCACACGTCTCTCCATACAAGTAATGCCTCCAGATCTTCAACGCGAACACCACTGCAGCTAACTCAAGGTCATGAGTTGGGTAATTCTCCTCATAAGGTTTCGGTTGCCTTGACGCATAAGCTATTACCTTTCCATGTTGCATCAAAACATAGCCCAATCCTTTCTTAGATGCATCACTGTAAATTTGGAATCCTCCAGAACCAGATGGAAGAGTCAAAATAGGAGCGGACACCAATCTCCGTTTCAACTCTTCAAAACTCTCTTCTCGTTCATTCTTCCATACAAACTTTTCACCTTTTCTCATCAGTTGGGTTAGGGGCAAAGCTAAACGAGAGAAACCTTCAACAAAACGTCGGTAGTAACCAGTAAGTCCTAGAAAACTCCTAACCTCAGTCACTGTCGTAGGTCTTGGCCATTTAGTGATAGCCTCAACTTTAGACGGATCCATGGTGATACCATCGGCAGATACAATATGACCAAGGAAAGCGACTTGTTTTAACCAGAACTCACACTTCGAAAATTTGGTGTACAACTTCTTCTTCCTCAGAATCTCCAAAACTATCCGGAGATGTTGTTCATGCTCTTCTTCAGACTTGGAGTAAACTAAAATGTCGTCGATGAAAACGATAAAAAACTTGTCGAGGAACTCATGGAAAACACGATTCATTAGGTCCATAAACACAGCAGGCGCATTTGTCAAACCGAAAGGCATAACGAGGAATTCATAATGACCATATCTGGTACGAAACGCGGTCTTAGGAACATCTTGCTCCCTCACACGTAGCTGGTGATAACCAGATCTCAGATCAATCTTAGAAAAGAATTTAGCTCCTTGCAGTTGATCAAACAAATCATCAATACGTGGCAGAGGATAACGGTTTTGAATGGTAATACGGTTGAGTTCACGGTAGTCGATACATAGACGCATGCTTCCATCCTTCTTCTTCACAAACAAAACAGGTGCACCCATGGAGAAACACTGGGTTGAATAAATCCATTTTCTATCATCTCTTGCAGCTGCTCCTTCAATTCCTTCAGTTCTACAGGTGCCATACGATACGGAGCTTTCGAAATCAGTTCAGCACCAGGAATTAACTCAATGCTAAACTCAACTTCTCTAGCTGGGGGAAGACCGGGAAGTTCATCGGGAAAAATGTCGGTTAATTCACAAACAACATAAAGGTTTTCAATGTTAGGACTCTCCAAAGATATGTCCTTAACAGACGCCAGAAAACCTTGGCACCCATGAGCAATCATGGTCCGTGCCTTCATAGCAGAAATAAATTTAACAGATTTGAGGGGTTGAGAACCATAATAAACGAATTCAGGATGTTTTACGTCTCCAAAGATCACCGTTCTAGCATAGCAGTCAATTGAAGCTCTATGATAAGCCAACCAATCCATGCCTAGAATGATATCAAAGTCGACCATATCGAGAGGATACAGATTTGCAGGGCGAATACGATCATCAAAACGAAGAGGGCACTTAACATATTTATGATCAATGATCATGTGGTTTTTCATAGGCGTAGAAATCGATAAGTGATTTGTTAGTGGTTTGGGCTTCATATTAAGTTTCTTAGCAAATGTGACAGATATAATGGAGTGTGTGGCACCGGTATCAAATAAAGCGAAGACGAATAATCATCAATGAAAAGAGTGCCCGTAATGGTACTGAAGTGCGCTCCGCTGATTCGAGTGGTAGCATAAACACGTCCAGTAGTAGATGGCGGCTTGATGTAGTTTCCAGGAATCACCGGGTTCTTCTTAGGGCAATCCTTGATCTTGTGAGTAGTGGAACCACAAGAGAAACATCCACCGGTGGCCTTGAAACACGGTCCCGGATGAGCCTTTCCACAAGTAGTACAGAGAGGTGGGGGAGGCAAAACCTCACCGTCCTTTGTGACCAGAAGATCCTGAAGCACGACCGATATGATCCTCGAGCTGACCGATCCTTGTTGTAACGCGGTTGTTGTTACCTTGATTCGACGATCATTTCCATTTCTACCAGCTCTGCTATCCTCGACCCTCGCCTCAGCGCCTAGAGTCCACATTCCTTCCTGACCGACCCCGTGATCATAACTCCTATCCACGACCCTCGAATCATAACTCCTACCAGAATTTCCCTTATAATCATTACTTTGAGTCCTACCTTGAACCCGATCACCATCGCGGTTACGCTTGTTGGAACCCGAAACCTCATGAAAGATCTCAATGTTACGAGCTGCGTCATTGCAGGCCGACACATCCTCATACTCGATATTAAGCAGTCGGTCCAACACCCACTTCTTCAATCCCCACTTGAAGTGCTTAGCTTGGCGCCTACCATCTCCAGCAATCGTTCCCACAAAACTTACCAGCCTCATAAACCTGCCCATGTACTCATTGGAGTTCTCATGATCAAACGGTAAATCGCTGATAATCCCTCTCATACCTTTGCTTTCGCCAAAGATCGGGAAGTAACGGTTATAGAAGATAGTCCGAAACTCAGCCCAAGTACAAGTAATACAAAAGCATCTCCTCCTCTTGCCTGTTTGAGTGCCTTCCACCAATTCAAAGCATCACCCTCCAACTTAAATGCAGCCAAACGGGTCTTAAATTCATCTCCACAACCCAAGTACTTCAAACAAATTCTCTATATGAGTGATCCAGTCCTCGGCCTCGGTGGGAGTAGCAAAGCAGCTTAAGGAAAGAGGCTTGAGCTTACCGAAATGCTCGAGCCAAGTATGAATGCCGACGGGTTGATTTCCTCCACCACTACCCGAAGCACCAGGTCGATTACGAATGTTGTTGATCACCGTGTCATCATCTCGGTGTGGTGAGACCAGGGAAAAGAGTGTTGAGAGCATTAGCAATCGCAGCATCCAAGTTAGGAGCATCATCGTCTCCATCCACGTTACCGTTACGACGAGTTTGAACCATCTGAACGATATTCAAACGATTAGCAAAATGAACAAAGATGAGATCTGAAATGGAAGTAGCAGAAGGAATCCTAAGGTCTACCCAATCCTCACAGGTCATAGCCTAAGCTCTAAGGGTCTCAAAACCTAGGGTCCATATGTCACGTGTCCGACTACAAGTCGTAAACCTGGCTCTGATACCATAAATTGTAACGTCCCGACCCGACAAGGGTAAAGGAATCACAAATAATGGTGTCATATCAAAGCAAACATAAATATCCAAAAGAAGTCTTAACATAAATGCTGAAATAATTCAAGTCAACATGACTTCAATACATAGGTCCCAATGGAAAAATAAACTCCAACAAAATATCTGAAATAATGAAGTCTTAAATGGCATCATAAGATCAAAGCTAAATGTCTCTAAGGTAAGTCCACTCAGCACTCATCCCAAAGCAAAACCCAGCTTCAATGCTTAGATACCGCATGGAAGAAAAGAAATGCGACTGAGCTTCAAAAGCTCAATGAACAGATATAAAAGCAAAGCGAATACGAAACGATATCGAATACGAAATATAACGAACGAAAAATAGCAAAATCATAATCATTTTCAAAGTATAAATCATAATTAACGAATAAAGTTTACAGTTAACTACCACGAGCCCGAAACATATATCGATCATAATCATATTCACGTAAGGCAACATTTGTAGGGAGACCTACCAGAGTTATGAAGGACGTGCATGCACGCAGCATCAATCATCGGATAACAGATAACATATAACAGATAATAGATAACAGATCTAGGATGCATCCATACGCCCCACAGACAGATATTGGTCATATAACATAACTTGAGCTCATAACGGATAACAGATAAGGGACGTGGCGAGAACATCACTCTGCCCTAGAGTCATGTCGAGGTGCATCATCGACACGGACATGGAACCCCCATGACTAGTGAATTATTTGGCTCGGGTGTCAAACTATCTTAGGTCAAATCAGAATGTCAAAACCGACCTGATCATACTTCATCATCAGGTTAATCATATTTTCAAAATCAGAGTTTTCATATCATATAGTTCAAAATCGGATGTTTCATAATTGAAATCGAGTTCGATAAGCAACAGCTCACACAAACAGAATGGGGTTCATAGCAAAGGCTTAGGAAACCCTAATATAAAAGCTAACGAAAGAAAACGTTATAAGGAACCTTTACTAAAAAGGTCGGAATATCTGTACCTTATTCCAAAGCAAATGACCAAAAAGCGAAATACGGAAAGCAAAGGATTACTCCTTCTTCACAGAACCTATACACATTAACGGTCGTACATGTTATTTATGATTCCATAATTGTCGAAATGATCTTTTAATGTTTGGTGTTTATACTTAGAGTATTCAGTGATCTTAATAATTTAGAGATTTATGATTAAATGAGACTTAAGTGTTTTATAACCAATATTGTAGGTTAGGGTTCATTATGTCATTTATTAAAGTTTAGGGTTAAGTGTGAAAATAGTTTAAAAGTCATAACTCACACAACTCATTAACTCTTGTTTATTTACTCAACACCTTCATGACTTTAACCATACGTTACTTATATACATAGTATACGTCAACTCTATGCACGTTTATGATTTCATGTGACAATAAAAGTTACTTATTATCCGGATTAGATACACATCGACACACACATGCACAATAGCTTCGAAAAGATATGGGCACGTACTACGTTTACATATCTACAAGCTCACTTGACTCACAACACACGCGCATGATACACGGTTCACAAATCAATTGGTTCGGTTCACACATCACTTAGGGTTTAGGTTTTGCATGTTCTTTACTCATTTAACTCACGTTCACAAACACTCACATGGTTCGGCTAATATATATGTTTCGGCTTCCATGTTTTACGCAAACCCTAACTCCTCTACGTACCTTACATATTTACGTTTGCATGTTATACCTTGGCCGATTTATTATATATGTGGTTCGGTTTATATATAGCTCGACATACTTAATACCGATTCACACAACACATATTACAATACATGCTCTCTAATATTTATAACGTCCGATTCATATAAGTTGTTTCGGTTTCATATGGTTCGGCAAAACACAAGCTTCGATTAAAACAAAACATGTTACAACATATAATAACGTTAGGTGTATCAAAGTGAGACGAGAAGAACGTAGTTATACCTTAGCTTGTCACGTTGGAACCAAAACTTCGACACCAAGGGGTGTTAGCAGCGGCGAAAGAAAAGAAAAAGAAGAGGCAAAGAAAATGCCAAACTTGCAAACTAGGGTTCCAATTTGTGTTAATGTATTTGTACTTATAGGTGGTACAAATCGGATTAGGCTTGAGGTGTGTGGGCTTCGGCTTGATCCAACCGAACAAAAGAAACACGGCCCAAATGGGCTCTCGGCTTGAGTCCAAACCAACAAAACGAACGGCCCAACTTGTTTCACAAATAAACGAAAGACGAGACCCAACTATTTATGCGAGACGTTTAACTTTTCGTCATACAAATGTCGATTTCTTAAATATATCCGTTAGGTTTTAATTATAGATAAGTTAAGTTTTTAATTTCGTTAAATGAATATAAATGTCTTTTACGTATTTTATAATTTTCGATTCCAAGGGTATTTTAGTCTTTATTCATGTTTTAGATTTTCAGGTTTTACAATGTTTGAACGGGTTTGATTAAAGTCCAAATTTGGTTGTGTCCCTTTTCTTCTTTTTTTTCGATTTGAATCCTTTTGGTAAACTGGTTTCAAAACCCTTTGATCGTAAAAGTTATGCGTAACTCTTAGACGTAACAGATTTATGCGTAAAAACCTTGGTAATGCGTAAACTTGTTATGCGTAGTCCTTAGACGTAAACAATTTTTCCTTATGCGTAAACACTTTGAAAAACCTTACGCTTAAACCCACCTTATGCGTAAGCCTTTTACGAGTAATATTTAAGCGTAAACACTTATGCGTAAACAACCCTTACGAATAAGTTTTATGCGTAAGAAACCGTACGAGATACTTTCCAAGTAAATCGTAATAAGACCTGAAGATAGTTGTAAGTGCTTAGGCGTAGAAATGAGGTCTTACGCGTAAATCTGAACCCTTACGCATAAAAAGAGGGTTTTGACTTTTTCGTTGACTTTTTCCGACCAAGTTTTTCAGGCAGCGTTTTCCGACCAATTTTTTCATATAGCTTTTCCAGCAATTTTTTCGACAACTTTTGTGACCTTAAAACCTTTTGGACGAAAAACTGTTTTTAATACTCAACGCAAACTGATTTTGGATGGAACTAGACTTGGATAGAAAGCAGAAAAGTATTGGCACAAAAAGCAGATTTGGACAGAAATATAGAGAAGCAGTATAGACCTAAAAAAAATACTTTTTGGACACAAAAAACAGTTTTTACTTCCTAATAGAAATTGAAGAATAGAACTTTTTGGACTGTAACTGTTTCGACTAAAGACACTTAAAAAAAGCAGACCGACAAGATTGAAACTAGATTAAAAGTGCTAAAAAAATTTCAAGACAAATTTTTTGACAATAAACACACGATTTTTAACAACAAAAACACTTCTAAATCATCTTGAGGCTTTTGATACCACTTGTTAGGACCCTTTTATCAATCCATTTCACACAATATAACAAGAAAGATGAAGAAAAGATGTGGTGACTTGAATGAAGATATGTATGTTTTAGAGAGAAAGAGAGAAGAAGATGAAACAATATTTCATAAGGAAAACACACACAAACACACTCAAGCACACCCCTCAAATGAGACTTTGAGGGGTTTATATAGTACAAGTAGAAGATGCCCTAATGGGCTTGGCATGGGCTCGTTTGGATTGGATTGGACATGGATTGATATAAGGCTAGCTTAACTAAACTAATACCCATTTAGCTTAGCCCAATCCATGAGCCCGTTGACTATTCTAGCACGATATCTAACACACGTTACAAAGTTCCTAAATGTGAATGACCATCACTTCTAATAAAAACTATTAAGGCTAACATCTTTACTGCATATTCAACGGATGAAGGGAGCGGTACATGCATTCTGCAAAGATTTCAATGGCTTGACTTTATTTAGTCAAAGGGAAACAATTAAGTCTCCATTTTTTAGTTCCTCAACGTCTACTTCTTTCTCTGAATTACATGTATCTCCTGTTTGCGACTGTGCTTGTGAGTGAGTCTGTGACTGAGCCTGAGACTGTGATGCTAACTGAGCCTGAGACTGCCATTCTGTCATAAAAAGTGCAAGAGAGAACATGAATTAGACCCACTTTGGACCAGCAAGATATATTGTAGACTTATAGTGGCCACATCAAAAAAGGAACTTGCAGAGATCGAAACATCTTTTTTTGGATGTCGGGACTGTAGCGATAACGACAGTACTGTAAATGTCATTAAAGAAGTAACACCAGGAACAGAAGATGAGGAGAGTGATGTAGATGGAAATAAAAATGGTAAGTTTATTACTTTAGAAGCTGGAAAGTGTATCGAACCAGAATTAGAAGCATGGCGAACCACTAATTGGGAGAAATTCATTTAAGAGGCAGAAATACAAGAAAACAGAAAGTGGTAATTAAATACAAAAGTTTCAGAAGCAACATAGTATGCATCAGTGGGAGTCCAGGAATGGGGAAAACCGACATGTCATTACACTTTCTTTGAAAGACACTATCAACGATATAAGATTTGGATTTCGCACTAATTTAGTTCAACTTCTAAGCGATCTTGGGAGCAACAACATATTTATTGGGAGTTACAGTAAGGACGTTGATGATCGTATTATTTTGTTTGATGATAGATGCACTGATTTATGTAATGACCATTAGTTCTCTTGGTTCTTTTACGACTTTGCAAGGTAAACTACAACCGTAAATGAGCTATATATACCAATGTCATCAATAGTATTTTATAGGTTTTTCCTATACACATTTTTTGACATTTTAGAATGTATTAATGAATGGAAGCTAGCATGGAACATTTTTGTATCACTACTCGAGGAGCATGTCAGTGATGCTCATATTTGAAAATGACAGTCTTAATCGTTTCTTTAAGGACTTGTGAATAGTTTTATAAGAGCATTATAATGATCTAAGTTCCAAGCGTTTCTTCCCCATACTAATTAGCTTTATTCCCTAAATTGGTAAGCTATACATACATCTGATCATGTTGTAGGCATGGTAATTGTTAATACAAATAAGCCGTAAAAACGTTTATTTATATTTTACGATCGTCTAATGTTTTGTCGATAACAAAAGTAAAATCATTTTAACGAAACAAATAGAGTACGTAAATAGTTTGAGTTAATAGTTTTCTAACACACTTACGCTTTCACATAAAACACTAAAACAAGTATAAGTGATTTTATGATTTAGATACATATGTACAACAACTAGTGTTTACATAGTGGGTTAAACATATACTTAAACTAAGTATACTAAAATGAGTAAAAACTAAGTGTATACTAAAATGGGTAAATACAAGTATATACTAAATGGGTAAAATACTAGCAAATGGTTTTGACCCATAACCCATGGTTTTATATATACCACTTAACCAAGTTCATTGTATCTAGAAAGAAAACCATGGATCAACCCATAACCCATGACCCATAACCAAAAATACCCATGGGCAAAGAGGAGCGGACCACGGATCCCTAGCTTTGTGCTAGCCGGATCCCTTGTGGTAGGGATTCGTGGGATCCGGGGAACAGAAGAGAATTTTCTCTATAAATAGAGAGCCATTTCTTTCTCTCTAAACATGATTTTTCACACATACTTCCCCAAAGTATTCTAACCCTCTAACCTCATATCTAAGTGATCTATGTAGTTTGTCTTTTGTTTTTGTGTGATCTACTAGGTTCCTCTTAAAGGAGAGATCACCACCTCTTGAAGACGTGCAAGCTCAAGTCCATGAGTTGCCATGCTTCGTCATCATCAAGACTACTAAGGTTCTCTTGTTGATAGTTCTTACTTTCTCCATAGATGTTGGGTTGAAGGCATTAGTGAAGAATGCCGAAAGTGTCAAGATGAAAGCATTAGTGAAAGGTGCTCATCATCCGTGTCAAAGCATTATTGAAGGATGCTAAAGGTGTCAAGACGAAGGCATTAGTGAAGGGTGCCAAACGTTGTGTCAAAAGCATTAGTGAAGGATGCTAAAGGTGTCAAGACGAAGGCATTAGTGAAGGGTGCCAAGCGTTGTGTCAAAGACATTAGTGAAGGATGCCAAAGGATCAAATCAAGTAGCATTTGGGGAGAATGCTTAGGTCGTATAATCGATGAGGTGCATCGTTATACATATGTGTATTTGTTTATCTACAAGGATGGTGATATCCTTGATGGTGTTGTAACAAGGAGTAGATCTTTTTGAGATTAGGTGTTGTGTCGTGAAGGTGTAGTTCACCTAAGGTGTGAAAGAACTAAGGTGCTTAGCCTAGTACCTAATAAAGGGTAGGCGACGTTGTGATAGGATTAGTTCTCCTAAGGTGTGAAAGAACTCGGTGGTTAGCCTAGCACCGTATAAAGGGTAGGCGACGTTGTGTTAGGTGTGGTTCGCCTTGGTGTGAAAGAACTCGGTATTTAGCTTTGTACCGGAAAAAGGTTAAGCGTTGTGAAGGCTTCTCCGCCACAAGGAGTTGGTGTAGTGCTTACGAACTCTCGAGTAGGTGACTCGGGGAGTGGAGTAGGGCAAGGAAGGTGTCCTTGTAGCCGAACCACTATAAATAACTTGTGTTGTGGTGATGTGCTTCTTACTCTTTATATTTCATTTCACGCTTATATATCCATCTATCAACGTCCAACATAAACAATCAAATGGATTGACATAAGTCGATCTAAATATTTAAAAGGAAGTTTTAAATTGGTAAAACTATTCAACCCCCTTCTAGTTTTCCACAATTGGCATCAGAGCTTCGTTACCAAGTTTCTTAAAGTATGTTGTACTTTAAAGACTTGATACGATCCGTGTATGTTTGAAAACTACAAAGAAGGATTTTTTATTGTTGGTCATATTTTCTTTTAAATCATTTTTTTGGACATTGATAGATGATTCTAATCATTTTTGCTCTTAAGAAATCTTCGTGCTAGAATCTCTTCAAAGTCTTCATTCAAAGATTAATGAAGTCAACATTCAAGGAAGGATCTAAAAAGTAATCACAACCTATGTACACCAAGTACAAAGGATTACTTTAAAAGCTCATGAAGTATTTTTGGTATTATACCAAATCAAGAAGCATAGAGGTATGTTTTACTCTTCATTAGATAGGTTACATGAGTCCCATTTATTGTCATAAGTTATCTTTGCTTAACTAATCACTAACATCATTAGAAGTCTCTTTCGTCACCTTTAGTCTTTTTCAACATAGGGGATGATATTATTTTTTCTCTTCAAACTAACGCCGTCATCACATATGAACCCTCGATATGTAATTCATCGAAAATCATCATTCAAAAACAATCCTCATCAAATACCTCCATTTTTTTTGGGCAAGCTAATTTATAAGCCTACTACAAAAATAATACCAAACAACTCCCTTTCGTCCACGAGCGGATCCCTCTAGTTGTACTAGCCGGATCCCAAATACAAAGGATCCGGGGAACCGTGGAACAGAACTCAGCTATACGCTTTCAAAAATTCACCACCGATCTTTTTCCCTCTATTCACATAACACCAAAACGACTAAGCTACTGAATCCATCCTCATTAGCTTCCATACTCTCAAGTATTCCTTCCTAGAACATCATTGTAAGTAATTACCTTAACTTGTTCTAATTTTCATCATCCTCATCCTAGGGTTTATGGTTTCTTAATTTTTAATCAATTAATTTAATTAGGGCTCTTTAAATTAATCATGAAAAGGGGCTTTTAACAAAATCACATTGTGTTGACAACATTGTTAATACAAATCAAAACCATAAACTCATCCCAACTAACTTTACCTAATTGGAAAATTTGTATTTTTAGGACCAACCATGCCCAAAGCTACTCAACAAGATCATCATGACACCGTCCACTATCTTACTCACTACTATCGTAAAAAGGGATTGACCAAAACCGACCGTAAATTTTTCAAAAGCCTTGTAAAACGACTTATCCACGAAGGTCGTGTAGTCAAGGAATGTTTCCTTGAAGATACCGACATTCGTCAAGTTTTCTCGACAATCAACTTTGATTGTCTCCTTGACATTGATGAACAAATTTGTCCGGTTTTTATTTTTGAGTTTTACAAAATCTTTAGGATCATTAGAAACACCGATGATAGCATCTCAATCGCATTTATCATCAATACACAAAACTTTACTTTTTCTCTCAACACTTTTGCTCAAATTCTTCGCATTCCTTGTGAAGGAATTTGTATGTACTCTCAAGATTGGGCAATTAACGCTCAAAACCTTGCACTTGATCCTAAGCCTCTTTACAATACTCCTCTCGACAATCCCGAAACCATTCGTGATACTATCTTTAAAATTAGGACCAACCAATCCCGTTATGATCGTAACAAAAAGCTCATTCACCGTGATCCCTTTAAAATGGAACTTTTTGAAATGCATCTCATGTTTAGAAAATGGGAAGAAATCCTTAGGGAAAACATCATTAGCCTAGTTGGAAACAAAGATCATCCAAACGCATGCCTTGTGCAAATGATCTATTGTCTTACCCACCAAAGGCCATTTAATCTTGCCTATTACATGGTAAGGAGAATGGCTGGGGTATTCAAAGCTTCCAACATGGTACTTCCATATGGTATGCTCCTAACACGACTTTGTAAGTATGTTAGTGCCTTGCAACCATCCCCTATCAACGATGATCATTACCTTTCCTATCACGTCATGGTACCTCTTACCAAACAACCCTCTAAACGGTTCATGATCAATGGAGAGAAACCCGAAGCTCTCTCGGACTCCTCGGCCGGAGAAGAAGAAGAAGAAGATGAGGAAGACGTCAACCCCGTATCCAACATCAAATTGGAAATCCTTGAATACCATGAACAACTTCCAACCATTCCAAACGAATCTGAGGAATTTAAACAAATAAGAGGCATGATTCAAAACCTCGCTTACAACCTCACTAAGCCGTCAAAAAGGAAAAGGAAGAATTCACGAAAGAGACATTAGGAATGTGCTTAGTTTCATTTATTTTATGCGTGAATGATTTCTTTTTAACATTGTTAGTTTATGGTACTTTGGATATTGTTTCTTTAACTCATAAAGTGGTGTTTTATGATAATTTACTTATTGCTATTACTTGTTTTTATAGATTTAATAGTGTAAAAAATATCTGCACATCACTTCTGTGTAGGTTCTGATCTGCAGATGCCGGATCCCTAGGATTAGCCTAGCTGGATCCCTCCCTTGAGGGAACCGTGGGATCCGTGTCATCAGATCAGTAATACAGCATTCCCTACATCAAGATTGCTTTTAGATAAACTTCACTTTAGTTAAGCATTTGACTTTAGAACCTAGCTAAAGTCTAATTCAAGGATGAGAAAAGGCTTAGACTCACTAAAGACTTACTTAAGATCTTAGTCTAAATACCTCTTGATTTATTAACAAATCAAAAACCACCATATTTCTGCTCTAATACTCACAAGCTAATTCTCATCTTTCAAAACATTTAATTGGATATATTAAACATTTTTAGAAAATTGTTTCTAGTCATCCTTATCACAAAGTGAGTCAAAAACTAGTTTTTCAATTGTTTTGATTTTTCAAATTTCACCACAAGCTCAAAATCTGATCACTAGGATCATTTATTATGACTTAACACCTCCAAAACACTTAGTGTTAAACTTGGATATCCATTGGTAGTGATCTTGTCCTATCCTCCTTCCATAAGAAATAATCATTAGCTACAAACACTTATTACCCATGATCATTCAAGTACCTTCTCATCCTAAAACACTTAGGAGAGCTGAAACACTCAAATTAAGATAGGCTTTAGCTTCTAGAAACCTCATTTCAAATCTGTCATAACTGTTGAGAGCCGGATCCCTAGGATTAGCCTAGTCGGATCCCTCCAAGGAGGGAACCGTGGGATCCGGGTGACAGTCTATGACAAACATTGTTAAAACAATCATTTCAACTCATCTTCCTAACTCAAACACTCCATCTCATCTTAAATGAGTTCCTAGATCAGTGAAACTCTGAATCTCAACCTTGTGCATGTTAATCTTCACATTTCCAAAAACATTAGTGGATTAAGTCTTAAATGCAATTGCACAACTCTTCTCTCTATAACCCATATTGCCAAGAACACTTTAGTCATCAAACACAAACATAATTATCAGCAATTTCAACCATTCTTCTTAGTCATCTCATTATGAGAAAAGCTCCTAGTGCTTACTCATCCACTCAAGAACCACCAAAGAAACTTGCTAGAATCATACACGAAGTTTCCTCAACCGAATCATCTCCGGTTAAGTCCACCAATGCTAGGATTTCCCCTACACCAAGGAAACCAATCAAACTAATCCCCAAGAAGAGTGTTCCCACTAAGATTTCATCACCAAATTCTACTATACCAAACATACCCTCCACAACTCAACCAACATCATTATTGCCTAGAGCCACCTCACAATCATCTCCACACTGTCACAATGTAGAAGATTTACCCTCTTGGCCATCTCATCTTTCACCATTACCAACTAATTCACTTGAAAAGATTGAGCAACAAAATCAAAGTGTTGAATCAACACTTGCTCCAAAAGCAAACTCTATCATTCCTCCCAATAGTCCATTTTGGATTATGAGAAAACATCAAAGGCAACCACCCAACCAAATGGAAGTTGATGCTTCCTTACCTCTACCCTCAAACATTGTAGAACCACCACTTAATGAACCTCCATCAAATCCTCCTTCATTTGAAGATCCTCAACCCACTTCACTTGAACTTTCACTTCAAGAAACTCAAAACCATGACAAGGATTGCTATCATTGTAAACATGTTGAAAGGTTGATACATGAACTACGTGAAGAGCAACGTTTCATGTTTTATCACCTCCTCGAACGTTTCGAAGAGGTTAATAAGCCTAAACTACAATGAGCATCACATTCAAAAACTCAAACTTAGAACGTTTAGGAAACCTTTCTCATCCTTGATCATCATTTAGTTTAGTTGAACCTTGAATTGGGGTAACTCATTTAGCATTAGTAGCACTTGTTTGGCTAGTTCATTCTCTTAGTTTTAGAGATTTGGTTATGTATCTCTTGTTTTATTGAATGAATACTTATATGCTATGATTATTTTTGTGTTGTGCTTGATATATTGTACATATATCTCATTCTCTCAAAATAGCATTCCTTGACACTTCTTCACTGCTGAAGAAACTGTAACAGATAGCCGGATCCCTCCCAAATACCTAGACGGATCCCTCCTTGAAGGGAACCGTGGGATCCGTGGTACAGGAGTACAAATTTATACTAACTTGAGTCTCTTTGCAGGAAATTATGCACTATACTCTTGTTTTTCTAACCTCTGTTTTGTAGTTATTCAAAATACACATGAAGATATTGACACCATAAAGCTAGGGGGAGCTTTGTGTCAAACAACATTGCAAAAATCACTTGCAACTTAATCCAATTTTGGATTACACTTCATGACACCCCATTGCAACATTGCAATATTCAAGGGGAAGCACGTTCTCGTCACTTAGACGAACCATTTGCAAACTTAATTGCAAACACAATTAGTTTATTTTACGTTATGTCCTTGACGCCTTTACATAGGGATGGACTCGTCAAGGGGGAGTTAAGACGAGTACCATTCCCATCACTTGCTCTCTTTTACATTTTTTTTTCTTATAAAAACTGTGTTAGTTTCTTTTAACACTTTTGTTTCGACAAAAGGGGAGAAGAAAGTAAAACTACAAATTCAAATTTTACTTAATTTTAGCTTTTTCCTTAAAATAATTTTATGTTTTGTCATCAAAAAAAGGGGAGATTGTTAATACAAATAAGCCGTAAAAACGTTTATTTATATTTTACGATCTTCTAATGTTTTGTCGATAACAAAAGTAAAATCATTTTAACTAAAACAAATAGAGTAATGTAAATAGTTTGAGTAAATAGTTTTCTAACACACTTACGCTTTCACATAAAACACTAAAACAAGTATAAGTGATTTTATGATTTAGATACATATGTACAACAACTAGTGTTTACATATTGGGTTAAACATATACTTAAACTAAGTATACTAAAATGGGTAAAACTAAGTGTATACTAAAATGGGTAAATACAAGTATATACTAAATGGGTAAAATACTAGCAAATGGTTTTGACCCATAACCCATGGTTTTATATATACCACTTAACCAAGTTCATTGTATCTAGAAAGAAAACCATGGATCAACCCATAACCCATGACCCATGACCCATAACCAAAAATACCCATGGGCAAAGAGGAGCGGACCACGGATCCCTAGCTTTGTGCTAGCCGGATCCCTTGTGGTAGGGATCCGTGGGATCCGAGGAACAGAAGAGAATTTTCTCTATAAATAGAGAGCCATTTCTTTCTCTCTAAACATGGTTTTTCACACATACTTCCCCAAAGTATTCTAACCCTCTAACCTCGGATCTAAGTGATCTATGTAGTTTGTCTTTTGTTTTTGTGTGATCTACTAGGTTCCTCTTAAAGGAGAGATCACCACCTCTTGAAGACGTGCAAGCTCAAGTCCATGAGTTGCCATGCTTCATCATCATCAAGACTACTAAGGTTCTCTTGTTGATAGTTCTTCCTTTCTCCATAGATGTTGGGTTGAAGGCATTAGTGAAGAATGTCGAAAGTGTCAAGATGAAAGCATTAGTGAAAGGTGCTCATCATCCGTGTCAAAGCATTATTGAAGGATGCTAAAGGTGTCAAGACGAAGGCATTAGTGAAGGGTGCCAAGCGTTGTGTCAAAAGCATTAGTGAAGGATGCTAAAGGTGTCAAGACGAAGGCATTAGTGAAGGGTGCCAAGCGTTGTGTCAAAGGCATTAGTGAAGGATGCCAAAGGATCAAATCAAGTAGCATTTGGGGAGAATGCTTAGGTCGTATAATCGATGAGGTGCATCGTTATACATATGTGTATTTGTTTATCTACAAGGATGGTGATATCCTTGATGGTGTTGTAACAAGGAGTAGATCTCCTTGAGATTAGGTGTTGTGTCGTGAAGGTGTAGTTCACCTAATGTGTGAAAGAACTAAGGTGCTTAGCCTAGTACCTAATAAAGGGTAGGCGACGTTGTGATAGGATTAGTTCTCCTAAGGTGTGAAAGAACTCGGTGGTTAGCCTAGCACCGTATAAAGGGTAGGCGACGTTGTGTTAGGTGTGGTTCGCCTTGGTGTGAAAGAACTCGGTATTTAGCTTTGTACCGGAAAAAGGTTAAGCGACGTTATGAAGGCTTCTCCGCCACAAGGAGTTGGTGTAGTGCTTACGAACTCTCGAGTAGGTGACTCGGGGAGTGGAGTAGGGCAAGGAAGGTGTCCTTGTAGCCGAACCACTATAAATAACTTGTGTTGTGGTGATGTGCTTCTTACTCTTTATATTTCATTTCACGTTTATATATCCATCTATCAACGTCCAACATAAACAATCAAATGGATTGACATAAGTCGATCTAAATATTTAAAAGGAAGTTTTAAATTGGTAAAACTATTCAACCCCCCATTCTAGTTTTCCACAGTAATGTTTCTTTGTACTTTACTAAATCCGAACAAGATGCCATTCAAGTGGAATCGCAAGTTGGGCTATCTCTAAAAAGGTCGCTATTCTTACACGGATAACTTTGTGTGGTCAAGTTTTCAAGAGTCAAGACGTAAAAAGGTTTGGAGGTTCTTTGTTGTGACCATGATGTCGAATACACAAACTACACACACGTTTTGTACCGCATATGAATAACCATCATGTAATTGATTAGTTTTCATACTTATTATTGTTCTTTTTACATATAACTAGGTACCCTGCGCAAAGCAGCGGATACCAAATATGCAGTTTTTTTCGTATCTTGCTTCTTTAGCGGTATGCAATAATAGTCGGTATATGACGGTTTATCAGTTTGATAGTTTTAAAATAATAAATGTATTTTTTTAACTTCTGTAAAATATTTATACAAATATAGATTTTCATAATTATATTTATTTAAACTCGTTAAAAATTGAATGTCTATGATAAAATTTACAACTTTAAATTTGTATTATTGTAGGTTTGTAACATTTATTTTAATACTAAAATTTAATGTTTCATTAGTGTACATTATAACGTAGTTAATGTAGTGTAATATTTAATTATATGAATTACTTAATATAGTAACATGTGTAAGCTTAAAAATTTAAGCCTTCTATTTATAAAAGTCCAAAATGCATTATAGATAGTTATATGTTATAGATTATAAATACACGAGCACTATATTTTTGTTTCTAATTTTTTATTTGAAATATTTGTCGTTATTCATTATTTATTTTATCTGCATATAATTTTGTCAAACAATATTATGAAACGAACCCGCCCATCGGGCGGGTCATGAAGCTAGAATCAAACTATCAGTAATTGCATCTTTCATGCTAGGTTTTTGTTTTGTAGCCGATTTTGCAAAAATTTTACCATTTCAGTTATAAGGCAAAAGGTTGGCAAGGCAAGAGGACCCTCATCTAAGGTAAATAATAATTTAACCATAGTGTTATACGAAGATACTAATTATTTCACAATTATACGTTAAAAAGGGGACTCACATGAATATAACCATGGTCAAGGATATCATGAACGTTATCTCATGGGAACATTTTATGATAGATATGGCAGGAGCCAATGAGGTGGTGGGCTGTGAATTTAAGCAAATGAATGAGATGCATATAATGGATGAATCGGCTCCTGTTACTCTTTTTAATGAAGAAAGAATCAATTTTTGAGGTCAATACCACATTGGGCGGGCATGCCTTCATAATTGGTTACTACAATTCCTATAAAACAAATGCATATAATGCATACATTGCTTGATATATTTGTGAAGTACATTGTTATCTAAATGAATTTTGACATACTTGACTGATTAACATTTGTACGAGGTAATTATTTCTCTTGGCTATTTTAGTGGTTGTTCGGTATTTCTTATAGAATTGCTTATAGGGAAATTACTTATTAGATATGTACTTTAAAGGGTTGTTTTGGAGTGCTTATCTATACTACTTATTGGGGCTGTTTTGGATTTCATGTTAGAATGACTACTTTTAAAGGTTGTTTCGGATTGCTCATTGAACTTGCGGGCGGATACTCTATATAGGAAAGGGTTGATTTTAGAGGTCTTATATTTAAATCGAGTTAACACTACAATATTTATAAGTCATGCCCGCCCATCGATCATAGGCAAATCTTACCTTCAATTCATCATCCTATTCAATTGTGAGTTAGGTGTGTTCTAACCTCGATCATAGGCTACTGAGGTTCAAGTTATTCTTACGTTTCCATTGAACCTGGTATTGACACATCTTCGTGGTGTATTAGTATTCCTCTGTTGCTATTGTTATTTTTAAACAAGTTTACATTGTCTATTTAGCACTTAATGATATTCAAGATCTTATTCTCACTTCCAGTTATCATCTTTACCTCCTATCAAGTGTATTCTTAAGGTGACTTTTGAAAAACCATTAGCTCCCGTTATCTTTACCTATCTTGAGACTATATTTATTACTATTTTTTATTCATGGCCATGAAGATGCAAGGCAGTCGATGCTTTATAGCTACAAATGAAGCCACTGACGCACTATGGAAGGGTTTAATTGATGGGAGTATAGGAGCGAAGTACTATTGGAATTATTGGTACGTTGTGGTTTACTATCCAAACTTTAGTCCAGAAAGTGATTCACTGTATGTTAGTTGTCCATAATGAGGAATCCTATGATCAACAAGAAAAATAAAAACATGTTCAGAATCAAAGTACTTACCTACTTTTAGCCGTTTTATGGATTATGGTAACATCAATTATAGATCTTAACCGTTTCATTTAAATTTTAATTACTTTTTAGTATATAATTTTCTACTAAATCCTAAAAATAAAAACCAAAAATCAAAATACTTATCTGTTTTTAACCGTTTTATGAATTATGGTAACATCAATTATAGATCTTAATCGTTTCATTTAACTTTTAATTACTTTTTAGTATATATTTGTTCTACTAAATTCTAAAAATAAAAACCACAAGTCATACTCGTCCATCGGACGGGTTTTGTCACTAGTATATATATATATATATATATATATATATATATATATATATATATATATATATATATATATATATATATATATATATATATATATATATATATATATATATATATATATATATATATATATATATATATATATATATATATATATATATAGGGAAGGGTTATTTTCAGAACCAAATAAAATCTAGAGAACTGCGAGAACAAGCATCAACCAATCAGATTTTTTTGAATATTAATTTTTATTATTTAATTCAAAAGGGTATAATGGTAAACTTACTTTTTTATTTTATTTTTGAATTTTTTTTAGTAAAAACTTTTTTTAACTCCTAAATTTCAAGTTTTTGCATTAGCCATATTTAAAAATGCAGTATGTGCACATGTGTTTTTGTAAAAAATAAGATTAATTATTAACTACATTTCAACAATTTTATCTTTCGCTTATGCATGAGTATTTTGTATATGCACATGTATCTTTAAAAAATATTACATAAATATATATACAAGAAATAAAATTTTTACAATAGATTTATGCAATTTTAAATTTAAAAATTGTATTACTCTATTGATATGATATTCAACTTTAGTACAAACATCATAATGTTTACACTTGTATTCAATTTTATTATAAATGTAAGAAGCATGCGCATGTGCATAATCTAATGTCTTTTAACAGTTGGTTCATCTTTTTGGCGTGCCCATGTATTCCTCGACCGGTACAAACACAAATGAAATATGCACATGTGTTTTTAATCCTTGTGCACATGTATTTTTATCGTCTCACTCATCTTACTTTATATGCACTTGTATCTACTGCGTGCACTTGTGTATTTACTCTTTACTTCTTTATCATACATATCTTCTCATTAAATAGTATGCACAAAACATATGTGCACTCTTCAAATCGCTCATCATACTTGTACCTGTAACCACAACCAATTAATAAATGAATTATTTAATCATAACAACTAACGAAACACATGTGCACAATTATTTTTGGCTTTTTCACACGAGGCCGTATTCTTGACTTCTTTGAGAAATCAGTACAACCTTAAAACAGAAAACACAAGTGCACCCTTAAATCAGAGCTAAACACAAAACATCTTTATATAAAAACTAAAAACATATATGCAATTTCAATACATTTAAACTCCGAAAATGTAAAAACACATATGCATAGAAGGCATCAAATTCACCAGAAGCTGTAATAACACATATGCACTCTCAATAACACGTATGCACACTCCTTTTATTGGTATCAATTCTAAACATATATGCATTTCAAAAACTATACTTTTTTGTAACAAAACGAACAACTACTATATCTAAATAATCAAACACTTTCATTATGAATTAGAATCAAATAAAATCAGTTGCACTTATCACTTTACTATATCTAAATAAAAATTACCAACCTGTTGATATAACCAACCACTTCATCAATTAGCATGCACATAAACGAACAAAAACAATTACCTTTATGAAATGCAATAAACGCTTCCCGTAACTCCTTACTCACTTGACCATTGTTACCAGAAAAAACTCGTTCAAATCAATGAATCCTTCACCGCAAGTGTCGATTTCTTTAATCACGTAACGAAATTAATAAAGATCGGGACCAAACCAATTAAAAAATACCAACAATTTTCAATTAAAGACTAGGTCAAAACCAAAATACATAACACTTTTCAATTAAAAAAAATGACACTAGAATTGATCAGGTATAGGAATAAATTAATAAAGCACCACAAAAATGACTCTAGGATAAACTAATAGAGTATATGATCGATTTCAAGGAATAAATAAACAATACCACAACCGACTAATAAAGTAATCCACAAATGATTATATAACAGCTTTAGGTCGGTTGGATCCACAAACGAATAAGATTTGTAAAACACAAAGACAAAACAATTAATTGCTATGATTCAAAGTGAAAATAAATATAAAACCAGCAAGAACGAAAACTATAGAAACCTTGAACAAAAGAAAATGAAAAAAAAATGAATGGAAGTTTAAACCTCGCTTAAGGAATCCCAAAAATCTTCATCGTTTCATTTTTTTTTACAAAAGATGGATAAATTAGCGTCAAGGATAGGAACAAGATAAGAGAGGAGGGAGAGGGGCGTCAGAGGTAAGGATGGTTGCTAGGGTTTGAGAGGGACAAATGAAAAGTGAGTTACAGGAAACAATTTTAGGGTATGGGAGTTATAGGATGCTATTTTTATGGAAGGATTAAAATACCCATTTTGCCCTTAATTTAATTTAATTTTCTAGAAAAAGTTACATATATTTTCAAAATTGCTATTATGCATTGATATGATATAAATCATGCATTACTAGGAGTACAAAGCTGATTCTCGCAATTCTCGCATTTTTCTTGATTCTGACAACAACCTTACACTATATATATAAAATTCAGAAGAAAACTTGAAATGATGTGAATAAGAAATAATTATAACCATATATTTGAGATACATCGACTTGAATTAGATGCATATTTATTCATTTATATGCATCACAATTAGTTTCAAAAGTGATTTTAAAGTGAAAAAAATGCAAAGTAATACTAGCAACAAATTTGACCATGAGGACGAAAAATACATAGGATTCTTTTTAACTTGATGAAATGCATCTAATCATACCTTATATAAAAAAGAAGTGTGATTGCTATTTTTGGATGCAAAAATCTCCCAAAACTCTAAAAAATGGACATGTGGCACGTGTCAACAAAATAGAAAGATTTTAAAAATTTTGAAAATAATTTGTGTACAAATTATGAGAATAAATTTCAGTATAATTTTTAAGGAGCTGGTCAAGCAGTCATAGGCTATGTTTGGCACATGAGATTATGGAGAGATTATGACTATTTTTTCAAAAAAATAAGCTACTTAAAAAATAATATTTGTTTGGCAGACATAACTTATAAGAGATTATAAAAAAAATAATCTTCCATAATCTCTGAAAATAAAAAGTTACTTCATGTAGCTTATAAAAATAATCTCTTTTTATAATTTTTTTTCAGCACCAGCACCAGCACAATCTATTTTTTCCAAACATACCCATAGACTCTTAATGTTCCAGCCATCAAATCCTTCCCCATTTAACTCGGTATTTCAAAATTCAAATCCCGCCCACATTTCTGTCGACATTTCCAAATTCAAATACTCCCAAATAACAAAACACGTATTCTCAAACCATAAATCGATATCTTCAAAGCGCATAATATATCACTAGATTAAAAAAAACATAGAATCAAGGTTTCTTCTCAAATCTCAAGGTTCTTCTTCTTAATTCGTCAAGGTATGTCAATCTGACAACTTTTTGTTAATTTTCGATCCAAAATTAGGGTTTTCATTCATATGTTTAAGGATCTAACTGATATGATATTGATACAAATAAATCTCTATTCTAAACTCAGTTGTAGTTTTTGATTTTTCATTTTCAAACCAAAGGGAGTTTAGAGCTCTCCTTTTGCAGGATTGATACTTAAGATGTTGGTGATTTTCTAGAATTTTTGGGGATTTTTCTAAGGTGTTTAAGTAGGTCTAATAAACGTAAACTTTTGGGGTATACCTCATGTGCACTTTCAGGACAGACCTGGAAATATGAATTTTTAAACCACACTTAAACTTTGAAATAAAATCTGAAAAAATATGTGAAGTTAGCTAACTAATATAAGAACACCGGGAATGTTCTCATTATTTTTGGAGTTCTTTTGATGGGTCATTAAATTCGTATAAAACGGGTCCAGATGTGAAGTTAAAGAATAAAAGATACAATGAGATTACCAATAAGTAAAAGACCTATAAAAGTAAGAGAAGCTTATAAAATGAATACGTTTGTGATATGTGAGTGTATTTTCTGTAGATATTGTGAAGAGGGAGAGGTGATTTTCTTTGTGTGTTTAGCTCTCGTGCACACACTTTGAGGTACAAATATTCTTGTTAATACAAATATCGTCATTAAACGTTATTTATATTTTTGATCTTTACCTAAGTTTTGTTAACGAAAAAATTAAATTTAATTTATATAAAAGCTTAAAGCTTGTCAAGTTTAATAGATATTAAAACAAGCTTTTTCAAACAATATATTCATCATTCAAGCATTTACATTTATGATTAGTAACATCTTGATATGACTCTAATCATTATGTATGATAGTAGTTTTTAGAATGTGTTAGGTTCTTAAAACCAAACACTACTTATGTACTTGCATATTTCTAAAAATAGAAATACAACATATGACATCATGTAATGCATCATGGAAATCATTGGAAGATTTCATTAGATATTTTGTGTGGATTTGTACTCTTCATATCTTACACAATCTCACTTAGATAGAGTTGACTTTAGCAAAGATTTGATATCTTGACTGTATCGGGCCGGCGGTACCAAAATGGTACACGGGCGGAACCCTTTTAAGGGTTCCGCGGTCCGTGGACGCCTCACCCACTTTGGCTATAAAAAGCAATGCCAAGCCAAGTAGTTTTTCATCCCTTTCTAACATACTCTCATACATATCTTCTCTCAAACCTTTCTAACTCAGTTTCATATCATATTAGTGATCTCTTTTGTAGCAAAGAAGATCAAGTCACATTCAAGCTTCAACGAAGAGTTGGAAGTCTTGTTTGTTTAGTGTTGTATGATCTAGTGTTGATTCATACTTCATTGTTGTATCAAACCATCATAATCTTGTGAGTGTGAGTGGTTAGTATTTTAGTCCTCAAAATACATTGTGTGTGGGAGTGGTTGTACCCTTGGAAAGAACTCGACATCTAGCTTAGTGTCGAAATAGTGTGTTTGCGAAGTGTAAAGGTTTATCCTCCGGTGAAAGGAGCTTGTTGACTAGTGAAGTTAAACTCTCGAGTGTGAGACTCGAGGAGTGGAGTAGGGCAAGGAAAAGAGTCCTTGTAGACCGAACCACTATAAACAACTTGTTGTGGTTTGATCATTTCTTTCCTTATTTACTTCTTACATATTGCTTGCATATTTCATTAACATATCTAAGATCAATATCAATTGATCTTTACAATAAGTTTCAAAACAAAGTTTTTAATTGGTAAACTATTCAACCCCCTTCTAGTTTTCTACAATTGGTACCAGAGCCTCGTTGCTCAAGAATTTCTAAAATAACTTGTATTTTATAAACTTGAAACGATCCATGGATTCTAAAAACTTTAAAGAAGGAAAATCTATGCAAAGACCACCACTCTTTGAAACCAATGGATTTATCTATTGGAAAAACCGTTTTGAAACATATGTAAAATCAAAAGATATAGATCTTTGGTTTATTATTGTTAAAGGGGATTTTAGTTCTACAACAAAGGATATTTCCGTTGATGAACAAAAGAAACTAGTTGCTAAAAATAATGAAGCTAAAATGATGCTTTATAATGCTTTACCTAGAAAAGAATATGAAAGAATTTTTATGTGTGAAACCGCCAAAGATATTTGGGAATCTTTAATTGTTACACATCAAGGTAATTCACAAGTCAAGGATAACAAAATTGATCTTCTTGTTCAACAATATGAACAATTTGTTATTCCCTGAAGATGAAACCTTTGATTGTGGCTTTGCTCGCTTTAACACTATTATTACATCACTTAAAGCACTTGATGAATCTTTTCGTAGTAAGAACTTTGTCGGGAAATTTCTTAGAGCACTCCATCCCAAATGGAGAGCTAAAGTGACCGCCATTGAGGAATCAAAAGATCTCTCAATAATGTCACTAGACGAGTTGATCGGTAACCTCAAAGTACACGAAATGGTGATGGAGAAAGATTCGGAGATCATCAAAGGAAAAAGGGAGAAGATCAAATCCGTTGCTCTAAAAGCAAAAGCGGAATCAAGTGATGATGACGAATCTTGCTCCGTAGCGAAGATGAGGAATATGCCATGGCCGTTAGAGATTTTAAGAAGTTCTTTAGAAGAAGAGGAAAGTTCGTAAGACAACCTCGAAAAGAAAAGAAGCCATTCCGAAAGGATCGGGATGACAAGAAGGGAAAAGGTGAAAGAAAATGTTTTAGATGTGGTGATGCAAGTCACCTCATAGGAGAATGTCCCAAGCCACCTAAAAGCAAAACTCAACGAGCTTTTGTAAGTGGTGCTTGGAGTGATAGTGAAGACGATGAAGAATCAAGCAAGGAAGAGATCGCTCTAATGGCACATGAGTCAAATGAGGTACTTTCCGACTCTTCTTATTCTTCTATTGATGATGACACTTTGCAAAAACAATATAATCAATTGTGTGAGCTAAGTCTAAAAATCATAACTAAAAATAAATTTTTAAAACCAAAAAGGAATTTTTGGAAAATGAAGTTTATGAGTTAAAAGAAAAGCAAAACGACTAGAAAAAGGAAAAGCAAATGACGATGATTGTAAATCATGTCAAGAGCTTAAACTTGAAATAGAAAAACTAAAGCTCACACAAGATGTTTTAATAGAAAATAATTCTAAATTTAAAAGGTTTAACAAGAACATCGCTCTTGCCGATGAAATAGTTAAAATTCATAAAACACCGGGAGACATGAATGGGCTAGGTTTTAATGAAGTATTAATTCCAAAGAGTCAAAATAAAACGGCCGAAAAGGACGAACATTCTGTCAAAATTGCTGCAGTACACACGGACCGACGGAACCAAAATAAGGGTTCCGTCCGTTGTGCAAAATGGTGCCGTGGGTACTTCAAAGCAGAACGAATGTTCGCAATACGGACCGTCATCAATTTGTTAAAATAACAAAGAAAACCAATAATAGTATTAAACTAAAACCACCTGTTACTTCAGGAGTAGGACTTGTCAAAAATGAATTTAGATCAAAACTACTCAACAACGATATAAAACTCCTTTTGCCAAACGCCCCTTTCCTAAGAGCAACCACAACGAACAACCCAACTACCAACACAATGGTTGGAATCAAAACTTTCCTAGACCATATCAAACTCCAGATTACATGCCATGGAACTCTTACCCATCGTTTCCATACATGAATCAAATAAATGGTATGTGTAACCCAAATGGACCCATGAGATATTGGGGACCAAATGCTTGAGTTATTTGCTTCTTAGGTATGCTTGAAAGTTGGATTGGAACCCGATGAATGGATAAAAGATAGTGGTTGCTCACGACACATGACGGGCAACAAAGTCTCTTCTCATCATACCAAGAGTATGACGGAGGTAATGTCACCTTTGGTAGCAATCTCAAAAGCAAAATTATTGGCAAAGGTACGATCGCTCATAACTCCCTAACTATTGAAAATGTTGCTCATGTGGATAGGTTAGGATTTAATCTACTTAGTATTAGCCAACTATGTGATAAAAAGTATAAAGTACTATTTGATGAAAATGGTAGTAAAATACTAAAAGATGGTATCACCATAGCTAAAGGAGTTAGGAAAAATAACATATATGTCATGAAAATAGATAAAACATATAATGACAAACTTTGCCTAACAACATTAGATGATAGCTCATCTCTTTGGCATAGACGCTTAGGTCACGCTAATATGAGACTTATACAAAACCTATCTTCAAAAGAATTGGTTAGGAATTTACCAAAACTTAAATATGACCAACACTTTTGACGCTTGCAAAATTGGTAAACAAACACATAGTAGTCACAAATCTAAAAATATGGTGTCCACATCTAAGTGTCTAGAATTATTACATATGGACTTGTTTGGACCATCCGCTATAAGAAGCTATGGAGGCAACTTATACACTTTGGTCATAGTAGATGATTATTCAAGGTTTACTTGGACGTTGTTTTTGAAAACCAAAAATGAAGCTTTTGATAAATTTGAAATACTTAGCAAGAAAATTCAAAATCTTCTAGGTATCAAAATTGTGTCGATCCGAACGGATCATGGTCGGGAATTTGACAACGAAACTCAATTTGGAAACTTTTGTGATACAAATGGTATAACACATAACTTTTCCGCCCCACGAACACCTCAATCTAATGGAGTAGTAGAACGTAAAAATAGAACAATTCAAGAAATGAGTAGAACAATGCTTAATGAACAAAACATTCCTCAAAAGTTTTGGTGTAACGCCGTTGACACTTCTACATATATTTTGAATAGAGTCTTAATACGTCCTTTCTTAAACAAAACACCATATGAACTCTATAAAGGTAAAAAGCCAACGTTAGGATATTTTAGAGTCTTTGGTTGTAAATGCTTTATTCTTAATACTAAGGATTATCTCACCAAGTTTGACCCAAAGTCTTATGAAGGTGTATTTCTTGGTTACTCTCAAACTAGTAAAGCTTACATTGTCCTAAACAAAGAAACAATGATAGTCGAGGAATCGTTGAACATAACATTCGACGAAAGTCCACCTCCCTCTAAGACATCACCTTTGGTAGATGATGACTTAGTTGAAAGTCAAATGATAGAAGGTCAAGAAATAATTAATAATAACAAGGAAGATGAACCATTAAATAAAGAAATTGTCAACATCAAAGAATCTAAAAGTCATCCTTTAGAAAAAGTCATAGGACAACTCAATCAAAGAACCTTAAGGTCACAAGCCCAAAATCAAAGTAATTATTTTTGCTTTGTATCCACCATTGAACCAAAACCCATAAATGAAGCAATAAAAGATGAATCATGGGTTATTGCCATGCAAGAAGAATTAAACCAATTCGTTAGAAATGATGTTTGGAAATTAGTTCCAAAACCTAAAGATCAAACTATAATTGGAACAAAATGGGTTTTTCAAAATAAGATGGATGAAAATGGGATAGTATCTAGAAACAAAGCTAGGCTTGTAGCATAAGGTTATAATCAACAAGAGGGGATTGATTATGATGAAACTTATGCACCGGTAGCTAGGCTTGAGTCTATTAGAATATTGCTTGCTTATGCATGTGCCTATGATTTTAAATTATTTCAAATGGATGTTAAAAGTGCCTTTCTTAATGGGTTTATTAACGAAGAAGTGTATGTTGCTCAACCTCCCGGTTTCACCGACTTTGAGAAACCACATCATGTCTTCAAACTCAAGAAAGCATTGTATGGTCTTAAGCAAGCACCAAAAGCTTGGTACGACCGACTTAAGACTTTCCTTATTGATAACAAATATACTATGGGATTAGTAGATAATACTCTTTTTACCAAGAAAAAGGAATCACATATTATCATTGTTCAAATATACGTTGATGACATTATATTCGGATCAACTTGTCAAGAATTATGTGATGATTTCTCTAAAATCATGCATGACGAGTTTGAAATGAGTATGATGGGTGAGTTAAATTTCTTTCTAGGACTTCAAATAAAACAACTAGAAGATGGCATATTTTTTAACCAATCTAAATATATAAAAGACATGCTTAGGAAATTTGGTCTTGAAGATTCCAAACCAACTAAAACACCCATGTCCTCGGACACTAAACTAACCAAGGATGAGGAAGGTGAATCCGTAGATAACACTAAATATAGAGGAATGATTGGTAGCCTACTCTATCTTACGGCTAGTAGACCCGACATTATGTTTAGTGTTTGTCTATGTGCTCGCTTTCAAGAAAACCCAAAGGCATCACACTTAGAAGCCTAAAAAAGGATTTTTAGATACATTAAGGGAACAACGTGTTTAGGATTATGGTATCCCAAAGGAACGGGTGTAGAAACCATAGTGTATGCCGACTCGGATCATGCCGATGACTATGTCGATAGAAAAAGTACAAGTGGTATTTGCACTTTTGTTGGACATTGTCTCACCTCATGGTTTGCAAAGAAGTAAACGGCCTTGGCCATCTCAACTACTAAAGTCGAAGTACGCCTCACCGAAAGGCATGTCAACATGCTCTTTGGATGAAGCAAGCTCTCGTAGATTATGGAATTCATCTCAACGACATTGTGATACTTTGCGACAACAAAGGAGCCATCGATCTCAGAAAGAATCCCGTTCAACATGCTCGTACAAAACATATTGAAATCCGCCATCACTTTCTTCGCGACAATGTTCAAAAAGGAAACATTTCAATCGAGAAAGTATCCTCAGAAGACAACATTGCCGACATCTTAACTAAGCCTCTTAAACGAGAACCTTTTAATCTTCTTAGACTTGGTTTAGGGTTAATGGAACCAAACATGTAGGATAAACATAGCCCAAAACATTAGAATAGTCAAAACTAAACAAATTTGTCTTGTACCTTCTACTGTAGCCACGGCACCAAACGACAACAAAGACGGAACCAAATTTTTGGTACCGGCACGTCCGTGTGTCTACGAAGCAAAACCGCTATATACAAATCATCCTCTTCCTCAAAACCCACTTTACCAAAACGTGTATAACTTAAACCAAGCTCATTATTGTCATCTTCCAACTCACTAATCATTGAAGATAACATCATTGTAAGTATCCTAACTACATTTCATCTCTTAATTCTGAGTCTAGGATTCTTATTTATGCACAAAACTATCACAAATCATTACATGGGGTTTTATGTATGCTTTTATACCAAATATGAATTCAATTGGCAAATTGCATAACTAGTCATTGAAATTAGGTACTACATTATCATATTGCATAAACAAATCATGCTTCCCACTAATTGATAGATAATGAATATAAGGCCCTATTCAAACAACCAAACACCCCATGTCAAAAAATTTGAAAAGCTTCTCACTTGTAGGAAAACAATTTTTTCATTGCTAATACAAATAGAAACGTTAAATTTTCATCACTTGCATGCTCTTGAATACTAAAGGTATTGCATAACTAATATGCATTCCCGGGTATATTCAAATGAAGCCACATTGAATTAGGAGCATTTGGGTTATCTCATGGTATTTGCCAAACACCCCACTAAAACCATCTTTGTGCATAAAATGAGTCGAGATAACCGCAACTCCAAATTGTTTTCATATAGGCACACA
Organism: Chrysanthemum makinoi; assembly: GCA_910596185.1. Classification (NCBI taxonomy): domain Eukaryota; kingdom Viridiplantae; phylum Streptophyta; class Magnoliopsida; order Asterales; family Asteraceae; genus Chrysanthemum; species Chrysanthemum makinoi. The sequence continues at coordinate 158,750,323 of OU343223.1, read as the reverse complement.
CTAGAACCAAAAACGTTAAAACTTATTCTCATTTTTAACATATTAACTCTTGTCCTTAGGAATAACCATGGTAGCCGCAAGATTCTATGATCACAAAGACACCCTTAACTACATTCCCAAACACCACAAAACCAAAGGACTTACCAAAGAACAAGTAGAAATATTTAGGGGTCTAGAATCAAGGTATTTCCATGAGGGTAGAACCATTCACTCATCCTTCCTTGAAAACACCAACCTTCGTGAAGAACTAGCGGCCATTCAATTCGATTGTCTTCTTGACATCGATGAACCAATTTGTCCTAGGTTTGTGTTAGAATTCTATGCTAGTGTGACCGGCTTTAGTGATGAAGACGATGATGAATTTTGTCTTAGGTTTAGAATTAATCAAAACGACTACACCATCACCTTAGCCAACTTTGCTCAAGTGCTAGGAATTCCCAACCGAGGAACTTGTCTCTACTTGGATAAATGGTCACTCACCGCCCTTGATGCTATCAATGACCGCTCTCTACCCTACCAAACCCGTTTGGCCGATAAGGATGTCATCCGTGAACACCTTTTTAACCCAAAAGTGACAACCCGAAGTTACCCGAAAGGGAATAGAAGTAAACCGAGATCCATATGGAATGGAGCTAAATGAACTTAAGCCCGAATTTAAGAAATGGGAGGAGCTACTTAGAGCCAACGTCATTAGCACCATAGGAAATAGGGATCACATTAACGCTTGCCTTTGTCATATGCTCTACAACTTGTCCACCAGTCAACCATTCAATTTAGCCTACTACATAGCTAGGAGAATGATTGATATTCCAACTCAAGGATCGGTTGCTCTTCCATACGGATCGCTCCTCACCCATCTCTATAGAAACTTTGCACCAATTCCACCAACACCAAAAGGGATGCACCTTCACTATGAGCTCATCCCTCACATCTTTGTACCTTTGAGTGATGCACGAGTTGCTAAGACAAAAGGCAAGAGAGCAAAACCTCCAACTCCATCATCATCATCATCAAATAGCTCCGAGGATGGTCTTCCAAGCTCTCGTCTTCCACCTCATGAGTATTATGCCTCTTCCGAAATAGAGAATGACTCAGCGGAGTTCAAGCAAACTAAGGGAATGTTCAAGTGCCTTGGTAGGATGATGAACAAGATTTACAAGAAGTTGGACAAATAAGGGTACTTTTAAGGAGTGTTTGGAACAATACATTATCATTAATGTTTGATACAATTTAGTTGTTTTTATTATGTAGGATGATAATATAACCTGAAACAATGGTGAATGCTAACAATTTCATGCAGGGGATAGCGCAAGTATGCTATCAAATTTTACCCATTTTCACTATAATGTGAAAATCAATAAGCCTTGCTCAAAATACATGTTCCACTATGTTTATATATATATTATCTGCTTTTCCTAACTAGAAATGTTTAGTATAACATGTTTTGAGAAGAATTTCGTGTTTCGGAAAAGTCCCGACACCTAAAAACGAACTCTGTCCATTTTTCTCAGACTTCACGGATCGACGGCACCATAATTTTGGTACCGTCCGTTATGTAAATTGGTACCGCCGTGCATACAGACAGACGGCACCCTTTTAGGGTTCCGGCCGTGTATGATTTTGGTGCCGTGGATCCTTTAGGTAACTTTCTGAATTTCGACTATTTCGTGATTCCAAATTACCATCCAATGCTTATAAATCAATCCTAACTTGCTTATACCCTTATTAGAACTAGTATAATTCACTTAAGTATATAAGAAATCCATTTCCCACCAAAATTCAAAAATTTGAAAAATCCACCCAAGGAGCCCTTTTGCATAAAGGAAGGAACCAAATTTTGGTACCTTCAAATCCGTGGGTGATCTGAATATTAGGAAATTCCACTCACTAGAACACATTTATTGCAAATCTTTTCTTCTTCACTCCATCTCTCTTGAATGGCTTGACTTGGGTGATATGACTAGCATTCAACCCACTTCCAAATCATTAGGAACCTCATCTCTTCAATGGCTTAACATCAAATCAAACACATTTCTATAAATTGAGAGGTTTTACCATGATCATCCTCACACCTTCTTCATTCTTACTATCATCTAGCAAAGACAAACCAAAGTCAAAAATGACAAAATCATCTCCAAAACCTTGCAAGAAGACCGCTAGAATTAGTGTGAGGCCTTGTTGCTTCGTTCACCTTAGCTCCTCATCCGAGTCTTCTCCACTCACTATCTCATCTCCCATCCGAGATGATACAAACCTCACCTTAGCCACACCTACTCAATCACACATTGTGATCACCACTCCACCACCAACAAAAACACCAACTTCACCTCCACCGGCACCCATCCAAACATCCAAAACACCTCACCACCTTCACTAAGGTCTCCAACTCTCATTCCCATGGATTTGTTTTCCACTCCACCAACCTCCCAAATCCTTTCTGGGAGGACTTGGATGACTTGCCTCCTAGGCCAAATCATCCACCACCATTGCCATCCTTTGGCTCAATTGAGCGGATGGCTCATAAGTCACCTCGGTCATCTCTTGACCCAAACGCCCCATTAGGGCCTAAACCTCTTCTCTTCCACCCCATTCACAAAGACATTCATGGTCCTTTGTATGGGGATCATTCACTCCACACATCAATGTCACCTCATCTTGAGGACATTGAGTAGTGTATGTGGGATGCCAATCCCACTAGAGAGGAGATTCAAACCGAACTCCACAACCTCCACCAATTCAAAGGCATGGTGGACTCTCACTTGAGTGAGACAATGCAAATGCAAAGTGCTTTGCTTGCTTCCATCATGACCACCCCAAACATTTCCACCAACACCAACACATCCACCATTCCACCACCACAACCTCCCCAAACATTCTACCCTCCAAGGCATGGTTGCTGAACTTGTGAGCAAACGGGCCAAACCGTGGAAAGGACCCGGGTTATGGTCCATGACTTCCAAGAAGAAATGAGGTTCATCCTCAACCACATCCTTGAGCGTCTCAACGCTTTTTCCCATCCACCATCACTTTACGATGGTTTTAGACTAGTCTTTACTTTCTTAGGATAATTTTTTCTTGTACTAAAAACACATCATTGTGTTCTCTTTTCATGATCTTTACTCATGAAAAATTTTAACTAATGAATGTTGTTTATTATATTGTTGGTGTCATTACATAGTGTTTGGAAATGCTTGTGAATGATCATTATTACTAACATTTTTGTTTGTAGCTTTATTTTCACAATCCATGAATCTTCCCATTAAAGCACCCAATTAAGGGGAGCTTTGAACAAGGGGAGATAATAGCTCGGGCTCATTACATTCCGCATCGCCTCTTCTTTTTGTTGAGACAAAAAGGGGAGAAAATATAGAACTTTGAAATTATTTATATTTGACTTTTCTGAAAAAGTCAAACTGCATTCATTTGACTTCCTAAAAGTCAAACAGGAACCCTCATTGATAATACTTGACTTTTCTAAAAAGTCAAACGCATACTTTGACTTTATGAAAAAGTCAACATCATGCATCAACTAGTGAATACTTTGACTTTCATAAATAGTCAAACATCATACACTTGCATTACCATTCTCTTTTCAAGTTCTAAAACTAATATTTTTATAACTCTTGTACAAACTTTGTATCTTTTATAAAAATAAAATTTATATTTTGTCCTCAACAAAAGGGGAGATTGTTAATACAAATATCGTCATTAAACGTTATTTATATTTTTGATCTTTACCTAAGTTTTGTTAACGGCAAAAGTAAATTTAATTTGTATAAAAGCTTAAAGCTTGTCAAGTTTAATAGATATTAAAACAAGCTTTTTCAAACAATATATTCATCATTCAAGCATTTACATTTATGATTAGTAACATCTTGATATGACTCTAATCATTATGTATGATAGTAGTTTTAGAATGTGTTAGGTTCTTAAAACCAAACACTACTTATGTACTTGCATATTTCTAAAAATAGAAATACAACATATGACATCATGTAATGCATCATGGAAATCATTGGAAGATTTCATTAGATATTTTGTGTGGATTTGTACTCTTCATATCTTACACAATCTCACTTAGATAGAGTTGACTTTAGCAAAGATTTGATATCTTGATTGTCAGACCGGCGGTACCAAAATGGTACACGGGCGGAACCCTTTAAGGGTTCCGCGGTCCGTGGACGCTCCTGTCCACTTTGGCTATAAATAGCAATGCCAAGCCAAGTAGTTTTTCATCCCTTTCTAACATACTCTCATACATATCTTCTCTCTAACCTTTCTAACTCAGTTTCATATCATATTAGTGATCTCTTTTGTAGCAAAGAAGATCAAGTCATATTCAAGCTTCAACGAGAAGTTGGAAGTCTTGTTTGTTTAGTGTTGTATGATCTAGTGTTGATTCATACTTCATTGTTGTATCAAACCATCATAATCTTGTGAGTGTGAGTGGTTAGTATTTTAGTCCTCAAAATACGTTGTGTGTGGGAGTGGTTGTACCCTTGGAAAGAACTCGACATCTAGCTTAGTGTCGGAAATAGTGTAAGCGAAGTGTAAAGGTTTTCTCCGCGGGTGAAAGGAGCTTGTTGACTAGTGAAGTTAAACTCTCGAGTGTGAGACTCGATGAGTGGAGTAGGGCAAGGAAAAAGAGTCCTTGTAGACCGAACCACTATAAACAACTTGTTGTGGTTTGATCATTTCTTTCCTTATTTACTTCTTACATATTGCTTGCATATTTCATTAACATATCAAAGATCAATATCAATTGATCTTTACAATAAGTTTCAAAACAAAGTTTTTAATTGGTAAACTATTCAATCTCCCCTTTTAGTTTTCTACACTTGTCATTTCAGTAATGACACTTCTTTTCTCTTATGACTCTTGTCCATATTTGATATTCGATTCGTATTCTCTTTGCTTTGATTTGATATGATCCGTTGATATGATTCGCTTTGGTATGATCATCTGATTTGATATTCGATTAGTTATCCGTTTGATATGATATTCGTTTGAGATCCTTGCTTTGATATGATCTCGCTATGTTGATATGATCAGTTTAGTATGATGTGATTATGGATATGATATGATATGATTCGTTTTGTTTAGTTACCCGAGCTAACTAGCCATGGAGGTACCATGGCCATGTCAATGATGCACCAGTGGCATGACACTATCTGTGGCGGTGTGATTAGTCCACAACGTTCCCTTTTTGATATGATTGTGATATGTGTGCACTTGGCCATTATGAATACGTATGTACAGTCTCGAACTCACATATGTATATTTGATTTATTTTGCAGGGAGCGTATGGATGCATCCTATGTATTCAGTTCAGTTTTGGTGATGTGGTGAGTGTGTGCAATACACCCCCTCACAGTTTGGTACATCTGGAGTCTGCAGCTCCCATGTACACTTTGATATGATTTGGCAGATATGATATGGAATTTGATATGATTTGGAAGATATGATATTTGATATGGGATTTGATATATTTGGCTATTGGAGTATCTCCTTTACTGTTTGAGCTCGTGGCAATTTTCTGATTTTGGTGATTATGTAATTATCTGATATTCTGATTCATTCTTTTGCTATGCCATATTTTGTTCAGTTATTCAGTTGGCTACTTATTCTCTCAATATTCGTATGTGATTCATTTGACTACCATGCTCTCTCATATTTCAGTTCATTTGACTACTTTGATTATCCTTCAGATTACTATGCTTATTCTTCAGTTGGGACTTCCCATTTGTTTATGATATTTGTTACAGCTTTCGTATTTGATTATGATTTGTTTATCGTTTATACATGTTTGTTTATATCTGTTCATTGAGCGTTAGCTCAACCACGTTTTCTTTTTCATGCGGCAGGTATTTAGCTGGGAGCAGGGATATGGGACTCGAGAGTAGGAGTGGAAGACCTACCTTAGTGAACCGTCATTGTTGGACTTTTGCATTTTGAACTACCTTTTGATTCAGTATTTGGATTATTTCATTTTCAGTTGGTTATCATGTTTGAACCCTTTTGGGAGACTTATGCTTTGTGACTTTTCATGATTTTAATAAAAGACTTTCACTTGCATTTTTATTAGTATGTTCTGATATGACTCCATAATATGGCATTCAAACCCTTGTCGAGTTGGGGTGTTACAGCTACCCTATCTGAGCCTATCTTAATATGTATCAGATTATATGAAGATATGCTTTTCATTATATTCGACTAAAGGTGATAGCATTTGCATTTTATATACTTCAATAATATAGTATATTAAATAATTATTGTTAATTTTATGTCTTAAACTTTATTGCAGTTGACTATCAAACAAAGCTACGAGACCAAGTGCTAGACTTTTCCAGCTTATAAACCATGTTCCTACGATGACACACTCGACATTCATAATTCATAGATGATAGGCCTTGCTTTGATTATAGAATTGGTATTTGTAAATATATATTACTTTTAATCCAAATGTTTTTAGATGTTAAGATTCTTATACTTGTAATGTTACGCTATATATGTTTATAACTTTTAAATAAATTGAGCTTTGACAATAAATTAATTTTTATTTTTCCATCCAAATACAATATACTATAGAGTAAAGTCCAAAATACATCCCTGTGGTTTGTCCCATGTCTCGCTTTACATCCCTAAACTTTTTTTTGGCACAAAACCATCCCTCCGTTAGTAAAGTTGGTACAAATACATCCCTTTGTTAGTAAAATCAGTCAATGAGGACTAACGGTGCAAATATTTCTCCGTTATCTCCTAAGATTAAAGTCCAAAATACATCCATGTGGTTTGTCCCATGTCTCGTTTTACATCCCTAAACTTTTTTTTGGCACAAAATCATCCCTCCGTTAGTAAAGTTGGCACAAATACATCCATCTGTTAGTAAAATCAGTCAATGAGGACTAACGGTGCAAAATTTTCTCCGTTATCTCCTAACGGAAAAGAGAATATTTGCACCGTTAGTCCTTAGGACTAACTATGCAATTTATTTTTGAAAATAAATTACATCGTTAGTCCTCCACCACCATCACCGCCACCTACTACTCTCCTTATTAATACCTTCACCACTTTCCATCGCCATTTTCATCTACCAACCCCCCCACCAACCACCACTTTCACCTCCACGCCTTCCGCTTCACCACCACCACCATCGCTACTCCACCACCCACCTCCACCGCCGTATACCCACCACTTCACACTTCCACCATCTCCATCTATTGCCACCACCTCCACCGCAACCAATACTGTAGATGGCGATGGTGGAGATGGTGGTTGTGGTAGATGCGATGATGCGCGTTGAGTGGCGCGAGCGCGATGGCGGGTGGAGTGGTGGTGTGGGTTGGGTGGGTAACGGCGAGTGAGTGGGGTGTGGCAGGGCGTATGGCGGCGGCACAGGAGTGGGGCGTGGTGGCGTTGGGTGGGAGGTGGCGGTGCATGAGTGGTAGGTGGCGGTGATGGTGGTGGAGGATTAACGATGCAATTTATTTTCGAAAATAAATTGCATAGTTAGATCTAGATAATCGGTGCAAATATTCTCTTCCGCTAGAGATAACGAGAAATATTTGCACGTAGTCCTCATTGACTGATTTGACTAACAGAGGGATGTATTTGTGCCAACTTTACTAACGGAGGGATGATTTTGTGCCAAAAAAAAGTTTAGGAATGTAAAGCGAGACACGGGACAAACCACAGGGATGTATTTTGGACTTTACTCTATAGTATATAATAACTAAACATTTCCAACATTCTATGACAATGGTGTTCATAGCAATTGCTTTGACAACGAATTTTTCTTTTTTTTACACTGACTAAACTAATGTGTACAAACAACCCGCAACAAGGCACAGGCATATACACGGGCATATATGTACTCGTTGAATAATGTCTACACATTTAATCTAGACTAAAATACACCATTGGTCCCTAAACTTGTTCCTGCGCATCGCAATGGGACAAACCTTGCCCTTTTCATCGTTGGGAGTCTAAAACTTGAGTTTTATACTCTAGACAAGTCCCTTGACCAATTTCAGGTGGTATTTGGGTCTGCTACAATATGTATATTTTATGGGTGTTTAGGTATGGCCGATGTAACTTTTATGTCTGCAAAACTAAAGTTTCAAGGGGTGCTTGGTTCTGGTACGAAATTGCAATTTTAAGGGTTGTTGATTCTAGCAACAGTATTTAATCATAAAACAATGTTTGGAAGTGCAAGTTGGGACCTGTTTACCGAAAACCACTGGACTGCTTGCAAATATTTCTAGCGTGGACGGCTCAAATCGAATTCCATCTCATGAGGTTTGATCCTTTCGATCCTGTAGTAACTCATAAACCTTCTTATACCTTCTTATAAGAATTCCCTTCCAACATGAAAGACCTCTCTTCGAACATACCTTCATCAAACTGGAAATACAGAAACATTGTTTGCCACTATAGAACCTGATGAGCATGTGGAAAAAACAACAGATGAAATCACTAATTTCTCAAAAACTGGTTTGAAACACACTCATATACTAACAATAAGGCCAGACTATTGATTAGAAGCATCGAATGTAATGGGGTGTTAGTAGAGCAATTTTTACAATTTTTTTTACATTTTCACTGGACGGATGTAACGCTCTTATACACATTCCTTGTAGGCACATCATATCCAACGCTTCATTTGTTCTTTCCTCTGTACCAATCTTAACCTTAAACAAAAGACAAGACTTCGAATATAATGAAATCCAACGGAAACCCAAATCATAAAAGGGAACAAAACCAATAAATCATAAAAAATTTAAAATATCAAGATGAAGATGAAAAAAACAGAGCATCACAATTGAATGTTTTTTTGGAAGGCATCGACGATCGTTACATTTGCAGAAGAAAATAACCATGCTCGAAGTGCTGTGCAGATTGAACTGAAAACAAAAAATATGAGTCATTTGTCGACAGTAAAACTGAGTTGAGTTACTAAAAGTTTTAACATGTTAATACCCAATTATGACAATCAGAAAGATTCCTAGAATAGTTCTATTAATCCTCTCACTTTTCTCGTTGGTGTGTTTGGAGATCATGTCCACACAATATCAATTATCATCCGTGGTCGCAATACATTCATAAAAAATACAATGGTTAATCACACATAACCAACTATACATGGTATTCGCATGAGCATTTATAAATTTGAAAACAAACAAACATACAATCAGTATACTTGAAGTAGACGCAACCAACAAAGCGATAGTAGTACCAGCTAATGTTCCCTTCGGCTGCCTAATATCAATAAATAACATTTGCTTCACAGAAACCATAAATAAGGCAATAATAATTCCGTATCTATAACGGCGAAGTAGAACATATTACGGTGGAAGAAGCACTCGAACATAATCATGAGCAGTCGCATTGCACAATCATCAACAACCAAATTAATTGAAATTTACTCAAAAAATTTAATCAAACAGTTGGTGTGCATTCAAAAAGCTCGATTACTGGCACAACATCTCCATGCTTAAGGTCCCCTCTTGGTTCACCATTTTCATTTCTCCTTAAACCCTGCATATATTATTTAAAAGATGTACGTTATTGTAGTTCGATATTTGTAGATAAATTACTTTATCTTCTAGAATATGTGTTCCACATGGAATCACAATAAACATTGATTCCATTAGTTTATTGTATATTCCTTTTCACTAAAAACCAAATAAAAATATTCAAATCGTTTTTCAGCCTACTATCACAATCAATGCCATTGTCAATGTTAGATACGTATACAATTCGGTAGCATAGTTAACATCAAGATAATTGTGGGTTAAAATTTCTTAGTTCATTAAAAATAATAAATACTTTTATTTTTTGACTTATATAATCAAAATTTCTGCTACGTAAGGGTATTCTTTCACCTCTAAACCCACCACCACCACGATGACCATGATACATCCTTAACAATTATAAATGTTCAGTTCACGTATCTATTTATATAAAAACAGTGATGATAATTGATCGTACCTATCACAATTTATGATATCAACACATCATTACAAACGGTAACATGTGTGAATTCAGCTATAGAAGATTTTTCACCATCTCGTAACATGGTGTTCTTGAAAAATATGAAGATAGGCAACATTCATACCTCATAAGCCTTCACCATCGCATCCTCCATATTGCCATGAAAAAAATTAAATCATCTACAATAATAAAAAGAATAAACCCATAATTAAACAACTCAAAATGAAAAAAGATGAAACCCATAAAAACAGCTTAGCTACTTTAAAACCAATAGTATAAGCCGAAAACAACTCAAAATGAAAGTCACTCAAATCTTCAAGCCTTTATTGCCTTAAATAACCTTTTTCCAATTACCTTAATTCACTCCAAATGTACCTTATTTCAAAAAGCAATAAGCAACCAGGAGGTGTTTGGATAAGCATAAAAGTTTATGTGAAAACCCCATAAACCTAACTTTTTCAGCATAAGTTAAAATAATAAAAAAATGAGCTTTATTGGGTTTTTCATGATCTGATAACTATAAGGTAATAAACACCCTTTAGATAATCAAATCACAATCTTTAAATTCTGGGCAATTTTTTTTTTTTTTTTAAATCATCTTTAATATTAATAAACCAAAACAATATTTTACAATCTTGTTTTACAATGTAATAAACAAAAATACTAAATTGTATAAAAAAGTTATAAAATTTTAATAAAATTACTGATATCATCCATTTCTAACAATACCTAGATCCTCATTCTTCAGCCAACAAATATACTCTATCCATTATTACATTTGTTAATTAATAACAAAACCCATTTTTTTTTAATTAACCTTTACTTTCACAAATGGAATCAAAATTAATTAAGGGTTAAAGCTCATCATGAAGGTATATAAGATCATCGTGAAGGTATATACTTGATACTACCTTTTTTTTTTTTGTTTTTCAAATCGGGGGTTTTGAGTGGGTTTTGATGAAAATGATGGTGGTGCTTGTGAGCCTATTATGATTTATGGTAGTGAGTGCGCGTGTGAAAAATCGGATATAGGGAATGGAGTAAATCGGTTATCTCTTGTATATTTGTATTGTGTGACACTTTCAACAAATAAAATGGATGAACAAGAACAGCAAAACACACTACAGGCAAACACACTTTATCCAAAGCCGGATATATGTGTATCTCTAGCACCAAAAATCTTGACAACACACCAATTATACCATGTATTCTTATTCCAACTTCAATTAGTATATCTATACTATATAAAATGGAAAAATGCCAAAGTGGAAAGTGTGCTTGATTTTGAAAACATGATTTGGAGATTATTACTCTTATTAAAAACATACTACTTAAGTACAATAATTTATTCACATTGTACACCCAATTAAACACATCTACAAATTAAAAACAACCAATTGAAAACCACGGGTTGACCCGACATACCGGTTGATTCTGTTGAAACCGAATACCGGCTGGATTGACGGGGAAACCCTGGTCACCCCATGAATTTGACATTTGGTTTGACTCCGCTTTATCGTGTTTTTATCTAACGGTTCAACCAGCTTGAAACCATGTGAAATCGGGTTTCATTTGACAAAAATATATGCAGAAATCTTAATGAAGAAATCACTGAACCCGTATTTTTTGAAAGGAGAGACAAGAATTGTAGTTTTGGTTTATTTTGCTAGAGGAATGAAACATTTGTATAATGTTATATTAAAAAATGTTGCTCTTGCAATTTAAAGGGACGCATAAAGATATGCGTCGCTTTAAAGTTAATATATATTGATAATTTGTCAGTTAACAGATCAATAATGTTATGGTTTTAAAAAATCACAAAAATAAATAAAGCCGGAGTATTGTTATCTTTAGCTATAATTATTATTTCGTCATCTCAAACAATAAAACTTTCAACAATGCATAAATATCTATACAAATTGATAGTACAAAATAATCTTATATGTATATCCACCTTGCTTACAATTTTAAAAGCAATTCAATTTTAAAAGCCACACACCAAATGACGTTAAAAAAAAAATTTAACGTGACGCTACAAATTCGACAAACAAAAAATCAATGCTTAAATTATCAGATAAAATGTCATTCCTCTGTACAAAATATAATATTGCCAACTACATAATACGCCTAATGGCAATCTATTATTAAAAAATCTTAATAACTTAAAACAATCCTTTAAAAAATATACTTCCACAAATTTTTAAAAAACTATATATTTATCTTTGCTGTGGCGCGAATAGTTATTCGAAACGATTCTCTAATGTAAAATACATTTTGAAGAAAAATTTAGTTATTCAAAAACGGACAAATACATTTTGTCGGTTTATTGCATTAGCGGTCTAACAAGGCCAGTCGTCTACTGCCTGTATATATAATATCTATTTTTCCAACGTACCACCCTACATAACACACCCCGTCAAGTAGTATTTCATTTTCATTTACTCCACCGACGACCAAAGCAACAAACCGGTGCTGGAAAATGAGCAGATCCACCACCATTTTGATCGCCGTCTTTGTAACAATCGCCGCCGTATTTATAAGCAATGTCTCCGGAGCATCATCATCCGTTAAATTCGTGAAAAAGACCGTCAAGTCTCATCCCATCGTCATCTTCTCCAAATCTTACTGCCCGTAATCAATCTCATTTTTTTCAACATTTTATTATTCTTGTATACTTTGTTATTAGCTGCTATGTTTATATAATCCGATCTATTAGATATGCTTTCAGTTATATAGTTTTAATAATTAATTGCCATGGTCCTCGTGTTTCACGACCATGTTTGGAACCTCAACCCAACAGTTCCGGCCACACAATCATACCAAGTGGTGGTGCAACGAATATACGGATGCTGTTGTTTTAAATACATTTGGCAACATAGTTGTAGCTGTGATTATAAAGTGTAAAATGACGTAAATCTTAAACGCTTCTTTTTGAAATGCTAATAAAAGAAGTTTCTAGCATTTACGTCATTTTACACTTTATAATTACAACTATGCTGCGTGATGCTTTTATAACACAAACAACTACCGGCTGCCATTAGGTTTTCCAAATATAGCCATAGGTGGATCGCATTGATCGATTGAACCACGTAAAATTGTTTTAAGTAGACATTGTTATTCTTTTATGTTTGTGTGTTTTTCTTAAGCAATATCATTTTACATTTTTAATGTTACTATTATAGAAATGTTAAATGTTGTATTTGATTTTGTTTTGTTTGCTGATTTGCTGATGTTGTTATTGGTGACGGTGTTTCACAGATATTGTAAAAGGGCAAAAGGTGTATTTGCGGAATTGGATCAGAAACCGTATGTTGTTGAGCTCGATGAGAGAGGTCAGTTGTTTTTACATTGTGTATGCTAAGCAATGTCATCTATTATATAAGACTATGCTTCAAATTATACTAATTGCACGACTTATGATTGAAATAAAACATTTTTACGTAAAACATACATAACTGTATATTTGAAGGGACTAACTAACGTAATTATGGCTACTCATTTGACATTGAGGTCAAGTGGAGTGACAACCTTTTCAGCGTAGAATTCCACAAATGATACGTGCAGAAAAAGGATACACAGATTCTTTATGCAACATAACTTCTAATACGAGTCGTGTGATCTTAAAATGTCTATAACCAATAGTAACTTTTTTTTTATTAGGAAGATAACCAATTAAGACATGAGGAATAGACCTAGCTGCAACTAGTCGTAAGATGGAATTTGTTTGAGTAAGACGTCATGTTAATGATGTTATAGAGGAGAATTCCGAAGGGAGTAACATAAGCTAAGTGGCTTCTGATATAAATTATCTCCAAAATATAGGTAAGAATTTTGCCTCGTAGTTTGAGGGTCTAGCTAAATAGAGCGAATATCTATGTTCCCTCTATTGATGATTGTTGCTTTGGGCTAAGAATTTTTATAAACATAGTGATACGAAACTTATTGCTATCATCACTGCTCAGTGACTCAGCTTCAGTTGTGGTTTAGAATTTAAAAAAAAGCAAAAAAAAAAAAAAACAAAATATAGAATGAAGCACTTGTGGTGTGGCCATGTGAGTAGACATATAGGAGTTAGGAATGTTCACGTTGCACTTGAATGAGCGTAAACCAGGGTAAGGAAATATATCAAGGTTCCACATTGTCCCCTATACATCGCTAAGCCAAAGAACATGCACCACATATAACTATTTACTCTTATATAACTTATCATCGTTTACATGAATATCTTATTGGTTAAGAATAGAATTAAAAAATGATAATTCTATTTGCCAAATCGAGGAATCTCGAGTGGCAGGCTGACACAAGTTTTTATAGATATCAGATATGACATATTTTATCAGTTTAAGTAATGCACAACACCTTATAAAGAATCCCTTGAGGGAGAATATAGGTTAATGTGTTCTTTTTCCAAGCAAATTGCAAAAAAAATAAAAGAAAAAAAAAATCGTTTTGAGAAGTCAATAATGCTTACCTTTTTGCCCTTAAACTACTCTATGAAAGAATGAGATGAGTTACTTAGAAGTTAATGGAGTTACTTAATAACAATATAACTTTAGATCATCTAAAAGGAGTAATGGAAGGATCTAAGGTGTACGCAAATCATTTGTTTTTATTGCTTAGTGAAGCTACATAAATAACGTGAATAGAAACTAGTAAGAATAGTGACCACCAATTACCAAGTAATTGTATGATGTTTGGGATTGACTGATTGTCTAGAAATGCTTACCGGTTTATTTAGCAGTTTGAAATATGCATGTACAAGCTACTTATCGTAAACGTCTTGTCACACTGCTAATTAGATAGATTTTGACTTTTTTCATCCAAACATACCAAACTGCTTATTATGTTTTTTTGACTAAGCAGTTCCAAACATGAAACGCTCTTTAAGTTTCTCGTGGAGTAAATTTAATGAGAACATGACCATTTTAAAAATGTGGATACATGGCCTTCAAATGGTACCGAGCAATGTTCATATCATAAATTTATACAGTAATAGAATTCAGCCTAAGCAATCTGATTATAAATCTGGAATACATGCGACTGAAAAGGTGTTGCATTCAGTTTTAGACTTGGATCTTGGATCTCTGAAAAGACACTTTTCTTGATGAGTTATTTCAGATGATAATAGTTGATAGTGACTGATAACAATATGAACAACTTATATTTTTTCCGTTGCTACATGGAAGGCAACATTGTTTGAATGTGTTACAAAGAGGCTCATAGACCATTTTTTTTTGAAAGGCAACATATATAAAAAACAAAACAAATAACAAAGAGGCTCATAGACCATTTTTATATTTGATTTATATGGTGGTAGGCTGTTATTTGGTAAATAGATGATGATATGACACTTTCAACTAATCAAATACAGAATTGGGTCGATCTGTGGCGTATTTTGGTTATAACAGTTTTAACAGGCAATGTATATCTTATTGGGAGAATTTCATATTCATATCCCTCCTAACCTAAGTTTTACATATATATTCAACCTAAATAAAAATGTTATATATGTATCCTTGTAAAACTTAAAATATATCACATATATCCAGATGAATAAAAATCTATATGATTTTCCTCAAAATACAGATTTATAACAATTAGTCTTAAAATTACCATTATACCCTTATTCCTCCATCTAATATTTGATTGTTCCTTCTTTTAGCAGATCTTGGTGGTAGGGCTCCAAAACAAAACCATAATAAAAAATTTAACCCAAAACCCATAATCAGAGCTGGCAACAAACAATGATGCCATCAAAAACTGATTTTTATTTCGAATTGTGATTTGTTTCATGTTTTTCATGATGTAAACAAAACAAAATCAAAGCTGGCAACAAACAATATTTTTCCATTATTTCGAAAGAGAATCCATTACGATTTAATTTTGTAGCGGGGTGAGTTGGGTGTGGAACATGAGGTCTGACAATGATGATATTATGACGAAACTTGGCTGAGATAAGGTGGCATAGTGTTTACGTCATCTTATAATTTGATAAAGGAAACATCTTTTAGATTGAGAATTTATCAATGATACCCGATGATTAATGATAGATCAAGTAAATATTGGTAGGCTTGGCTTTTTGCAATTGTAACAGTAGTACCTGCGTAACGTGAGATATACACTTGATATTATTTTGCAAGCAACAAACTAAAAAATGTATAAAGAATTGTGGCGTTCAAGTTTAAGAGCAAATGGGGGTAGGACTAAGGGTTTAATGATCAATATATATTTTAAGATTTCTAATTATATATAGATTAGTCATTTGGATATATACAATATTGAATTTAAAAAGGATATATATGTAATTTTATAATTAAGTTGGATATTTATGTAATTTTTGGAGTTTAGGAGATATATGAAATTCTTTAATTATTAGCTCAACATGAAACTAAACATGAAATTCTCCAATCATGTAACTTTGGAGTTTATGAGATAATGTGTATTCAAGTTAATGATCACAAGGTCTTAAAAATAAATGGAAAAAGAAAAGAGTTGGTCAGCTGGCCCAGTTTGACCCTCCCACTCTTGACACGTGCTTAAATGATATCTTTTCGAACTGGACTCAATTTGCTACCCCTAGACGAACTGTTGAATCATCCAGTCGCGTGCTCACTTATAAGATACCCAAAAGTCTTAATAGTCCTGTTGGAAAAAGAACATCAACTTTTTTTTAACCTTGATAATGTTTACCTCCTCTGAGTCCCACCGGTAACATTTGGCTCAACTGGTTTTCACCAAGTCTCTTGAACAAGCAGTTCTGGGCACAAGACTAACTGCTAACAAGGTGCATCTGTAATTTGACCGTTTCTGAATAAGAAAAAAAGTAAATTGTCTTGCGAATATCGTAGGCACATTCGTTCATATCCCTGAGATGTCAAACATGTGTTGCAACGTTCATGGTTGTTGGAAATGTTAAGGGCATTTTTAGGACAGATTTATTTTACTTTAAATTATATGTCAAATTAAACATAACGACACGTATTTATAATATGTACTCATATTGGTTTGCAGAGGATGGATCGAAAATCCAGGATGCCCTGAGTGAGGTTGTCGGGAGGCGTACCGTGCCACAAGTTTTCATTAACGGGAAACACCTTGGAGGCTCAGATGGTAAATACAAATAACTTTACAACCTCACATTCATTTTTTCTTGTTTATATAATCAAGCGTCATTGTAATAGTTATTTTTATTCTTGTCCACTACAGATACAATTGAAGCATATCAAAGCGGAGAATTAGCTAAGCTTCTTGGTATTACTTCAAGCCATCAAACCGAACTTTGAGCTTTTTAAACTTAAACATGTCATCCATCGTGTAATAGTGGTCCTCTACAAGTCAACATTGTTCTGGTGCTTCTTGATGGCCAGTTTGGGCTTTTGATTGACCGATTCTTAATTCTGATGGGGCATTATGTTAGAACTATTTGTAGTTTGTGTCAACTATATCGTACGATTATATCAAAGTATGGTACCTCAAAGACAATAGCTTTAATGACGTTCAATATCAAATTTTGGATACCGTACTGTTTGTAATGCATATTTGACATGCTCCCTCTCTACACTTACCATGGTAAATTATTTCGAGAAGCCTCGGTATACTTTGGGGGTGTGTTAGGCAGGGACCGCACTGGACCACACGAACTAAAGCCAAACGGAAATCTAAAAGTAATGTAACAGGTAAGCACTGGTGTTGGTTCTGGTTTAGAATCAGTTTGGTCCTAATTTGGGCGGACAACCGAACACTTGCTGGTACTTGTTTTGTTTGAATAATGTACACTTTTAAGTTTTAACAACATTAAAAAAAAAAAAAAAAACATTTAACAACATCGTTTCACCTTTTACAAAGCTAGTTGCATTCAATTTCTGAAGTGGAACGAGCTGAGATCTGAAATGTAAACCGATTTTAATTAATTTAGTTGACCAACTGATCGACCCAGACATGGCTGGTACCGCTGCGGTGACCCCTATGAGTATCGAGTTCTTATAAGTATATACTTAGCCTGCTAAAGTATTTGCTCTGTAAATATTTATTGTGAAATTTATACAATTAGCTTGAATCATCATACTGAATTTTATACTTCTGCATAACCATCAACCAACTCCATTAGACATGACAGTGGTCCTCTTTTAAGTACCCTTAAATAGCTAAACTGGATAAAGAAACTTTACAACACATACTTTTACTTAACATCTATTGTTTATACTTAATCTCCAATAATTTCTTGCTTTTTTGGGATATTTTGTGATAATGATTTAGTTTTTAATATTTGTGTATGATTTATCATGAATAGCACCAAATATGTGTATAATTTTGCAGTTATCACAAAATTAAATGATGCTGCTTTTCCAGGACATAATAATGTTAGATCTTGATGTTACCCTACTCTTTGCCTTCTGCCTTTTGTTAAGTCACTTAACTTGTTTCTTGCGACCCCAGATATGAATATAGGTCTATTTTATTCTATGATTTGAGATCGGACGGTAAATTTGAGATCAACACAAATGGATGATTTGTTTTCTTGTGTTTTCATGTTGAGGCGGATGTATGTTTTGACCAAGTTTATGCGATTGTTTCGACAATGTATTGAATTGTTCGTGAGCTTCATATACACATTTTGTCTTATGGCTTTATGCTAAACCTTATAGTCGTCGAGACCCACAGGATGCTTAAAATCGATAAACCTGATCACTCACATTGAACGAACCGTCTCAAAGATGAGAAAAGCAACATATATTCATGTCGACTAAATAGTCATCTCAAAGAGGAATGCTAGAACTACAAAATTTTTACGAAAGAATATCCACAAAACAACATGACATCTAATTAGTGTTATCCCTCTCTTCCTTTTATATTCTCTCTAATATACATCCACGATAAATATGCTATGTCATTTTGTGGATATTTTTTTGTAAAAATTGTGGTTCTAGCATTCCTACCTCAAAAATATGTTATATGAAAAATAATGCTAACGGAGTATGAAGATTGTTTATTAATAAAGAAACACTCTCTAGATTTTTTTTTTTTTTTTTTTCTTTTTTTTTTAATGATTTATCTGCACCTGATAAATTTACAATGACTATTTTGATAATACATGAGTATTTGATAATACATGTTTTCACCATTATATGATTTTTGGATTTTGGCCAGTCATTAAATGTTCATATTGTTGGCGCAGGAAGATGCTGGCGTGGTAACAGTTAATACAACTATCAAATCTTTAATGAGACTCGAGTTTTAAACTCAATAATGTTTATCTACAATGATTTATCAAACAATGGCATATAGTTTTGAAGGGTAAAGTTATACGAGTATCTTTTATTCTTTTTGCAGCTATCTTAATATACATCCTACAGACATTTGGGAAGACAACTTAATATCAGAGAACATTATTATGACAACCCACGACCCCGTTATTATAAAAATGCCTTGCACTTTTAAATCATGACGATACGAGACAACAACATGGTACTAGAACCAACGACCCCGTTACCCAGAAAATGCATAGACGTCATTTTATCAATATACCTATAATTTGCACTATAGAAAGACAACCGTGAATAGTCCATCAGATATATATCTATCTATACATATATATGGGACTAAGTATGACTAAATGCTCACATAAATGTTGGAGCATACTTGACTTGGCATGTGAAGGTAGATCTCAGTTTCAAGGTTAAAAGACAAGCACCTCAACCATGTTATGTTGTACAATTTCTGGTATTACTTTTATTGAACCAATATTTCATTTGCACATATATAACTCAAACCCTCCCAATATTATGTGTTGGAATTAAATCGTTTTCTTGGTGTTGTTCATGTATTAGGGCTATTGACCGACTAATCAACCGGGAAATGAATGATGATTTTTTATATATTTGATTCTTAACATTAACTTATTAGAACGGGTTAAACACTAAATTTCGGTTTGGTCTAGAAGGTTTTCTTAATTTTGCTCTTTTTTTACCAAAGGGTATTTAGTTGCGCGTCATAGATCGATGCTGCAGGTAGGTGTGGTTTGCTAGGTTTGTTATTGTAGAAAAGCTCATACACAAAGAAAAGAATTTCGTTAAGTAGCATGCTAGATATTATTGCATCAATTTGTTTAAACATATATATATATATATATATATATATATATATATATATAAGAGGATAGAGGCATATATATATATATGTAGGAGAGCAATCAACTAAAGATATACTAAGGGAATGAATTTATGTTGTTGTTCCAGTAGGATAGGAAATATATTGACACTTCTTTAGTATCGATTGTGGATTGGGTAACATGACAGATGGTAACATTTAATAATTTATCTACACTACAAAATGAATACTTGAAAGAAAGTTAAAACAAATATATATATAACAGTCAATAGTGTAGGATCAATTTTGCTAAGGAGTCGAGGAGAATGGTAAAGATATTCACAATTTAGTTTTAGAGTTCAATATTTCTTTGATGTTTTGGATTATTATACTGCGGGATTACATTTCATCACCTTTTGATATTGAATATGAAGCTAAGATAGAGGTGATGTTTCTTTGTTGCACACCAAAGGTTTGATAATATGGTTCATTTTTTTCATAGGTATATCTTAATATTTCTAAATGCAAGTAATGTAGGATCAACTCAAGATTTTAAGAGCGGGATAATTATAAAGGACTCTGCACAATAGTAAAAGTAAGCTCTACTTACTTAAATGAAGAGCGTTGACAATAAGTTTGCCAACACTTCAAAAAAAATTTTTTTATACAAATAATGTAATTCTAAAAAATAAAAAACATTATTAGTAGCTAATTATCCTTACGTTTATAATGTGATAAAAAGAGTTTTAGTTTTAGGTTTCAGACATTGGAACAATTTATTTGAAAATCTAAATGAAAATTTCATTCAAAAACATTCAAAAAATTTAGGCATGCTTAAAACATGAAGCATAAATCAATCCATTCATATGTAAATGGATCATTATACCACACCACCTTATCAATACTTACATTTTTATTGTCTTTAACATTCACTAACAAATATGTTCTTACGTAGCTTCGAGGTTTGGTTATACACCATATCCTTTGCTTAAGAAGATAACAAAAGATCATGATGGAATTTAATATTGTATGATTGCTTTTATATGTTATACCAAATTGGTCATAATATTAACAATATATGAGCACTTTCTTTTTGTTTCTAATTTTTGTGTCTTAGATATATGTCATTATTCACGTAATTATCAATTAAACTTGGCCTAAGCTCAGTTAATTTACATGTGAAGAATCGTGAGTTGTTCCTGGATTACTTTTATTGAACCAATATTTCATTTGCACATATATATTTTTATGTGTTCATATAAGTATAAATTTTTTACATAACTTATTAGAACGGGTTAAACACTACTTATTAAAAGTAAATAAAAGGTAGGTTAGATTTAGAAATTTATACATCAATTTGTTTAAACATATATATATATATATATATATATATATATATATATATATATATATATATATATAGCTAGCATTAGTAGTTTACACAATAACATTCAAAAAAAATAATTCAAAAAATGAAAAATTAAAAAGAAGAGGACAACAATTTATTAAGAATCGCTGAAAAAAAATTAAAAATCATTTTCATGGTTAAAAGGTACAATGATATTATGAATTTTGTTAATATCCCGAATTATCAAGCTTTCTTAATATCACTACTAACTAAGCCAGCGTAGTTTCACTAAGGCTAGCGTCAAACTAGCGTGGTTTCTAAACTAGCGGTGATATTAAGTTTTTTTTCTAATATCAAAGTAACTTTTAAGTAAAATTGTTAATATCCAGTTACTTTTTACATGTTTTCTTAATATCAAAGTTAATTTTTTTAATTTAACCTAAGTTTTCTTAATATCGTAATAAAAAGGCGATGATATTAAGTAAAATTGTTAATATCACAAGAGGACTCATAATATCGTTAATATCACGGTAGAACTCATAATCAAAAAAACAAAAATTGCTCAGAAAATCGAAAAATTAAAAAATGAAAGAAGATAACAATAGTAACGATCCCTCAAAAGGAAAAAATTAAAAAAAAAATCGTTTACATGGTCAATTGCTACCAAATTAGCAGATCTTGACTTTTTGGAATGCTACCCAGCGGTCATCCATCCGCACATCCGTAATTAAAAATCCGCACATGATCCTCACTCTATATATATATATATATATATATATATATATATATATATATATATATATATATATATATATATATATATATATATATATATATATATATATATATATATATATATATATATATATATATATATATATATAGTGTTGTATTCTATGCGATCGAGATAGATACTGACTTTTACAGTACTCTTAAAATGAATCTAGGCCATTGGATGAGTTTGATCAAAGGTTGAAATTAAATGTGCCAAAACTGTAATTAGACAAAAAATGAAGGTTTCTTTTTTAATTAAATAAAAGGCTGAAAGGGCATTATGGGGATTTTACTTGTATGTATTTCAAAAAACCGTCCATATTATCTCTCTCACTTTCACAACCCTCTTTCTCTCACACCCATCAAATCTAACCCTAATCCTTAAATCACCCGCCTCCACTATCACAGCCTCACAACCTTCTCTCTACAACTCTAGATCTGGCAATCGGAATTATTTTGTTTGTCTGTCTCCACTCACGGATCAACGACTCTTCTGGAAAAATCACAAACCGTTCTGTTGAAGGACAAGGTAAATATTTTTTTAATTAATTTCAGATCTGTAATCGGTTGGTTAACCAAAACAAAAACCATTGACAATGATATAATTATTGTTTTAATGGGGGAGAGATGAACATAAAGACCCACAAAGACAATTAAAACTAGTTGTTGTTATCGGTTAGTAACAAAAATTTTTAATTGTTTAATTTGGTTATAGTTTTAAAAAGGGTTCTATTATGAAATTGGTGTGGGTTCTTTTACTTGTAGTGTACTGTGGGTACAATCAGACGGGAAGTTTATAGTCAACAAACTCCATTTGAACAAATTCAAGTGACCCCATATGAGATAAAGTCAAATGCTTGTGAGAACAGTCGTCTTATATCTTGCACTGATTTTATGTACTTTATCATTTTTGATTGCATCATATGTGAATTAGTTTATGAATGCTTGCAATGGCAGATGGGTCTTCCTACTTTGTTGGTATCAATTTATTAAAAAAATGTTAGTACTGGTTTGTTGCAATTATTATAATTTTGATTGACTGTGGCATTGCTATTGCTTTTAATCCTACGGGGTTTTGTTTTTTAGCTCATGGATTATGGTGTTTAAAATCGGTGTTACAACATTTTGATTACTGAAATTTTGAATTAGATTAGTAAAGATGTATGCGTAATATGATGAATTTGTGCTTCTCGAATTGTATGATTGCCTGTTTAAGTTTATTGATATATGCAATTAGATAATATGTTATCGTAAATCATGGATTGTGACTTATTGTTTTAAGCTTTATACATATAGTTAATGGAATGGTTGTGTATTGGTTGTACTCATATCGAATCTATTTTGTTACTAATATGTGTGCATATATGTAATGGTTGATGAAAATATGATATTGAGTATGTCTTGTGTTGAAATTGAAAAGCCATAACCGATCATATAATAGTTTAGTAGTGACATATCATTTGTTTACTTATATTGTTATTTTTTTATGTATGTTTGTTTCTTCTTAAGCGATAACATTATACATTTTTTAATGTTACTATTATATAAATGTTAAATGTTGATTTGGTGATGTTGTTATTGGTAACAGTGTTTTCATAGATATCGCAAAAGGGCAAAAGGTGTTCAGTATTGCAGCGTGCATATATGTTTTGGAAGACGGGCACATGTATGTTCTAATGAATTTGACGAGAAAGCGTACCATGCACATATGACCATATGTGCATATATGTTTTGGAAGACGGGCACATGTATGTTCTAATGAATTTGACGAGAAAGCGTACCGTGCACATATGTTATTGGAAAAGTACACGCATGTTTTTAACTCACATGCACATCTATGTGTCCTAACGAATTTGATGGGAACGTGAACCGTGCATGTATGTTTTTAAAAGAGTGCACATATGTTTTTAAATGACGTGCACATTTATATTTAACAAGACACTTGTACATGTAATGTATTTTATTTGATATTGAATTTTGTGTATACTATATATGTTCTTGCCTTGTTATTTAATTTTTATAGGTTACGTGTATATGTTTTTATTTTTGTTCATAAAATATCGAAGATCAAAGAATGTACACTATAAACATATGTGCAATTATCATTTTAAGCAAAATAAGTTTAACGTCGAAACAGTTAAACGCAACAAATATATGTAAATATACAATATTATTAAAAAAACACATATGCACTTATTTCTGAAAACACATTTGCGAAAGAAAAATATAAAACTTAAAAAAAAAATTAAATTCAAAAATTAAGAGGCTTAGAAAATAAAAATGTGTTTTACTATTTTACCCTTTTGAATTAATTAAAAAGATTTATAATACTACGTACTCAATTCTTATTGGTCCAAATGAGTCTTGTAAAAGAGATGTATCTAATATTAGATACTGCGATAGAACGCTATATATATATATATATGTGTGTGTATATATATATATATATATATATATATATATATATATATATATATTAATATATATACTAGTTGGATACTCGCGCACAGCACGACGATAAATATAGTTATATAATAAATATAGTAAATGAATTGCTAACTCAACTCTCCTCGCAATTCTCTACCCGCTTAGTGAATTCATTTCACAACACTCCAAATGTATATGTGTTAGTTGTATGTGTTTATTTGAGTTTTCCGTATCTTTCCCGTGACATCATTATTCCCGCATATAAAAAGACTTTCACAATCTCTTTCCCGTCAAACACTTTCCCAAAAGTAAATGATTTTGATAAATAAAGTTTGTATTGATTGAAATAAAGGTTAAAGTTATAAAAATTTGAATCAAAATAAAATAAACCTACTAAAAATGTAAAAACTAAAAACTCATAAAATATATCAAAATGGATGTTGAATTAAAAAGTACAAAATTTTTAAAAATATGGTGAAATTAGATCATAAAAAAATTAAACGAATTAAAAAATATTTAAATTTAAAAATAAAAGTGATTAATTAGTTAAGAAGTGACATGTGTCACCTCATTATTGGAGCTCTTTGTTTTAGTTTGTTAGAGCTCATTTATTTTTGTTATTTTTTAGTTAGAGAAGTGACATATGTCACTCAATGATTGGAGCTCATTTTCTTAATTTTTTGTGGAGCCCACAACTTAAATGCTTTAAATAGTAGTATAGATATATAGTAGGGATCCAGTGAGAAGTAAATTAAAATAAGAAGTGGTGAGAAGTGACTAAAACCATGCATTTGAGATGCAACGACTTGCATTAGATGCATTTATATTCATATAGATGCAACATCTTGAGTTTCGAAAGTTAATTTGATGTATAGATGGTGCAAATTGATTTTCATGATTTTGGCGGAACAAAAACAAGAGAAATCATGAAATGCATCTAATATAATATATGCATCGATTAAAAGAAAAACACACTATGGTGCGTTATAATGCATCTAAGATTATAGGGATGCATCTAATTTAGGATTACATCTTTCGGTTTTGGGTTATAGTTATTCTTATTCCTTCTTATTTTAAGTAATTTTCTTATTTGATCCTCTAAATATATATATATATATATATATATATATATATATATATATATATATATATATAGGATAACTTGTTTCAATTTTGTATAGGGTGAAATTCATGAATCATTCATAAAAATACACTAGCAATGATTCAGTGGACCTGTGAGAAAAGAATGTCAGGGCCATGAAAAATAATGAACATCAATTAATTTAGTTTTTTCCCATATTTATATATATATATATATATATATATATATATATATATATATATATATATATATTTCGCGGAAAAGAAGCATGTTTTCCTAACTAAGTATAACTCACGACCAAATTTCAAGTACATGATTATAACACCTATAAATTTAATAATCTTGTAAACGTTTATTAGTGTCGGAGAACTAAATAGAATTTTACTCTTTCTGTTAAAGCGTGTAAAATTCAACGAGAGCCAATATATACGTCAAGCACAACCATCAATAAGGTGCATAGTGGTCACGCGCGCGTCCTCATGTTATAATAAGAGGTCTCAGGTTCAAAGCTCTCTAAGTAAGCATATTAGGGGTGCGAAGGAAAAGGTTAGACAACGAAATGAAAATATCTCGATTTAACTCTGTACATCTGAGTCACACTCGTGTTTAACATAAGTTTGTAACTGTTCATGTTTTCAAGGCTAAGCCAAATCACACGTAAGCACCTGATTAATGTTTTGTTTTCATTATTGAAGTATAAGAGAGATGTTATGCATGTCTTGATTATCATTCATTCATTCAGACTTTTGCTTCTATATTTTCTAGAGGATTTTTAATGTCAAGTTAACGTACAACTATGTATCAAGTCCTGTATTAACTAGAGATGAATAAGAATTATGACTTCAAATTACCCTTTAACTATAAGTTTGACTTTCATTAAGTAAAAGTCAACAATGTAGGATTGTGTCAAAGCATAAGTAAATTGTGTATTGGTTCCCTCTCAAAGTGTCATAATGATGTTGTAACGCAATACAACTTAAAACTCATTCTCAAATTATTAATGTTAATTATTGTTATAGTTTTGTTAATAGTCATTTACTTATTGCTCTAGAATAATTAATACACAATTAACTATGATTTTTTTTCATTGATCTATAAACTCCTATTTCCATCATCTTTTCTTGTCCCATCTTTCTCAATTACACTGAAAGCAATTTAGCTTCACGTGTTCAGCCATTTAGTTGCTTGAAGATCTAATTGTTTTCTTCTTTTTGAAAATATGAATGAGGAAGAGAGATGCAACACAACCCTTGGTCTTGGGATTGGAGTAGGGATCAAAAGGGAGAAGCAATCAAAGCAAACCAAGAAGAGTCGTTGGTTGGATCTTTCATTGCCACTTCATCCAAAGATCGAAGCAAATGATCAGGATCAAAAGAATGATGATGACCAAGATTCTTTAAGCTCTAAAACCATTGATGATCAACTAGAAGAAGAGAGAGGGATAAAAAGAAGTGTTAGCAACACAAATATATATAATAACAATGATGGATCAAGAAAGAAGCTGAAACTCACAACCGAGCAAACTACGTTACTTGAAGACCGCTTCAAAATCCATAGCACCCTCAATACGGTATGGTTTCCAGTTCTTTACAATAAATATTTTAAACACTCTGTATACAAATAGTTTGGTGTTGTGTAGTAATCAGGATTGCATCACTAGAAAATATATGCTAAAAATATATTACTCCATTTATCATCCAACTTTCCAAACAACAACATATTTGTGCTCCCTCTTTCTTTTTCTTTTGCTATGTTTATTAATCATGAAGCTATCAATTTGTGTTCTTTGTGCAAGGGTGTGAGTAAAATATCAAAATATAAGCAATAACTTTTCACAAGAAATTTGGTAATTTGCATTCAAAATTTATATCCAATTTTTTTGCAATGATTGAATGGATATTGATCTAAACATTGAACCTCTGACTACAAAAGGATTAAGCAATTGCAAAAGTCATAGGAGGTATTAGATTGGTTATGTACAAATGCTACTTGTCTCTGGCCAGATTATAGATTATAGATTCTTGATGTTATGCTTTATGTTTCAAATAATTAAAATATACTTGAGAACTATTATTTGCTCAGTATCCATGTGTTATATTCATAATGAAGTCTAAATAAGTTTAATGAAGATTTTATGATCACAGGTTCAGAAACAAGAACTAGCAAAGAAGTTGAATCTTCTTCCACGACAAATCGAAGTTTGGTTCCAAAATAGAAGAGCAAGGTTTTATTTTCCGCTTCCTCATATGTGGTTGAACACACATATACACTCATTGACACAAACACATTTGATTGACTTAACATTTAAATCAGGAAACTTTGATAAAACCCTAATCTGGATCCGTTATTGACGAAGAAATGGAGCCTAATGAATATTTCTTGTGATCGTCATGGAATAATACTCAAATAATACTCAAATTTTCTCGAACATGGCCCATTGCCTAAGAAAGTCACCATGATATTTTGAGCATACAGTCGTAAAATTTATGAATCCATCCAGATATAAATAACACAAACAAAATTCATGCAACGGGAAATTGTTGATATTAATCAAATTCAATCACCCTAATGAAAGATGAAAGCTGAGTAATTAATCATCAACACAATAGAATACAATTATAACACCTCAAAACATATATGATCCTTTATTTGTGCTATTATTATTGTAATCAATTTGTATTTGTTGGACCTTAACATGCCCTTAAAACAAGTCTTTTATACAGTTTTCATTCAAGAACCATGTGGCACAATTTATCTTATTCACCATGTTTTAAACACTAGGAAACTTTTGATTGATTATTATATACAGTATATTAATTCGAACTTATGTTTGATGATCATACGGGGACAGGACAAAGTTGAAGCACATCGAACAAGATTATGAATGGCTAAAGAAATGTTTTGAAACACTTAAAGATGAAAATAGTAGACTTAAGAAAGAGCTGCAAGAAGTTCGATGTTATTCAATAAAGGTTGATAATCATCAGCCACTGCCTCAACTGCCATTACCTTTGTACATCCGCTACCCTACTATGACGATGATGCATAATCCCTGCGACAAGAATGGAAAATCCAGGGAAATAACAAAGGTCGCAGTCGTGAATGGCGGCATGGGCCACATATTGCATGATGATAGTAATAAAAAGAATGCTATTGTTGCAAAATTGTTGTAGGGCGAAAATAAAAAAGGCTTTGATTGTTTTTAATAAGTAGGGTTGCTTTAGGGTGTTAGGAAAAGCCCTTATTAATTATTTATACTCAATGATTATGTTATCAGCCAACCCTACAAAATTAGGGTTAAACATTAGTGCATGCATTCATAATGATGAAGAAATCATAAGGTTTGATCCAGTTATATTATCTGACTTTTTTTTGTAGGTATGTGTAATATTCCTATTACTTGAAAGAAAAAAATGGCTGTGAAGAGAGGATCCATCTTTTAAATTTTTGTTAACACGAGACATTCCAACCAATCAAATGTTATCCCCACACACTGATTCTTTTGATTGCTTTCCAAAATAAAAATAAAAACAAAAACAAT
Source organism: Chrysanthemum makinoi (assembly GCA_910596185.1). Classification (NCBI taxonomy): domain Eukaryota; kingdom Viridiplantae; phylum Streptophyta; class Magnoliopsida; order Asterales; family Asteraceae; genus Chrysanthemum; species Chrysanthemum makinoi. The sequence goes on along the minus strand of OU343223.1, from coordinate 158,721,052 downwards.
AATGTTGAGACTCAAGAGTATATACGATGCCTTCATCTGCGTGCAAGAAAGTAAAATTAGTACAATCTTTAAGTTTAGTTACATAATTTGCAAATTTAATTTTTGGTTTTAGTGACCAAAACCTTTATAATTAGTAGCCATGGATAGCCAAAAAGTTAATTATCATGTCCACTTTAGCAACAAGTATAATTGCAAGGCTCGGCTATTGTAAATCAATAGGTTAATTAGCGTATAAACCACTATAATGAGTTAATGACTTCCCAATAACTAGAATAAATCAAGATAGGTAAGATGATTATAATTTGCTCATAAAACGTTAAAAAAGAGTTACTACGTACATAAAGAAGTTACGTGATCATGTCTATTTGGTCCTTTTGCTTCCACGAAATAGTTTAATGGCAATTAATTGTTAAACATTGAATCAAGTCACATTAACCAGAGATTAATCATAATTATGACTTCAAGTTACTCTTTAACTTATCTTTGACTTCGACTAATTAAAAGTCAAAAAATGTAGGATTGTGTCAAGGCATAAGTAAATATGTGTTGGTTTCCTCTCAAAGTGTCATAATGATACAGTAACGTAATATAGCCTTAAACTCTTGTTCATATTATTAATATTAATATTAATTATTGTTATAGTTTTGTTTCTTCATTATTAATGGCACATAAATAATCTATACATAATGAGTTTAGACTTACTTTTTCTATATTGATGATCTATATATAAACTCATATTCTATGTTCATTTTCATCCCATCATATACTTTCAACTTGAAAATATATTGTATTCAACACAATTTGTGTAAATTTTTGGTCTTTAGGCTGGTAAAATTTCTTCAGTTTGCAAGATTATGAGTAAAGAAGAGAGATGTAACACAACACTTGGATTAGGAATCGAAGTAGAGGTTAAAAGAGAGAAGCAATTAAAGCAAAAAAAGAGGGGTTTTTGGTTGGATCTTGCATTGCCGATACATCCAAAGGTCGAACTAACTGATCATGTACATAAGCATGATGAAGAGAAAGATGATCAAGATTCGTGTAGTTCTAAAACCATAGATGACCTAGAGGAAAAAGAAGAGAGAGGGGAGAAGAGAAGCGATTCTAGCAACTTCGATGTTTATCACGACAATAGTGGTGGATCAAGAAAGAAGCTAAAACTTACCACAGAACAAATTACGTTGCTTGAAGATAGCTTCAAAATCCATAGCACCCTCAATACGGTATGCTCTCCTTCAGTTGTTTAAAACACTCTAATCACTTTATATAGATGGTGTTATACACAATTTTGGGTAAGAAAGTTATCATGATGCATAATGGGAGACTGTGAACTCAGCCAATAAAAAGATGTATCACAAAAAACTTTTAACGACAATTTTTGTATCTACTTGTTTTGCAATTTATATGCTTCTGGAAAATAAAGTAACCCTAGCTCTTTGTCTAATTAAAGAATTGAAAAAGTTCGTTGAGAGGACATACTACAAATTTATTTGGTATGATACAATCTGAAACTATGATGGTTTAAATGCTCATAGTTGTAGAATTATGATACAATAGTATGCTCGATCTCATAGGTGTAAAAAATCGATTCCTAGATCTAACTAATCCGATTTCTTGTTGTACCCCTTGTAACTCCTTTTTTCTAGCTCCTTGCTAGTTGTGTTCGATAAAAATTGCTATAAAAAACGCTCTTTAACATATTAAAGAAAGAAAGAAAAAAATCATATGTGAAATGAGCATATATAGTGATCACATGGATTATAAGAATGATTTACTTATGACTGTTATTTGACTTTAATCTGTATCTCTTTAGCTTTCAACCTTTTTAAAACGTCATTTAGATCATACACCCATTCATCCAAACATGATAATGATAATTAAAAACAAAAAAGCATTTAGGGTTGACATCTATGAAATTATCAAATGATTGGAAATAATTTTTTTTTTGATTGCAGGGACAGAAACAAGAACTTGCAAAGAAGTTGCATCTTCTTCCTAGACAGATCGAAGTTTGGTTTCAAAACAGAAGAGCCAGGTTTATTTTACTCTCTCACCTGTACACACAGACAAATAATCTTTCGTTTTCGAAACATAAGTTTGAAAGATGATGAAATCCTAACCTAGATAAGTGATATTTATCCGTATTCATATCATTCAAAATATATATACTCATCCTGATCAATATGTATGTTGTGCGTGTGATCAGTCATAATCGGATTGTTCAAATCAACGAACCTACATCTGCTTGTGCAAACAATTTGTAATCTCGTAATTTCGCTAGCTCCTTGCTAGTTATTACTAGTAAAATCGAAGCTAAGAAAAGATAACTTGTTAATATGACTCCAATAACTACCTCGTGGTATAATTTCTAGAGAAACTTCTTACAATTTCGGTAAGTATTAGTTGGAGTTGGATTTATCAAAAACGTTACGCCTTCATCACATTAAAAAGCGAAACACTCAAGTTCATTGTATTTAGAAATTAGTGATATTCTCGCAAAAAAAAAAAAAAAAAATGCAAAACTGAAAAAGGAGAGTTTAGGAAATTATTTAAGAACACGAATAAAACATGCAAGCATTACTTTTTTTACCCTACATGGTGCTTACATAATTAAGCACCACTCTAGAATTGCTTATAAAACACAGGAATATGTTTACTTATATATTCAGATCACCAAAACAATAATGTTTTAGATTTTGATAAAGAAGACTGATTGATGATCATATGGTACAGGACAAAGTTAAAGCAAATCGAACAAGAATGTTCTTTATTAAAGAAATGTTGTGAAACCCTAAGTGAAGAAAATCGCAGATTGAAGAAAGAGCTTCGAGAAGCCCGGTCTTCATCAAAACTTGACAATCATCAACAGCAGCCACAACTTCCACCATCTTTCTACATAAGATATTCCACTAAGACGGAAACACGTCATCCATGCGACAATATTGGAAAAATCGGTGAAGACATGAAACCAGTAGCCGCCGTGAATGGCAGCATTGTGGTCCATGAACAGGATAATAGTAATAAAAAGAATGCTACTGCTACGTTGCTATAGGTATAAAGTACGACGGCCTTGATTGTTTACAATAAATGATATCAACTATAGGTTTTGTCTAGGGTTTTATGCAAGCTGTTAATAATTTATTATACTTATCTTCATGTTTTATATACCCCACAAAACATGAAAGTTGAGGTTTTCTATTTATAATGATGAATAAATCATGAGATATGATTGAGCTAAACAATTTCCTTCTTGAAAGCCTTAAATTTTTAGATTTTCTATTTATAATAACGAATAATTTAATTATGTTTCGTCGTCCTTACATGACTATGTAGGAATTATATGTACACTATGGCATTATAAGAACATGTTTAGTGGCTCGTGTCACAATCAGTGCATGGGTATCATCATATTTGATTGTTTATCTATCATCGTATTTGCCTTTGGTACTCTTTTCACTTGAGTGAAATGCTTCACTACGAACCCTGTCAATGAAAAATGTTCGATCGATGGAGTGTTATAAATCACTCTATGGCTCATTTGGCGATACCACGAGGATGAACTTTGATATATCAACTCTAATATATGAAATATTCCAGTAGGTTAGTTGGTCTCAGAAGACTAAGACTTTGAAAGAAAATAGCCACAATTTTTAAAGCGGCAAGACACTCTCCTAAACAGATTGTTGAGTTAGTCCAAACATTATTTACAATGTGTATTGTTGTTGCAGAAAGAATAAACTATTAGATGATATGTTAGTAAGCCAAAGGCTGATATCAGAGCAATCAGATGCATATTATTCATGTATTGATAAATATTTACATCAACCTCAATACATCATAAAAAAAATCAAACAAATCTCTCGACCTCAAGTTTAGTTACACAATCTCCATGTACATATACATAAAGTCTTAAAATTAGAAATCAATAATTATCGTTATCAATATATACAATTATTGACAAATTATTAATAATTAATAGCTGTATTATTTTTTAATCCTTGATCATTTTTGCAATTTAATATAAAGTGTATAAAGAAGTGCATAAAAATTAGAGTAAACTGCAAAAATCATCCCTGTGGTTTGTGTATTTTCGCAAAATCATCCCTATCTCAAACCTTCAGCATTAACCATCCCCAAGTCCACAAGCGTTTAGCAATAATCATCCCTGAGCACTAACGTCGTTAGTTTTACCCATTAAGTGTTAAATAATATTTTCCCGTTAGTCCCTCCGTTAATATTTTTTGTGCCGTTAGTCCTCATTTTACGTTTTCGTTTTGTCGTTTTACGCTTTTATCCGTTTTGTCCGTTTTTCCGTTTTTGTATGTTTTAGTCCGTCATTTTACGTTTTAGATCCGTTTTTACGTTTCGTCCGTCATTTTTACTTTTTCGTCCGTTTTTTATTTTTCATCCGTTTTTCGCTTTCCCGTTTTTACTTTTCGTCCGTTTTTTACGTTTTGTCGTTTTAAATCGTTCGTCCATTTTATATGTTTCATCTGCTTTTATCCGTTTTTTATGTTTTCGTCCGTTTTGAGTTTTTATCGATTTCGTCGTTTTTAATGTTTTTGTCCATTTTACCGGTCTCATCCATTTTTCGTTTTGTCCATATTTTACGTTTTAGATCCGTCATTTTGTTTCGTCCGTTTTTATTTTCGTCCGTTTTAAGCTTTTCGTCCGTTTTTTACGTTTTAAATGCGTTTTCGTCCATTTTATATGTTTCATCCGCTTTTATCCTTTTATGTTTTCGTCCGTTTTGAGTTTTTCCGTTTTATCGATTTCGTCGTTTTTTTAATGTTTTTGTCCATTTTTTACGGTCTCGTCCGTTTTTTTACATTTTCGTCCGTTTTTTTATGTTTATGTCCGTTTTTACTCGTTTTCTTTCGTTTTTATATGTTTTAGATCGCTTTCTATTCATTTTATATTTTAATCCATATTTTTCGTAAAAAATGGATGAGAACATAAAACGTAAAAACGACGAATACAAAAAAGGATAAAAGGGGACGAAAACCGTAAAAATGGACAAAACATAAAATCGTATAAAACGAAAAAAAATGGACAACATAAAAAAACGGATAAAAGCATATGAACATAAAAAATGGACGCAAAACGGAACGCGAAAGCGGAAAAAAAACGAAAGCATAAAACGAAAAAGCGTGCGGACAATAAAAAGGACTAAAATGTAAAAAGGGATGAGATAAAACTGGACAAAACATTAAAATGGACGAAATTGTATAAAAGCGAAAAAAACTCAAAATACGGGGCGATAAAACGGACAAAAACTAAAAGCATAAACATAAAAAGCAAAAAATGGACTAAAAAAATATGGACAGCGTAAAAAATGGATTAGACCGTAAAAATGGACACATAAACATTAAAAACGGACGAAATCGTATAAAAACTCAAAAACGGACGAAAACATAAAAAACGGATAAAGCGATAAAACATATAAAAATGGACCAAAGCGATTTAAAACGCAAAAAAAAAAAAGCGGGCGGACGGCGTAAAAAACGGATGAAAATAAAAAGCGGACGTAAAACGTAAAATGACGGCGTAAAACGGGGCCGGCTAAAATGGGACGAAAACATAAAATGGCGGACAAAACTGATAAAAAGCGGACAAAACGGATAAAAACGGATAAAACGGACAAAAACGTAAAAAGTGACGAAAACGTAAAATGAGGACTAACGGTGCAAAAATATTAACGGAGGGACTAACGGAAAAATATTATTTAACACTTAACTGGTAAAACTAACTACGTTAGTGCTCAGGGATGATTATTGCTAAACGTTTGTGGACTTGGGGATGGTTAATGCTGAAGGTTTGAGATAGGGATGATTCTTGCAAAAATACACAAACCACAGGGATGATTTTTGCAGTTTACTCTAAAAATTAATTGTTGATTTAGTCCGATGATAACTTATCAATAATCATGCGTGACCAACGTATTTTGGTTTTAGCAAATTTTCACAATCGGATAAATGATAAAAGAAACTCAGTGTAGCACCCGAGCCTCACAAAAACATCATTTTGAACAAAGATATTGAAATAATATCCTAATTCATAAGTTTACTTGTGACAGCGAAGATTTTAGAATACTTAACAAAAGTATTTATGAATTTAAACATGTAAATATAAAACATATTCAAAACATTTCAAAGAAAGACATACTACATATTCATTCACTCAAATGATGAACTATTAAATTGTTTCATTATCTTATTAGTGAACATTATATATATATCAAATAACGACTTATCTAAACGTAGTCCAATGTTGCGAGCATGTTCATAATGCTTAGCTATAGTAATTGGTTATGAACATATCTGCTACGTTTAAATCAGTATGAACTTTTAGAATATTGATTTCACCCCTTTCAACAACATCACGTATATATGGAAACTTTAGAAGGATGTGTCAACTTCTCTTTTGAGCCTTTGGTTCAATAGCAATTTGGATTGTTGAGTTATCACAATGCATCATCCAAGGGACTTTCGTTGCTTGGCATAATTCCAAATCAGAAATAAACTTCCAAATCCATACAAATTCTTTTGCTACTTCTGAAGCAGCAATGTATTCTGATTCTGCAGACGACATTGCAATTATGCTCTGCTTAGCTCTCTTCCACATGACAGCTCCTCCGTTCAGTGTGAAGACATAGCCCGACTGCGATCGAGAATTATCTCGATCTATTTGGAAACTAGCATCTGTGTAACATCGTACATCAAGATCTTCTAAGAATGTTCTTCACAACAGTCCAGTGTGCCTCACCTGGGGTTTTGCTGGTGCCTATTTGTCATGCTTATAGAATATGCGATGTTAGGTCTCGTACATGTCATAGCATACATGATCGATCCAATTGCCGAAGCATATGGAACCGTTTTCATGTAATTCTTTCATCAGGAGTGATATGACTTTGAGTCTTACTCAATACTACATCATCTCTCATTGGAATGGTTCCTTTCTTGGAATCTTCTATATAAATCTCTTCAAAAGTTTGTTGATGAATGTACTTTGACATAGTCTAATAAGATGCTTCGATATATCCCTGTAGATCTTGATTCCAAGGATATATGCCGCATCTCCTAGATCCTTCATAGAGAAACACTTCGTTAACCATGATTTAGTTTCTTGCATCATAGGTCTATTGTTTACCATAATCAGTATGTCATCAACATACAAGATTAAGAAGATCGTATCACCTTTACTAGTCTTTATGTAAACACATGGTTCATCTCCATTGTTGACAAGAACATTTTTTTTATCTAATATGAGATTCCATTGCCTTAATGTTTGTTTCAATCCATAATTGTATTTAAGCAACTTCCATACCTTCCTAGGATACTTAGGATCCACAAACCCTCTAGTTGCACCACATAAACGTTCTATTTTAAGTAACCATTTAAAAAGACGGTTTTGACATCCATTTTTCATATCTCATAGTCATATGCAGATATGGCCATCAGTGTTTTAATAGCTCTAATGCTATCCACTAACGAGAATATTTCATTATAATCGATCCCATAGGTTTGTGTAAAACCTTTTGCCACTAGGTGAGCATTAAAGGTGCGCACATCCATCCATGTTGGTCTTCTTCTTGAAGACCCATTTACACTTAACAGTCTTACTCTTAGGTGGTGGACCAACTAAGTCCCATACTTGATTATCCTTCATGGATTGCATCTTAGTTTTCCTCATTTCAAGCCATTTATCGAACTCAGGGCCCGCCACAACTTCCAAGTGGTTAGCGGGTTTATCACGATCCCCTAAACCGCCTTCCTCATTATCAATGAAAAAATCGCGTCTTTTAGGTTCATAAGAGGTTCTAGTTGATCTGAGGATTGCAGGTGCAGTGCTCGTTGATGCAACATTTTCATGTTGTATTTTAGGACGAATGAGACTAGTTTCTTCAAAAGGTTTAGCATTTGTTCCATCTTGAATCTCTAAAGATCTATATTGCTTTGACTTGCTTCTTGTTGTAGGAGATTTCTTTCCAAGAAGTTAGCATATTGAGCCACAAACACTTTGTTCTCTCATGGGTTGTAGAATAGTATCCCATAGTTTCCTTAGGGTATCCTATAAAGATACATCTTGATGATCTAGGCTCAAGGTTGTTTGGTGTGTCTCGCATCACGAGTGCCTCACAACCCCATAGTTTAAGTAAGACAACTTGGGCACCTTCCCATGCCATAGTTCATATGGTGTCTTTTCAACCTTCTTTGTTGGAACTATATTGAGAATGCGTGCAACACTCTATAAGGCGTAATCCCAAAGGGAAAAAGATAGAGTAGTTAAGCTCATCATTGATCTAACCATGTCATACAAGGTTCTATTCCTTCTCTCAGACACTCCACTATGTCGGGGTGTATAGGGAGGAGTGAATTGTGAAAAAATTCCACAATCCTCAAGATGACTTAAGACTTCATGATTGATGTACTCCCCACCACGATCCGGTCGTATAGCTTTAATTGTCTCACCTAGTTGGTTCTCTACTTCCTTTGTAAACACTTTAAATGTCTCAAAGGCTCCATGTTTATGTTTCAGTAGGTAAACATACATATCTACTGTAATCATCAGTAAAGGTAATGGAGTAGATATGATCATTTTCGTAGCATTTATAAATGGGCCACACATATCTGTATGTATGAGCTCAAGAAGATCCCGAGAAATATCACCTGTTCGGTTGAAAGGTTTCTTAGTCATCTTCCCATTTATACAAGATTCAAACACATTAAATCACTCTAGGCCAGTTGATTCCAGAATCCCACAGATTGGATTTTTGAAATGCAGTTCTTGTTTATGTGACCATGAGGAAAATGCCACAAAAACGTCTTACTTAAACCAGACTTGGCACATTTTGCTTCAAAGGCATATACTTTGCTAGGCAAATCAATTTCACATATACCATTCACAGTAATAACATTCATATAGAAAATATTATATTTATAAATTGTAAAACCATTGTCCATCAAAGTGATAACATCAAATTATCCTGAATATTAAGTGTCAATTTCCCCCGACAATGCTTGTAATTTATATCATTTATATGGATTTACGCTTGTTTTCCATTATATTCCACTTTCAGGTGAATTACGAGCATTGGAGCTAAAGAGACGCGGAATTGGAGAATTATTAAAGATTTATCATAGTATGCTCACTTTGAAGAAGTTACGGTATAACTCATCTCTCACATTACGCGTAACTAAAGCGTGACTCAGAAAGCCAACTTATCAGAAGATTACGGCATAACTCTCTCAAAAGATTACGACGTAACTATATTAGGTCAAATGAGGCTCCGTGATAACTACCGTAACTCATGCATAAACTACGGCGTAACCAAGAATTATTGAAGATACGGCGTAACCACTTCTAAGGTTACGCCGTAACCAGCAAATCTAGTGCAATTTATGATGAATTAGATGATTACGGCGTAACTATTCTATTAGTTACGGCGTAACCAAGATCTGGCCTATAAATACCCCACGATTTCCAGCATTCCAAATCATCCCATTTCACACACCACAACCAAAGAACACGGGAAAAATCCAAAGGCAGGTCTAGAGGAGCATACGGAGCTATCTCCAAGGGATAAATCACTCCCCTACGATAAGCATTAGCATTTTATCTTTTCTTTACTTTCGATTCATGTATTTCATAACATTAAATATTGAATTGATTTGTATGGTTAATATGAGCGCTAAGCACCTCTCTGGTCTGGCCTAGTTATGATACCTTAATTGTTTTGTTTGCGTTTACATTACTTCCGTATAATTATTTCTAAGTGTATGCATGCATAGTTTATTGGTAGCTACCCTTGTTTCGGTAGTTCTGAATGGCGGTAGAGGCTAGTTGCTTAGGAGATATGACCAACTGACCCTAAGTGAGTAGGCTGAGACGGGAAGGGTAAGATATGACCAACTGATGACCCTTTCTACTTGTGCGATTTGACCAACTGATCACCTACCGTTTGGATGAACTTAAGAATTAGGGGTGAGTGTCTAAGATGCTAGCGCCCGGGCACTCACTATTATAAGTCTAGCATGTAGCGAAACTTAATGAATCGGTTTGAGGAACAGGGAACAACCGGACTTATGAGGGGACACGACTTCTCCATGGTGGCATCTTTCTTTGATAGGTTAGGGCGAACTGACCAAATGCTGTCCTCTCGACTTTTACCCCACCGGAAGTAATTGGAAGTAAGTAGACGTAGACATTACTAGCTAGTGATAGGTCACTAGATTTACAACACAAGCTTAATAGAAAGATAGAGAGGCTATTGAACAATAAACCAAACACACACACACGTTAATGTTAAGACCGGTTATGCGTAGGTGTGAGTGAAAGAGAATAAATTGAACAACCAACCTTCAAATGAAGGTTTACAAGAGTATTTATAGGAGGGAAGCTAGGGCAACACTCCTAGTTCCCATCCTTTCCTTATTGGACATGGGCCTAAGCTCATGGGCCTTCTACATAAGCTTAAGGCTAATAACAAACATAAAGGCTATAATTAAGCTAACTATTACATATGAGTAACTAACACTTGATTATGGCTTAGGAGTGATTCCAACAATCTCCCCCTCAAGTGTTGGTGATGAAAAACGGTGAAGGCGTTGATGTAATAGTAGCTTTGACGTCTTCTGACATTCTTATTTCTTGTGAGAAGAATTGCCTTGATTTGAACCATCTCCCCAGTGTAGAGATAGTTTTCTTTGAGCAGTTATGCTTTGACGTCATCTTTAACTTTGTTCTTTGATCATTGTTCTTTGTGATGAAAGTGATAGTATGTTGTTATCTGCATCAAGTTCCGCTCAGTGCCTTATTTGCCATGTCTCCATGTCTTTCTCCAACATTCTCACACACTCTTTAACGTTGGATTACGGCATCGATGAAGTTCTTTAAGTCTTTAACTTTGTAGATTCTTTGATTTGACGAAGAATCATTCGACTTTGTGTTGCTTTAAGATAGAACTTCTTTGATGATGATGTTGTTGGTGTGAACAAGTGGAGAATCACACGATCATTCCGCCCGAGCTTCCATAAGAAGAAAACATTAAACGGTTAGTAATAAGCGGATTCCGGCACTTACAAGTTTGAACTTCGAGAGTGTTGACAGCATAGTGTGAAAACACAACTCTAATTCTTACAAAGGCCGTTCCTGAATCGGAGTCCCACAAGTGAGATAACACGATGTACCGAAGTACACCTCGATTCGATGAGTCGTGAGGTACACGAAGCATCACCTCACGTCAGTAGACCGTTTGAGACCACTAAGCGCAATCCACGGGAGTTGCCGAAGCGACCTGCTGTCAGGGTTGTTTGATGTTGACCCTGGCAGGAGTTTCCATTCAATCACCGAGGATCACAAATGTGAACCTCTCATAAATGTTCTCGACAGATTGCTAAGATCTGTGAAGGACTCGATAATGTACAACTGAAATTCTTATTGTTGAATGTCAAGTGATGAAATGTCAAGTGTACCTAAGAGATCTTTTGATGAATCTCGTGGCTCTAGACTCAATAGTGCATTTTGGTTTTCCGGAGACTAGGGAGAGGGTCTCCTTCTTCAATAAAAGCAATCTCTAAGAGAAAGCCGATAGTTTACGTAGGGTTCCCTGTGAGAATGAAACAAGCTTCGTTTGAGAGAAACTTGAGTGGATAAGAAGGTTTAGTGCATGCGTCCTTTGGGTCCATGACGACTTTTAGTCTTCAATACCGGTGTCACTAGTGACAAACAAGTAGCATATGAATTAAACCCGGTGTCAGCCCTAAGTTGAATAATCTGGAGGGCTATTTCTTTTCACCCTTTTCTTTGCATTTCTTTTAATTCTTCAACTCCTTCTTTCTCCGATTCTCAATTCTCCTTTTTATAATCATACCTAAGGACTTCTAAATTCTAACTATTTGTGGTGTCCTTGGGTAGATCCTCCGCTCTGGGATCATAGGACGGTTTTTCCTAACCTTAGTCACCTTATAACTCCATGACTAACCTATGTTGCCATAAAACCATTTACATGAAAAATCTCTCAGTGTTTATGAATTAAAACATTTTTGAACCACTGTTGAGATGAGATTTTGCATAAATACTCCCCTCCACATGTGCTTAAGAGATTTAACGGTTAAATGCACACGGTGAGGAAAAGCGCGCACATTTTGAATTGATCAACTCAAGATAGACATTCCCATGCGAGACACGGTTACGTGGCATAGTTAAAGAGTTGCATTGTCAGCTTTTAGGTGACAACTAGCTCTAATAACTACCTTGAAGGTGTAGACAATCCTCGAAAGGTTGTCAAACCCGTCCGAGTTCATGTCTACCAAGAGTTTCTCGAATGGTACATTCTACTCGGACAAGTCCTTTGCGAGACACGCTTACATCACTAGCGAACTAGCTTGAAATTATTACCCGTCCGGGACAAGTCTTTTCGAGTTACTAGCGGTTAAGAGCTCATAATTCATGGGTTAGTCTTTTTACACGAGAGTTCATATAGCAAAACACAACATATTTCTTATCACGTATTTTCTCCCCTTAAAAAATGGCATATAAAATGTTATTTTTGAAAAGTTGAGAATAAATATGACCATTTCGAGTGTTCTTGGGAAGAATGACCATTTTGAACAATTTGTGAACAAAGTTTTAAGTCAAGTACTCCCCCTCAACAAGTGATATAAACGGTTGAGGTTTTGAAAATCATAAGGGAAAGTACTTGTTCTTTTGAGCAAAACCTTAAAAAGTGAAAGGTTTGATAGGTTTTACTCAAAAGTAAGAAGCTTTCACTCCTTTTATAAGGATTGTGGCACTGAAGCGTACCACAGGGTCCTTTATTTACAAGTACGGGTTGTACACTGTAATATGTGCACAAGCCATTGACATAATATATCATACATCCAAATTTATAATGAAAGAAGCGGTTCAAGGGGTACCGGTAGTCCGAGATGTCGCCAGAATGTGAATCGGGCGTTGAAAGCGATGATGTTTCTCCTGGGTCGACCACCAACATAGCTTTCAAATCTTCTGAACTGATCCCTTCTATACAACCGTTCATCAATCATGGTGATGACCCTCTTCCGTCCCTTCGATCCTCGAGAATTCCATCACTTAGGAGACCCGATCTTTTGGTGTATATCCTTCAACCGGTAAGCCAATCCGTCCCTAACCGTCTTCAAAGTGTGATCTCCAAACTTATGAAGATCTCTGCACGCCATCAAGCAATTTCTTTGAAGTTCACTGCGGTAAACGACGAATGGTTTCTCGATGAGTGTAAATTGTGAAAGCTGGTTGATGTCGGGAAGATCAAGCTGCGGTGGAGTGAAGTTGACACGGTCCGATAAGATTCAACCGCCAACCGGAGATCTTCTACACGTTCTTTGATAACTATGCGTCGATGAAGATGAGCATGACTTGATGAATTCACGTTGTACTTCGGTGGAGAATTGTCTCATACGACCATGTACTTTGGCAAGGTACATATCTTCGATGTCGTTGATAGACAAATTCTCAAAGTCAGCTTCGAGAATACATAATCCCTTTCGTCTTGTCTTTTGACCACAATATTCTTGAGATAAGTGTAGTCCCATTTGGACGAAAGATCAACGTGTTTGATGGCAACGATGTTTTAGTAATCGAACACCGCATGTTGAGACTTCGACTGGCAGGCTTCGTAGTAGATTCTTCGGCGTTCGGCGATGATGAATCTCCGTACATTGCATCTTGGTCGTATGCTTCCACTTTGTTGGAGAACAAGTGATTAGCTATTTCCTCGATAGCTATGCAGTTTGAGTATTCGGCTGCTGGGAATGGAAGTGTCAAGGATGTAGCATATTTCCTTGAACCATCGCCACCGTGAAGAAGGAATTCCAAGTCTTTGTTGAATAATTATCTGAATGGGATCCTAGGTCATCTGGTTGGCGATCGTTGGTAGTGGTTTAGACCGGTCGGTGTAATATGGAGGGTTGTCCCGCTTCGTAAAGTCGATGCTTGCTTCTAGGTTGAGCCAATCCATGTTATTAGACATAGCTCGAGCAATGTTATCAAGGTGATATTCGACCTCGATGGCACTTTCGAGCTATCTTTAACAGTTGAAATGCTTCATTCTTGATTCGCGCTTAACTCGATTTCGTCATCTTCTTGACTTCGAATTTTTCTTGTAGTATCTTAGCATGCTCCAATGTATTACCGTCTACCAGATCTTGACCTTCACAGGGTAGGAGTGGAATTAACAAGACTAGAGAACCATTCAAATTCCTTTGTATTATCTTCATCTAGCCATGATAGGACGTCGGCCTTGGGCCGTCTTCTTCTTTTCTTAGGCCTAGATGTGGATTCCGTTTCTACTTTGTCGGGTGAGGCGGGTTGTTGTTTGGGCTCATGGTATTCTTCATCGTCACCACCCGTATACTCAAAGTGGTCACGGTTTTTGAGTGCTGGGTGGTAACTCGAGAATCTGAGGTTTATCGGTAAAGAGCGGGGAGGAGATCTTTGTTGAGCTGGAGTCCTTTGTGGTGGAGGCGATTGTATCTGAATTGAAGATGATTCACCGACTTCTTTGTCGCGTTAGGCTCCTTATCCTTACCTTGATCTTTGTCTTCATCATCTCTTGAACGCTTAGGCCTTAAAGCCTCTTCTCTGAATGATGAATTGAGTTGGTATTCCAGCAATGCTTCAAACAGTTTAGCTTCATGGGAGGCAAACGTTGCAGAGCGTGTTGACATTTGCGCTACCAGCCGGTTTACTATCTCATCATCTGAGAAGATTGTAGTTTCAACTGGATTGATGCTCAAATTCATCAGAGTTGATTTCATGGCTTGCTTGGCTAAATGTAAGAGATTCGGATAAAGTTGTCGGAATACATCTCCTTTGTCATTTGAATGACATCCATTAAGAACTTGTGAGTGTATCCTTTTATCATCTCGTCCATGCTTCCTTGAAGATCATCCTTCATAAGCTTCTATACATACTCCCTTTCAACTTGCATCTTGTCATTCTCATCATGAAGATACGTTATCGATCGTGAGGAAAGTCAACTTTCTATAGAGAATATCTTTCTTTCTGACTCGTTTGACAGCTTTAACGATTCGATTCTTAGATTGAGAGATCCAAGATGGAGTTGGCTTCTTTCCTGATCTGGATGATGATTTGGTTGATTTCTTTGATGGTGGTGGTGAAGAATGAGAAGACGAATCGGATGATGAAGAGACATGAGGAGACTCTGGATCCTTTGGAGGTTCGAGGTTTTCTCCTCGATCGGCAGACTGCTAGAAACTTATCATAATCGTGTCATCTCCGGACTTATCTTTCTCTTCGATCTTTTCTCGCCTCAGCTTTTCTTTGTCACCATCATCTTTCTCGGACTTTTCTTTAACAGGTTCCTCAAATTCATGCTCAATAGTTTCTTCCACGGGCTTTTGTTGTTGCTCCAAAGTGGTGGCACGGATCCCTTATCGGGTTTATTAACCGCATCGGGATCTGGTGAAGGTTGAGCTGCACCACTTGACCCTCCGGGGCCACCCATTTGTTCTTTGAAAATTCTTTTGCCACGTGTTGGAGTCTAAGGAATTTGAACTTCTTCCTGTATGAAGTATCCAGTTGCTCTTCCTCTTCATCTGAGCTTTCTTCATAAGGCACAAGTACAAGAGTCTTCCCTTTTCCTTTGTCAGCTAGTGGACTTGGAGGTTTAGCTGCTGAAGGAGGTTCTTGATTCTTGGTTCAGAGTAGAATCTCTTCATCGATTGTGTATCTTGAGCTCGTCCCAAGCTTTCTTTCGGTTCGAGTTTAGATACGAGAATAGGAACAACTTCCTTGGCGGGAACTGTCCCCTTTCGTGGAGGATTCCTCCGGGAAACATCCTTCGACTCTCGGTGCTTGCACTTCCGACTTCCTCTTCTTCGGTTCTCCTAGTAGGTGTTCCAGAAGGCTTTTCATCGAGATGACCAACTTTTCCTTCTCGTACTGCTACTTGATACCTTTTGTATGTTTCAAGCCTTTTGATTTCATTTGTCGAAGGTGATCGAGTGACCACGGCACCACTGTTTCTTTGTTGACGATTCCTTGATTCGACCGATAATAGGGTAGGCTCAGTAAACATATCGTGATTATCTGGGTCATTGAGCCTCTGTGGAATGTCGGGATGAAGTTCAAGTGCTCTTTGGATCAACAATTTCGTGTATCTGACATAGGGAATCTTTGAGCCAAGTTTCTTGTGAAATGACATCATGTCTTCCCATAGCAGTGCTTCAATTTTGATATCCTTTTTGTTGATTAATGACCAGACGATTTGTAGTTCCATGAGCTTGGGATGCTCATAACCACTATCACGACTTGAGACCGATTTGGTAATGATGATGTAGAGGGTTCTCCACGGTTGATGAATGTTCTTAAGCTCCACATGAGAATGCTTAGTAATAATTCCTGAAGCTTCATCATATCCAATATCCATCGGAATTGAGCTGTCTCTTCAAGATAGGTGTGGCATAGAATTCGGTTGGCTCGATCTCAGGAATTAGAAGAACAACCCGTAGATCTGCTTGTGTGATGGTGATTTGTTTGTGATTGAGCATCACAGCCACCGCGACTTTGACCTTTGATACTTTGCATTGAATTCGAATTGTTGTATGTAGATCTCGATGCTGGCGAGTGAGAGCATGCAGTACGGATGGTTCTTAAGAATATCCACAGCAATCAAGCAAGAAGATTATGAGCATGTGAGGGTTTCAAAATCAACTCTGAGATTGTTCTTTACAATCTTTCTTGGATAGCCATTAGGAAGATATCAGCGTTGTGAGAACCTCGGGTGCATCCACATTCATTTGAGCGTACCATGTCGTGATCTGAAATAACAGTAGCCAAAAGAACCAACATATCGAAAGACATAATGTTAGTCAACAGAAGGTTTTATTGTCTAATTATTGAATATATAGTGTTAATGATTGTTACGAGTCCTAAGTCACTTGTTTGTCCAATAGTCCAATGACGTCGTGAAACGTTTCGTGAGTTAGTTAACTTTAAGTATTAAAGTTTATGTTATCACTTATAGTTCACAACATATCAAACGCTTTAATTTTATTAGTGGCATTATTGGATTCGTGACGTTATGATTCATTTATTTACAAGTTTGCACGAGTAACAATTCAAAACGAAGGTTTGATCAAGGCTTATGCGTAGGAATAGTAGCTTATGCGTAAACAAGATAAGTATACGTAGATGTAAGCTTCAGCGAGGATCCAAACTTACGCTGCAGAAGAAATATTACGCGTAGGAACAGAGAACCTTATGCGTAAAACTTAAGCGTAGGCGATATAAACTTTAAGGATTACTCGTAAAAGTAAACCTTATGCGTAGAGTCAATGTTTACGCATATCCTTCACAGGATACGCGTAGTCCCATTGTAGACCCTTACGCATAATGCAGTTACGCGTAAAATTTCTCTTACACGTAACTTTCTACATAAGGTGATCCTATCGTAAAGTAACAAAGACCTTGATTCTGAGTTTTATGCGTAGCAAGCCTTAAATAAAATCATCATATCATCAATCTTATCACATATATTCATTCTAAAATAGATTATGGCATGAAAGTTGTTTAACATTTTGCTTTACGCCAGAGAAAGTCATACGCGTAAGTCAAAACCCTAAGGTTCATGAATTATGCATATGATTTCTAGCCATAGGATATGCACCAAAGTTTTTCTGGTAGGTCTTAGATGTTATGAGAGTCTAATAACCAAGTTTTAACACCCAATTGGGTGAATCAAAAATACCCTAACTCAAGAACATTAAATCCTAATATCTAATTCTAACTTAATTAGTGTTTCTGGGTTGTTATAGGGCATGGATATCATCAATTCAACATGATATTAACCTCACAAAGCAATCTTTTTGACCAAAACCATTCACATTTGAAAATACCCAAAACCACGCATAAACCCTAATTTCACAAATCATTCAATTAAGTGATTCGGGTGAGTTTTGATGATTAAAATGGTATCATTTATGTATTAGAAACGTTTTGACACAGTCATTTTAACCATAAACACACAATCTTGATCATGTGTTCATACGCTATCGTAGAACACAAAAACAAGATATACAACGTTTTGACCGTTGGATTCATGTAAAAATCAAAACCAAAGTTTAAAAACACGTTAAGATTATGAAACAACTTACAAAATGATGATCCAAAGCACATATTTCTTGAACGAATTATATGCGTAGGATGAAGTTGGTTAAGAGTAATAAATGTGAAGTGAAGGAATTAGGTGGGGTGTTTTATTTAAAATAACTTTAAAGGTTTGACAGTTTTGGTCCCTCCACCTTTTCCTTTTTCATCCAAAGCCATTTAGCTTCCGTTTTGGTTATCACACAAAGATTTTAAGAAAGAAACTTGACGACACTCCCCCTCGACTTAAGAAAATAATGAAAGGTTATAAATTTTAGTCCGAGAGTGTCATTTGACGAAAAGTTTACCACCATTGATAAAAGAAACAACCGGAATAGAGTAACATGCAAGTACACGGATGTTTTAGAAGCTTAAGTAATTTTTTTCTCCCTCAACACTTGATTGGAAAAATACTGAATTTTGAAAGATTAAAGTGTTGACGGAAGAAATGTACTTGCCATGTTGAAAAAAATAGATTAGAAGAATATTTTTGTTGTTTTATCAGGTTTTATATTTTTTGTATTTTGTTTTTGAAAAATATTTACAAAAGAGATTTTGGTGTTTGACGAGTTTTTAAGGCTTTTTAGGAGTTCATCCAATTCCTCTTGAGTCAAACACCTCATACCAATCCAGTGGACCAACTCATTAAACCTAGTGGGAGGCAAGGCTTTGGTGAGAAGATCTCGCCAATTGGTATTGTACCCACAAAATATAATTCAACAGCACTGCTCCACGCGATCCTTGATGAAATGATATCGAAGATCGATGTGCTTTGATTTCGAGTCTTTGGCCGAATCGAAGTTGCACGAGATCGCAATGGCACTCCGATTGTCGCAGACATCGGGATTACGTCAAATCGTAACCATAGTCTTTGAGTTGTGTTCTCATCCAAATGACTTGAGCACAACACACGGACATGGCTACATATTCTCGCCGGTTGAGGACAGGATGTACAATCCAGCTTCTTTGATTGCCATGACACCAGTTTATCACCAAGAAATTGTAAAGCTCTGAAGTACTTTTCCGTGAGTCTAAGCATCCTGCGTGGTCAAAAAGCGATTAGTTCAAAACCGTAATCCTTCGGATACCAAGATTCCCAAATTAATGGTTCCCTTGATGTATCGGAGGATTCTTTTAGCCTCGAGAGGTGGGTTTCATTGGTCGCGATCGATAGCGAGCAAAGATATACGGCAAAGACAATATCAGTGCCCGCTGTTGTTAGATACATGAATGACCCAATAATACTATGGTATTTTGTAGGGTCCACCAATTTCCCATGTAAATCGCTTCTAGCTTCTTGGTATGAGCCATTGGTGTGGCATAGGTGTCACATGTTTGCATTCCAAATTTGTGTAACAATTCAAGGGCATATTTGGACTGACTCAAGAAAATACCACGGGTGATTGATGAACTTGTAGTCCTAGAAAGAGCGTAAGTTCACCCATCATGGACATTTCAAAATGTTTCTTCATTAGTTTTGCAAAAGCGATTGAGTACTTTTATGAGTTGACCCAAAAATGATGTCATCCACATAAATTTGAACAATTAAAATATGTTCCCGTGATATTGTATGAAAAGAGTTGGGTCGACCGAACCTTTGGTAAAGTTATTAGCAATGAGGAAAGATGATAGCTTATCATACCATGCGAGGGCTTGTTTGAGACGTGAGAGCTTTCTTGCTTTATAGACATGATTAGGGAACTCGGATCAATGAATCCTTCGGTTAATCGACATAAACCGTTTCTTCGTTGTCCATTGAGAAAAGCGGTTTTGACATCCATCGAAAGACCGTGATATTCATGTGAGCCGCCGAAAAAATCGAACAGCCTCAAGGACGAACAGCAACCGGAGAAAAAGATTCTTCAAAGTCAATACCCTCTTCCCGGCGATAACCCTTAGCCACCGACGTGACTTGTTTTACGATAACGCTTTCCTTCAAAGATCCAATTTGTTTTTCCAAATCCATTTAAGACCAATGACGAGACCCTGTTGGTCTTTCAACCATTCCCATACTTCAAGGCGTTTAAATTGGTTGAGTTCTTCTGCATGGATTCAATCCAGGTTGTCCTTTGTCATTCGTCTTTGATGTTTTTAGGTTGATTGGCAAAGCGGTGAGTGCATAAATGCAATGTTCACCGTCTGTGAAGACGTTGTCTCGAACGGCCGGTTGATTCGGATTGCCAATAATATTTTCGAGAGGATGGTCTTTTGTCCATCTATGTGTGGAGGGTTGATGTTGGTATACATTGTGCGATTTTGAGGATTCAAATGGCTTGTTGAAGATTCGCGACATCAATGCAGCGATCTCATTAGCAAGCGGGTTAAAGAACGCATTTGGATCAAAATCTGCAGTGGGGTACTTCATTGAACATCATCACCGGTTCATCATTGTTTGAAGCGGTTTGTTCAACTGTTGTGTTGGAGTCAATTGGTGGTGCTTCTTCAACCGTAGTTGTTGTAGCAGTGTATCGGTATAAGAGTATTATCGGGTTGGCAGTGAGCAATGGAAACAAATGATACACCCGAGCACGCTTCATCAATATCGTCCATGAACAAAGGAGCAAATAACCTTTCCATTTGTTGACGAAAGTAAGCCGGGGCTTTGTTCGGTGATGATGGGGTTTGGGGAAGTTTAGCGGTTGTGTCGGGTTCCAAGTCTGTTATACTCGTCCATTTCCGTAAGTTCATCAAAATAAGCATGAATCGTTTCCATAAATTCCTTTGTTCGATGATTCCAGATTCGAAAACCTTTAGAATTATCACAATATCCTATAAAGACTCCAATGTCAGCTTTGGCTTTGAGCTTTCCAAAGTCATCACGATCATTATTCGGATAGCAAAGAGATCCAAATACATGAAAGTGTTTGAGATTCGGTTTTCTGTTATGGACGAGCTCAAAAGGTGTTTTGTTGTGGCGTTTTGTAATCATAGAACGGTTTTGAGTATAGCATGCAGAGATACTTCTACCCATAAGTAATCTAGAAGTTTAGCATTGATTAACATTGTTCTTGCAGCTTCCACTAACGTTCGGTTTCGCCTTTCAACAACTCCGTTTTGTTACGGTGTACGTGCAATAGATGTCTGATGTAGAATTCCCACTTTCTCATAAAATTCACGAAGAGTTTGGTTAACAAATTCGATTCCTCTATGCTGCTTTTGATTTGTCGAGCGGTGTTTCGTAGTCGAACTTGTATTTTCGTGTGAAAGGTGATGATCATCGTTGGAGCTTGATCTTTGCTTCGAAGAAAGTAGACCCAAGTCCAGCGTGAATAGTCATCAACAATTACTAAGATGTAGCGTTGCCATTGATCGTTTACGCAAGATCGGCCACACAAATCCATGTGAAGAAGATGAAGCACATCTTTGAGAGCGTGTTCCACCTTTGAATAAAAATGAGCACGAGTGCTTTTGCCTTGTTCACAAGCTGAGCAAAGGTGATCTTTAGAATACCGAAATCGTGGGAGTCCTTCAACTAGTTTGTGTCGAGCAAGGTTGGTGATGGTTTGAAAGTTTAGATGTGAGAGCGACGTGCCATAGCCATGATTTTGTTGATGTTGCCTTTGAAAAGATGGGAGAAGAAGCAACCATGTCTTGCATAGAGATAGTGTAAAGACTGGAATTACGAGGAGCCGGACAAGGTCGTTTCCTTGTAGATCACTGAATGAAACAAGTTTTCTCCGAAAGCAACCTCCAAATCTCCATCACAAAACCCGACCTCAAAACAGATTGTGACCGAGGCCTTCCACATAATAAACCACCGCTAATTTTGATGTTCCCATTGATATAGTCTCCGTAGCCCATGATAGTGCTAAGTGATCATTCGAACCGACAAAGGCCAATGAACTTTGCAATAAAGTTTGATAACATTTAAGGTTGCCTGTCATGTGTCGGGAACATCCGCTATCAACAATCCTAGAATGATCTGACACGCATTACACACGCGAGATGGAATAGAAGTAGATGTGGAACCCGAAATGTTAGAGGGTTCCGAAAGCTATAGTAGACATACACACATCAATAGCTTTAGGTATCCATTTAAATCCTAGTGTGTTATATATCCATTTCTGCCATCTCCAACTAGTATTTGCTTTAGTCTTAGTGAATGCACTAGGTGGTACTACATTCCTAGGAGGTGAAACCGGAGCTACAGGACATCAAAGCATTTCTTAGAATCTAAAGAAGGCTCTACCAAGCACGCACTTAGAAAGATTAGTGGGCCTAGAGGTATTTCGGTTCTTAGGATTCCTTAAATGAGAGATGATAGCTTTAGCAACACATTTATCATGACAATTAGAATTCATACTTTTACGACAAATAACACAAGGTGCATCGGACTGAATATCAAAAGTGCTTAATGGTTTAGCATTCGTTACATCACTATTTCTATTACATTTTCGGGCCGCAATATCTATAGTGAAAGCAACGTGAGTCTTATTCATAGTCCTAGGGTGTTCTTCTACTTTAGCATTCCTTATTGATCTTTTCTTAGGTCGCAACTTCCTATTCTTCGATGTAGTGCTCTAGGTCGTGAAGTATGGACGTTTGGAAAAGACGCAACTATTCTGTTTCAAGATGAAGGAAGCACGTTATCAACTTGTGATTTGGCAGTAGGGATTCTAGGTTCACGATTACTAAGTGTTACTTGGGCTATTCTCTTAATCACGGTAGGCGGAAGTTGTTCATACTTTCCTAACATTTCTCTTAACTTGAAGATAGTGTGAATCGATCTTGATTTTCGAACGACCGAAATTTCCAAAGAAAATGCATAACTTCTTTAGTGTGTGCAAGATAATGATCAAGTTCATTTGATGCTTCATCCGCGAGTCTTTTGAGTAAATCAAATATGACACCATATTCCGTTTTAACTTTACAAGTTCTTGTTCATATTTTGAGATTTGACACTTAAAAGACACGTTTGATCATCCAGTTGCTCAATTTTAGGATCGTAAGATTTTGCACGCGAATTGGAAGCGATTTTGTGTTGAAAAAAAAGTTGTTGATCGTGAATATCTTTTTTACACCAATTAAGACGACGTATTGCATTTGAAAGTTCGTTTGACAATCGTTTGTTTTCAACTTTTAAGGACTCGATCTGAAGCACATTATCGGTGTTCTCAACATTTACCACAGAATCAACAGTATCAGGAGAGATATAATCAAATGCATATGACAAAGAATTCAATAGCACAACATTATGGACATAAGCACGGATGACATCTTCCAAGAGTCGATCAACATCTTTTCTCAACATTTTCTTTTTACATTTAGTATTAGAAATAGATGTTTGCTTTCTCAACGACCTTCATCAATCCAAGTTCCTTATGAAAGTCTCTTTCCCAAGATAATGCACAACTTTTCAAATTTTTAACATTTGGTAAAAGATTTTTATAAAAAATGTCTCTTTGTTCTCGCGCCAGAGGCGATTGAAAATGTTGAACTTTGATTTGAGAATGATATTCTATCTCATGTTGTAAAGTTTTGAGGTCAGCCATGAAAAGGTCAAAATATCGAAGAATTTTGCGATTTTCAGGTTTTGAGTTTACTTCACTGATGGAAGGTAAAGGACCATAAGTTTGTGCATAATCGGGTTTGGGATTATCATTAGAAGACTTAGATGTTTTGATGATAATCCTTGGTGTGTTAGAATAATCCGTTGGTGTGACGAAAGTGACCGCTTTTGAATAGTTAAAAGGTTTGTTGTAAACAACTTTTTCTAATTTTGATCGACTCTCGTCTTCGGCATCTAATTCCTCTTGACGATGATATTCAACAACACTCATAACAGAATTATCAATTTTATATTCGCCTTTGGAAACTTCGGGATTTGGTTTGAATGCTTTGGTTGAAAGCTTAGGTTTGTAATCAGAGAGATTCGGTCCATATCCATTTGGATTGGGTTTTAAAGTAAACTTTTCAATAGGTGTGACCGACTCGCCATGTTTGTAAACAACAGTTTTAAACTCTTTAAGTTTGTTTTGCAAGCCGATAATTTCTTCAAGATGATCATCTATTCGTTTCGTTGAATGCTTTTTGTATGCACGAGCTGCTTTTGACAAGTTAACAACTCACCTTAGCTTTTGATTTTCCAAGGTGAGAGCATTAATTTGATTTTTGTTCATGTTTCAGCTTGTTCCATTTCGAAAACAAAGCATTCTTGAGCGGCTAGATCAGCGCATCTGTCTCTCTAAATATTTTTCGTTTTGATGAGATTTGGCAAAGGTCGCTTCAAAACCTTTTTCACTGTTTTCTTGAGTTTTGAAAAAGTTGAGTTGCTTTTGTAAACATTCAAAATCCTTGTTAACATGCATTTTGCTTTTCAAGTCCCGATTAATGGCATGACATTTTCCACTATGGTGCATTGGTCTTGTATTAAGCGAGCAAAACACGGATGAGGCAAAAGTTCGGCGTGTTCAACGTGAGTCACAACATGATCATTCCTGAGATCCTCAAGTATAACCACGGAGTCAATTTGATTATCAAGGAAACCGTTTGGTCATCTTGATCGTCAAATATAACTATGGGGTCTAGTTGAAAATCATCGGAATGAGATGTGGACGACTCATTTTGAACATTCGGAGCCTTGCCGGATTCAGATGTTGGCGGAGATATGAGATCAGAGATAAATATGGTTTGTTCGGGTTGCCGAGACAAGCCATCGTGTCATACTCTGGGCTGTGTCACTCATGTGTAACTCATGCATATTAGCCATCAACATAACAGTGCATTGGCTGCAAGTCCTCCATATCATCATCACAGTCAGCATTGCCATAAAGATCTGTTCTTTGTCTATGAGAGTTCCACCAGCTTCATCCTTAAGAGCCAAAAGAAGAGCCTCTTTGTGATAAGAAGCGAGAACTAGAAACAAAATTGTGTTTAACCGAATAAGTGGCTGCTTTGTTTGGGTTCACAATATTGGGCTTAGCATCATTACTTTGGACTTGGTGTGGTCATGGGTGTGTGCCTAGGTGAGTCGGACTTTTCACTTGAATCACATGAGGCATAGTCCATGGACTTAAGGTCCGATGACTTGTCCTTTGTTAGAACAAGAAACGAGTCATTAGTTTTGCTACTAATGCGGCAAGTCATTTGACTTTTTGCCATAAAGATGATGTGATCCATCAAAGTCATGATAATAGAAGGTCCTTGAGGCATAAATTCTCCTCTAATGGACGAGGATAGCATGTAATTCACCTTCTTTTACATAATTAGCTAAGCTTCTTTGGTGGATTTCGTCCATCATACCTAGCTTCCTATCCATACTTTTTAAAACCTAAACCAATTGCAGAGGTCAGTTGACTACTATATATCTCTAGCTAGATTTTTTCTTGAAATTAACCATTCTTTATGTCTATTTTCCTCATCTAGTTTCTCTTGTAGCACTTGGTTTGGAAACTACCTAACTCTTTCTTTCGGAATATTTTAACTCATTTTTAGTAATAGTTAGATCTCTTTCTAACACTCTTATCTTTTCTTCATAAACCAAGCATTCTTTTTGAAACCAAACCTTTTGTCTTTCTAAAGTTTTTAATGCTTGTTTATAAGCTTCAACTTCAACATAGCATTCATTATATTTAGGTTTCAAAATATCATATGCTTCTTTAAGTTCATTATATTTTTAGCTAACCAAACACACAATTATGTACCAGAGATGCCCATGAATGCAAAGTGTGGGTGGCAAATTCTTGACGCAACACAAACATCGGCTTCCTTGCTCATCTTCTTGAATTGACCTTTCCACCATACCTTTCTTTGGAGTGCATTCCATATCGACTTGCATCATCCATATACTTGAAAATCGCTACATGATCACGGGAATAGATTTAAGCAAGGTAGTTCACGGCCTTTGACTCTTTTGTACAACAATGTGTTCATCTGCATTCGTTGGAGGATGAATAAAGATATTTCCTTAGCGATCACATCAGTCCTTTTCAAAGTCTTGCCATTTTGGATCACCTTCGGTATTCATATCATTATTCATGATCAGGTGTTCCCTTCTTAGCCCGGACCTCGTACTCATCATCCATCAAATAAGGAAACATATCATCATCCCTATTATTATCAAATTCGCCATTGAAAGGTGTGTGAAAGTTTGGTGGAGGTTTGTAAAGAACAATTCACGATAAATAACACGATGCTCAATGACCTTTGACTAATATTAGTGAGGAATGAACCTTAATGCACCAATCAAGAACAATATATATCAGCAGCAACAACACAAATATAGCCACGGATTAAATCTGAGTGGGGATCAACAGAATCACAAAGGAATATTAACAATGGATCAATGGCGAGTGGGGACCAATATTAAAACTAGTAGAATTACAAATACCGACCAATTAATGAGGTATGAATCAACAACGACAAAGTACCTGCGCCGTGAGGACAGTGTATATCTATGTATTCACAGAGTGGGGACCCGACAGCGAGCCACCATATTGCGTCAATATTAAGTCGGAGTCAAATCACGTGATCCTCGGTAGAATCACAAATCTGGCGAAATAAAAAAGAGAGTGGGACCGAGGATCAAAGATATATCACCTACTTGACCAATAAATTTCTTGAGACCAGTACCATGTCACGTGAAGTTAGAAACCAATATCACATATACCACCGATTAATATATACACGTGATTGGTAGGACCCCCATTAAATCATCACAGATATTAAGCAAAACGTGTATACGAATACGAGGTCATCAATTGAATATATATTCCATCACCAATAGTAACGCATCAAATAGATGCGAGGTTAGAATATGAGTTACCTTTACGTTATCCCAATGTAATAGGCGACAGAAACGTGGCAACAATATACTGAGAAAACCTTATAAACCCTAGATCGAGAGCCACCCTTCGATACCAATTGTTAAATCAATATCGACTCAACTAGGGTATAATAACAATGATTGAACGGATACAGCGGATAATAATTAACACAATCAAAGTTACCAACAAGGTTTTTCTAATAAAACAATGATCCTCTATGGATCTTTTTCACACTCTCTAAAGATGTTTTCTTGGAATATTTTTCTCGAGTTTTCTTGTTCGATTATCTCTAATACAAAAGCTATGGGTTCCTTTTATACCAAGGAACCATAAATAAACAATAATATAAAATAAATGCATATCACTACCTAAAATAGCTCATGCAAATACTAACAACTAATAAATATCTGAGAATATCTATATCCAGAGAAACCAACTATACTATAATATAACCCGTGAATTCCTCTTTAGCGTAATCCATGTACTTTTGATTCCTTCGTAGAATCCATGTACTTGATAGATTCCTTGTAGTTATTTTTATTGAAATTCATACCTCGAAATTCAACTGATTGTTGATAAATTGCTTGTTGTTGATTCCATTGTTGATGTTTTGGAGTTAGTTGTTGATGACGTTGAGAATAAGTGTAAGGGAAATAAGTAGAGTATGGTGGTTGTGACATGTTGAAAACTTGTGTTGATAAAAATGGATCTTTGTAGTCGAATGAACCTTTGTTGATGAAGTATCCTTAGTCATAGTAATCACAATAAACCAAGTAGGACTTATGTATTAAAACTTACCAAGTTAACGTAACAATAGAGTTCTGCATAGTTTTAGCTTCTGTAGCACGGAAAAAAGATTTTAAAGTTATCGTAGACACAAAGTTAAGTAGAAACTTATCGTGGGATTACCAAGTGAAGACAAGGCTTAGGCGTAAGATTAATCTTATCGTAGGATTTCTCGGCGTAAGTTTATGCTTATCGCGTAAGTTTAGGTTTTTAGCAAGTGATCTTTACACTATCGGTGCAAAAAGATATCCCCGTCGACGTATTTTAGGGCATCCAAGCAAAATACGAAGTAAACTCAACCGAAGATCAAACCAAGAATAAAGTTAGCGTAAAAATAGGGTTTAAGTTAAGCGTAGCTTACTCGTAAAAGTGATTTTGCCCAAAGTTGTTTCTAAACCAGTTTTTTTTGTTATGGAATAGCTTCAATATCACCAAAATAACACAAAAGTGTGAAACTTGATGAATCAGCGGCTAAGCAGTTCTGCGTGAGCGACACCGCGAACAAAACAAGCTTAAAAACTTAGATCCGCGCGTAAAGGTTGAAACTTTTGCCAAAACAAGTATTTTAACACCTTAAAAC
Organism: Chrysanthemum makinoi; assembly: GCA_910596185.1. Classification (NCBI taxonomy): domain Eukaryota; kingdom Viridiplantae; phylum Streptophyta; class Magnoliopsida; order Asterales; family Asteraceae; genus Chrysanthemum; species Chrysanthemum makinoi. The sequence goes on along the minus strand of OU343223.1, from coordinate 158,692,774 downwards.
ATTGAAAGTACAAGAATCTTGGATTCAAGCGTGTAAAATTGTGTTTTAAGCGAGCCAAGTATCAAACCACGCCGCGTATGTTCTAGCGTAGGACCAAACCCACTTAAAGAAACAATACGTTCACCCAACTAGTAGGCGATTGATACCACTGATAGGTCACTAGATTTACAACACAAGCTTAATAGAAAGATAGAAAGGCGATTGAACAATAAGCGAACACACACACACACATTAATGTTAAGACCGGTTATGCGTAGGTGTGAGTGAAAGAGAATAAATTGAACAACCAACCTTCAAATGAAGGTTTACAGGAGTATTTATAGGAGGGAAGCTAGGGCAACACTCCTAGTTCCCATCCTTTCCTTATTGGACATGGGCCTAAGCTCATGGGCCTTCTACATAAGCTTAAGGCTAATAACAAACATAAAGGCAATAATTAAGCTAACTATTACATATGAGTAACTAACACTTGATTATGGCTTAGGAGTGATTCCAACAGCTAGGATGAATAACTATGTTAGCACCACTCTCCTCTATTGATCACATCTTTGCCTTTATTTGCGTTAGTAGTTAATTAGTTAATCTGATATCAAAACCCATCTTAAAATATGTGACACCTAGATTTAGTATTAATCCAACAAACATAGCTCTTGGGACGACCTCGGTTTTACCGAATACTACACTACACACGACCGGGTACACTGCCCGTTAGTGCATTAGGGTAGACCATAGGTATAACGAGACATTATAAATATTAAAACACAGTGGTAAAACACCACGTCAAGTTTTGGCTTCTTGTAGGGAGTTATATTAGGATTGCTATTAAGTCTTTCAATTTTGTTTTGTTTTAAAAAATTTCAAATTCTCATGATCACTTTTCAAGTTTTCAGGTACATTGAAGTTGTTAACATTGATGACCTCACTCTTGAGGAATATTTGGCGTTGACAGAAGCGAGAACAAAAGTAGGTCCATTAAGACCGACAATTGGAGCTGATGTCCATTTAAAATTAAAGACAATTTATGAGGGAGCTTCGTGCTAACCCTTTTGAAGCGAGGGCGAAGATGCGTATGAGCACGTTGAAATTTCTTATACATAGAAGCCTTTTCAACATTTCGGGTGTGTCTCATGGCTATTTGTTATGCTAAGGGTATTCCCATGACTCTTGGGGCCTTGAGAGAGATGGATCGAAGATTACCGCCCGAGCGGTTGTACAGGCTCTACTAAAGCACTTCATCGGAAGGTATTGCCCTCCGTCGAAGATTTCTAACCATCTCTTGGAGATCCATAATTTCAAGCAAGATGACAATGAAGCGTTGTATCAAGCACGAGATAGATACAACGATCTCCTATAAATGTCCTACATGATCTAAACAACCAACAAAAGTCAACATCTTCTACAAAAGAATCATGTAACTACAAGGCGGATCTTTGGACTATCAAGGACGATCGAACATGACTCCTACTTTGCTAATTGAAGCCATTCAAAAATGGTGATCAACAAAATGGCGATGGAGAAGCAAAAAAACCAAGGCGGAGTTTTGATAGAATTACAGACCATCGCTATAAAATTGAAAATCGAAGTCGAGATATGCTTAAAGTCAGAGAAACCGTTCATGCCATCCAAGTGGGTTGTGAAAGCGTGGGAAGGACATCTCACCAATTGTCCTCACGTTAGCGAAGAAAACATAATCGAAGAAGCTAAATATGGAAAATTGACCGTTTCTGAGATAATCCGAATAATGCTTGTATCATGGAAATTACAACGGTGAGCCTTATGGAGAAAGAAAGCCCAACCTTGAAGAAACCATAAACAAGTTCTGGAAAGATTATTTCGAAGCAAAAAGAACAAGATAAATGGCTAAGAGATTTCCAAGAAAACACAAATAAGAATCTTTCAAGGCCGCGAAACCCTAAAAACCTTGAAGCCATGGTGGAAAAACTTCGCGAGAAATAGAGATAAGTAACATTGAACTGAGGGGACCAAACATATGGTAGTGTGCAATCTCGTTTTTGCGATAATAGCGACATAAAGTGAAGTGAGAAGTGCAAATCTACAACGAAAATTTAAGCGATTATGGATAACGGGGATCAGTTCAGCGTAACTATTTCCCCGTGCAGAAACTATGCTCGAATGTATAACAGTGTCGGTTCCTTTTCAGTTAAAGATATTAGCGCAAATGGGTTAGTTATTCCATGTTCAGTTGGGAATTATGATATCTTGGGGCTAGTAGACTTTGGATCTAGCGTAAATATCATGCCACTTTCCATATTCTTGAAACTCAAATTAATCCATCTTTGGAAAACAGATATAGTGATTGAAATAGCGAATAAGACCAGGGCTACTCCGTTAGGAATTATAGGTGGTACTTGTGTCAAGGTCGATAGATTTGTATCTGCCCCCGAATTCGTGGTTATCGACATGGAGAGAAATATAAAAGAACGGTTGATTCTTGGTAAACCATTCTTGGACTCATTAGGGCACTATGGCGATAGAATAGAATTCAAATTAGACAAGACTTTGTGCCATGAACCGGATGAAACTATAACAACCAATGACTCACCGTAGGATAAATTGGATTATTCCGATAGGTTTCCTCCTTCATATTTTGGCCATTTACAGGGGACCGAATCAAGTGACGATGACAGCAATGAGGAAGAGATCCCACCTTCTGTGCCTAGTTACGTCGTTACGAGAAAACTTCACTGTTGTGCTCCTGATATTTGTTTGATTGATGGGACCAAAGTAACATTGCCCTCGTGTTCTCCTTTTAAAACAATGCAATGGAAGAGGCGAGATCTCATTCAAATAATAAAGAGGATCGAAGTTTGGTGGTGCTGGGAAGGCGAAAAGCTTATCGAGTAAAAGTGGTTGCAAGGGCATAATATTCTTACCGAATGGTTCACCGAGATTGATTGGACCATTCATTTTTGTGAACCAGCTATGATGTCGGATGAATTCACCATGGCATGGCCTACATGCGACCCCAACCGCAAGATCTGCGATGAAGGAGAATTCCCCGATCCTGACTGGCTCAAACGAAAGGAATGGGCATGTTTTGACGAAGAAAAAAGAAGTGAAGTAGGATACAAGGGAATTTCAGCTAGTTCCTGGATAGCATGTAACTGAAACATCCTCTTAATTTCCATAAGAATTTTTTACGCATTACGGTTCTCCATATCCTTCTGAAAGTTAGGAGACATGTTCGCCAACATCAACATGGCTATTTTCTCTTGTTCAAGTTTAGCTTATTCCATGCATTACGAACATTTTAACTAGCATCGTCAGCAGGATGAGGCGGTAAAGGTTCCTCAATTATGTTGATCTTTCCTTTAAAGCTGAGGACAATCATTAGATTTCGATGCCAATAAAGAAAATTGCTATCATTGAGTTTCTCCTTCTCCAATAAAGCACAAAGAGACACATTGTTCGTGTCTTAAGTATTAGCAGTAGTCATTCACAAAATATATTAATTAAGTTCATTTCAGTAATTGATAATCAAAATTCCTTTTGCAATTCATAAACCCTTATAATTATTTACCAAAAGGCTAATACCCACATAGTTGGTCCCTCAACCACAGTAGGTGATCCATGAGCAGTGAAGGGTCTATTTTTAAGTGAAAGGAGACTAGTTACATCAATAATATAACTCTTAGATATTTATAAGACATGGAAACTTATAGTTCAACAAACTATCATATTACAACCAACATGGTTAGCATGACTTGGGCTTAGGGTTTGATTTTTGACAACATCCAAAATACTTTGTAAAACACTCTCACATAGAAACCTTTTACAAATTTTATAAAACCAACAAATTTATATCATGTTTAAATAAAGAAAATATATATTTTAGATAACATAACTTTTAGTTGGTTTTGTCAAGTGTTTCTTTTTTCAAGGACTATAGGTGTCAAGTTTCCTAACTATTTTGCTGCCCTATTCTACCCAATAAAAAAGGAATGAGATATCACTATTTGTAATATCTCTCAAACATACTTCTTCTTTTCTCTCATCTTTCAGGATCATAGTTGTCAGGGTTTGTAATCTTTTTTATTACAATTTGTTAGTTAAGTCTTTGTACTTTTCTTTCTTTGAGTCTTTAAAACATCTAACCTATTATGAGGTATAGATATTGTTGTAAATTTAGTTCAATTGAGGGTTCAAGCCACACTTGGTTATGAGCCTAGAGGTATGAGTGTACACCTATCAGGCCACTGAACTACCCTGACTCTAATAGTGGTAGAGTATGATTTAGTTCACTGATGAGTTCACCTTCTGCTGTAGGCATTCATCAGGCTAATGAGTTCAGCTTATGCTGAAGGATCTCATCAAGGAGTAGTCTCTTTAGAGAATTCATCTCTTCAGCTAGTGAACTCTTTAATGAGCAAACTCAGGACTGAACAGCTCCCTTCGGGTAGCATGTTCTTCAACGAGTTAACACGCTGGATTGAATCATAACTATCTTGTAACGGCTTTGATATATTCAAGGGAAGTTATTGTTGGAATCACTCCTAAACCTAATTCAAGTGTTAGTGATTCATATGTAATAGTTAGCTTAATATGGCTTTTATGTTAGTAATTAGCCTTAGGCTTATGTAGAAGGCCCATAAGCCTAGGCCTAGTCCAATAAGGAAAAGGAAGGGACTAGGAGTGTTGCCCTAGCTCCCTCTCCTATAAATACCATGTAATAACCCTCACTTGAGGGTTGGTTGTTCAATTTATCTCTTTCACATACTCTTCGCTTAACCTTTCTTAGTTTCTTACGCGTATGTGTGCTTGATAGTTGTTCATCCGATCTCATCTCCTCTCTATCTCTTTTCTATGATGCTTGTGTTGAATATATGGGAACCTAACAGTGGTATCAATCGCCAAATAGTTGGGTGAATCGTGTTTGTTGTTTATGTGAGTTTTGGTCTTACGCGTAACAACACGTGATACTTTGGTTAAAGCTTAAAAGCATTATTTTTACACACTTTTTAATCCTAGATTCTTGTACTTTCAAGCGTTTTAAGGTGTTAAAATAACGGTTTTGGCAAAAGTTTTAACCTTTACGCGTGGATCATTGTTTTCTTGCTTGGTTTTGTACGTGGGTTTATTCCTACGCGTAGCGTGTTTTGAGCTTTGGATCTTCAAGTTTCACACTTTTGTGTTATTTTGGTGATATTGAAGCTATCTCATCACTAAAATCTGGTTTGGAAACATCGGTTGGAAGAAATCATTTTGGCTATATCCTACCTTGTAAGTGAAACCCTAAACTTCTGGCGTAACTTTTGTTCCTTGGTTTGATCTTCGTTTTAGTGGTTTTACTCCGTGGTTTCTTGCTTGGATAAGCACGAAAACACGTCGACTTTGGATATCTTTTGCCTGTGATAGTGTAAAGATCATTTGGAAAAACCTAAACTTACGCATAAGCATAAGCTTACGTAGACTCTTTACGCATAAGATTCATCTTCGCTAAGCCTGTCTTACGCATAAGTTAATCCTACGCCTAAGTTTTCTCGCCTAAATTCTTGTTTCGCATAACTTTAGTGTTTCTCATTACTTAAGCTAAGCTAATCCTCTGCGTAACTATTAACATTACATGCGTACCTTTGGTGTTTTTGCGGCAAGTGGTACTTGGCTTTTCGTGATTTCGCCTACGCTAGGATACTTCATCAACAAAGGTTCATTCGACTACAAAGATCCATTTAACAACAAAGTTTTCAACATGTCACAACCACCATACTCTAGCTACTTCTCTTACACTTATCCTCAACAACAACAACAACAACTAAGTCAACAACATCAACAATTTAATCATCAACAACAGATTTATCAACAGCAATTTAATCAACAACATACTCCACTACTTGCAGCAATTCCACAACCTCTAATGGTTCAACCACCACCAAGTCTTCAAGTACAACCTTACACAAACTTCTACAATCAATCCAGGAATACTATGAAGGAACCGACATGGTTTGGCAAGATGTGTGAAGCCTTGAGTAGCCAACAATCAATTCATGAAGCTGGCTCATTTGATAGACCTCCAATGCTCACTCCTGGTAATTATTATCAATGGGTGATTCGGTTCTTTAGGTTTTGTGATCTAAAGAAGCCACATGGAAAGTTTTTAAAGAATGTCATTATGGAAGGTCCATTTAGGATGCCCTCTTGTCGTTACACGAAGATCCTAATCTTGTTCCACCAAGAGATGATGTCACCAACATTGCAACTGTGCAGTCTCACGGGTGATCAATTTCTACACTTTGAAGCCGACGAACTTGCAATGCAATACATCCTTTTAGGATTACCCAATCCAATCCTTCAAAGTGTTGATGCTCAAAAGACTGAAAAAGCAATGTGGGAACAGATTCATCTTCTTATACAAGGCACAACACTCAATCGGGAAGACATGGAATCCAAAATCTACTTGGCTTATGAACACTTCATGATTGAACCGGGAGAGTCATTAGAATCTTATCATCATCGCTTTTCGGACATCATTAATGATTTGGACAAACACAATATCATCATGCCACAAATTGCTTGTCAACACAAAGTTCCCAAGTAGTCTTGGTCCGGAATGGGAGAAGTATGTCATTTTCTCCGTCAAGCTAAAGATATGCATCATGCTACCTACGGATTGTTGTATGACTATCTGAAGCCTCACCAAAAATAAGTTGATAAGGAAAGGATTCTTTTGGTCAAACTGTTTCACCATCACTTTCGGACAATCAACAACTTGCTTTGTGGGCTCAAACAAATCTTCCTCCTCAACAAGCTCCTCAACCCGCTCCTCAACCAACTACAACTATCACACCTTATGATCCGTCACAGAAACAACCTCAACAAAATCAATTGGTTCCATACAACAACAACACTGCTCAAGCTCTTTACAGTGAAGCTGATGAGGACTCCGATGCCTTCGATGAATTGCAACAAGGATTTGTTATGATTGCTAAAGCATTTGGCCGTTATACAAACAAATCCAACAATCGCATTCGTTCTTCATCTAATACAAGGAATCAAGCTGTTGTGAACAATGGACGCATTGAAGTTCAAAACCGTGGTTATGGTCGTCAGATGGGAGGAGGTCAAGGGTTAAATGCTATGGGAAGGAATCACATGGGTGCTCCTTAGCACAAAGGGCTCAAGTGATTGAACAGGGAAATGCTCAGAATGGGGTTAATGGTCTTCGATGCTATAACTGTAATGAAAAGGGTCATCTGGCTAATGCATGTCCTAAACCGAGGACAAGAGGTAGTGCTTATTTCAAAGAGGCTTTGCTCTTGGCTCTTAAGGATGAAGGTGGTGGAACTCTTACCAACAAGACAGCTTTATGGAATCAGATTCGATGATGATATGGAGGACTTGCGAGGCTAATGCGGCGGTGATGTTGATGGCACAAATGCAAGCTCTACATGAGTGACACAGGCCGGTGTATGACACTGATGGCTTGTCTCAGTACTGAACAAACAATTATCATTAATAATCTGATATCTCCGCCATTTTCTCCATCCGACAATGATTAAAGTGTTCAACATGAGTCTTTCACATCTCATTCCGATGATTATCAAATAGATCCCGTAGTTATATTTGATGATCAAGATAACCTTATGGTTAATATTGATAATCAAGTTGACTCCGTCATTATATTTGAGGATCTAAAGAATGATCATGTTAAGAATCACGTTGAACAAGATGAGCTTTTGCGACAGGCTGAGCTCTTGACCTTAATTAAAGACCAACATTCTCGTTTGGAAATTTACGAAATAAAAGAGAAAAATGCCTTTTTAACGGGGATAATGAATGTTTAATTCGACAACTCAATTTTTCAAAACTCAAGAAAACGTGAAAAGGTTTTGAAGCGCTTTTGCCAAATCACACAAAATGAAAAATCTTTGTAACGACGATTCGTGATCTAGCAGCTTCGAAGAATGCTTTGTTGTCTCAAATAGAACAAATGAAACATGAACATAAACAACAAATTAACACTCTTACTTTGGAAACTCAAAAAGCCAAGGCTGAGTTGTTAACTTGTCAAAAAGCAGTTCTCACGGTACAAAAAGCATTCAACGAAACGAATAGATGACTATCTTGAGAAAAATTGACTTACAAAACAAAATCAAAGAGTTTAAAACTGTTGTTTATAAACATGGTAAATCAATCACAACGATTCAAAAGTTTTCTTTCAAACCAAATCCAAATGGATATGGACCGAATCTTGATTATAAACCTAAGTTTTCAACGAGCATTCAAACCAAATCCGAAGTTCTGATGCGAACATAGAATTGATGATTCAATTATGACTTTTGAATATAATATGCATGGAGGAATTAGATGATATGACGAGAGTCGGTTAAAAATGGAAAATGTCGTTTATAATAAACCATTTAACTATTCGAAAGCCGTAACTTTTGTAACACAGGAAGATACTTCAAACACACCTTTGATTGTCACACGGTTTAAAGTTAGTCCCCAACACAATGGTGAACAAGTTAATGGTCCTTTACCTTCACTTAGTGAAGTAAAACTAAAGCCGTTGTTGTGTGTTATCAAATATTTTGACACTTTCTTATCTGAAATCAAACTTTTGGAACATGCGATTGAATTTCATTCTGAAATAAAAGTTGAACATTTTACCTCGCCATAGGCACGAGAACAACGAGATATTTTTCAGAAAAGAATTTTACCCCATGTCAAAATTTTGAAAAAGCGTGCACTATATTGGGAAGGGATTTTCACAAGGAACTTGGTCTCATGAAAGCAGTTTTGAGAAAACGAAACATCAATTTCAAATACTAAGCGTAAAAGAAATTATTGAGAAAAGATGTTGATCGACTCTTGGAAGATGTTATCGTCTGTGATATCTATAATGTTGTGTTATTGCATTCTTTTCCATATGCATCTGATTCTATATCTGTTGATTACATTGAAAATGTTGAAAATACGGATAATGTGCTTAGCTGTTCGAGTCTTTAAAAATTGAAAATGAACGATTGTCAAATTAGCTTTCAACTGCAATACGTCGTCTTAATTGGTGTCAAAAAGATATTCACGATCAACAACTTGTTTTTCAAAACAAAATCGCGATTCGCGTGCAAAATCTTACGATCAAAAATTGAGCAACGCGGATGATCAAAGCGTGTCTTTTAAGTGTCAAATCTCAAAATATGAACAAGAACTTGCAAAAGTTAAAAAGGAATATGGTGTCATATTTGATTTACTCAAACAGACTCGTGATGAAGCATCCAACGAACTTGATCATTATCTTGCATACACTAAAGAAGTCATGAATTTTGTTGGAAATCTTCGTTCTGAAAATCAAGATTTGGTGCACACTATCATTAAGTTACGGAAAATGTTAGGAAAGTATGAACAAGTTCACCTAGCATCATTAAGATAGTTGCACTGTAACACTTAGCAATCATGTCCCAGAATCCTCTTGACAAAACACAAGTTACTAATGTGCTTCCTCTCTTGAAACATGACTAGTTGCTTCTTTTCCAAACGTCCGCACTTCACGGCCTAGGAGCAATACAAGGAAGAATAGGAAGTTGCGACCTAAGAAAGACAAATAAAGAATGTTGAAGTAGAAGAACACAAATAGGACTTTGAATAAGACTACAGTTGCACCCACTTTAGATATTGCGTCTGGCAAATGTAATGGAAAAAGTGTTGTAACTAATGTTGAACCTTTAAGTACTTTTGATATTCAGTCGATGCATCTTGTGTTATTTGTCGTAAAAGTATGCGTCCTGATTGTCATGATAAATGTGTTGCTAAGGCTATCTTGTCACGTTTACGGAATCCTAAGATTCGGAATACCTCTAGGCCAACTAATACTTCTAAGTCATTGCTTGGTAAACCGCCTTCTTTAGATTCTAAGAAACAATTTGATGTCCCTGTAGTTCCAGTATCACCTCCAAGGATTGTTGTACCACATAGCACATTCACTAAGACTAAAGCTAAGACTAGTTGGAGATGGCAGAAATGGATACATAATACACTAGGATTTAAATGGATGCCTAAAATCATTGATGTGTGTATTTCAACTATAACTGTTGAGGAACCCTCTAACACTTCGGGTTCCACATCTACTTCTATTCCATCTTGTCGTGCGTGTCTAATCACGGTGATACAGATCATCCTTTGGATTGTTGATAGCGGATGTTCCCGTCACATGACAGGTAACCTTAAAGCGTTATCAAACTTTGTTGCAAAGTTCATTGGCCTTGTCGGATTCGGAATGATCACTTGAAGCTATCATGGGCTACGGAGACTACATTAATGGCAACATCGAAATTAGTAGGGTTTATTATGTGGAAGGCCTCGGTTGAAATCTTTTCTATTGGTCAATTTTGTGATGGAGACTTGGAAGCTTTTAGGGAAAAACTTGTTTCATTAAGTGATCTTCAAGGAAATGATCTTATGTACGGCCAATGCTCATCCAATCTCTACACTATTTCCATGCAAGACATGATCGCTTCATCTCCCATTTGTTTACTCTCAAAGGCTACATCTACAAAATCTTGGCTATGGCACGTCGTCTATCACATCTAAACTTTCAAACCATAACCAACCTTGCTCGACACAAACTTGTTGAAGGTCTCCCACGATTCCGGTATTCTAAAGATCACCTATGCTCAGCTTGTGAACAAGGGAAAAACACTCGTGCTCATTTTCCTTCAAAGGTGGAACACACTCTCAGTGTGCTTCATCTTCTTCACATGGATTTGTGTGGCCCGATCTTGGTCGATGATAAATGCAAGCTACATCTTGGTAATTGTTGATGACTACTCAAGATGGACTTGGGTTTATTTTCTTGAAGTAAAGATCAAGCTCCATAAATGATCATCACCTTTCTCACGAAAATACAAGTTCACTCCGAAACACCGTCGACAAATAGAGCAGACAAAGGCTGAATTTGTTAACAAACTCTTCGTGAATTTTATGAGAAAGTTGGAATTGAGCATCAAACATCTATTGCCGCACACCGGAACAAAGCGAGTTGTTGTTGAAGACGAAACCGAGCGTTAGTAGAAGCTGCAAGAACAATGTTAATCAATGCTAAACTCCAGTTACTTGTGGAAGGCGTATCTACGCATGCTATACTCAAAACCGTTCTATGATTACAAAGCGTCACAACAAAACACCTTTGAGCTTGTCCACAAGAAAACCGAATCTCAAACACTTTCATGTGGATCTCTTTATCGAATAATGATCGTGATGAATTTGGAAAGCTCAAAGCCAAAGGCGACATTGGAGTCTTTATTGGATATTGTGATAATTCTAAGGTTTCCGAATCACGGAATCGTCGAACAAAGGAGGGTTATGGAAACGATTCATGCTCATTTTGATGAACTTACTGGAGATGGCTTACGAGTATAACAGCTTGGAACCCGGTCACAACCGCTTAAACTTCCCCCAAACCCCATCATCAGGTGAACAAAGCCCCCGGCTTACTCGTCAACAAATGGAAAGACTATTTGCTCCTCTGTTCACTGACGATATTGATGAGCGTGCTCAGTGTATCCGCATTTCCGCTGCTCAACGATACTACTCTTATACGATACACACGCTACAACAACCACTGTTGAAGAAGCACCACCATTTGACTCCAACACAAAAGTTGAACAAACCGCTTCCAACCATGATGAACCGGCTGATGATGTTCTTAATGAAGTACCCCCCCACCTGCAGATTTTGATCCAAATGCGTTCTTTAACCCGTTTGCTAATGAGGCGCTACACGGATGTCGCGGAATCTTAAACAAGCCATTTGAATCCTCAAAATCTGCACAACGTATACCAACATCAACCCTCTACACATCGATGGACAAAAGACCATCCTATGGAAAATATTATTGGCAACCCGAATCAACCGTCGTTCTGCGAGACAGCGTCTTCACTCGATGGTGAACATTGCATTTATGCACTCATGCGAATGCGAACCTAAAAACATTGAAGACGCAATGACAAAAGACAACTGGATTGAATCCATGCAAGAACTCAACCAATTCAAACGTCTTGAAGTATGGGAACTGGTTGAAAGACCATCGGGGTCGTCATTGGTCTAAAATGGATTTGGAAGAACAAATTGGATCTTTGAAGGAATGTCATCGAAACAAGTCACGCGGTGGCTAAGGGTTACAGACAGGAAGAGGGTATTGACTTTGAAGAATCATTTGCTCCGGTTGCTCGTCTTGAGGTTGTTCGGATATTTAGGCGTTCCGGCTCATATGAACATCACGGTCTTTCGGATGGACGTCAAAACTGCTTTTACGAATGGTCAACGAAGAAAGCGGTTTATGTCACCCGACAGAAGGATTCGTTGATCCTTCCGAACCATGTCTACAAATTGAACAAAGCTCATGGTCTTAAACAAGCTCCTGGGTGGTATGATAAGCTATTATCTTTCCTCATTGCCAATAATTTTACCAAAGGTTCGGTTGACCCAACTCTTTTCATACAATATCACGGGAACATATTTTAATTGTTCAAATTTACGTGGATGACATCATTTTTGGGTCAACACATAAAAAGTACTCAATCGCTTTTCTAAACTAATGAAAAAACATTTTGAAATGTCCATGATGGGTGAACTTACGTTCTTTCTAGGACCGCAAGTTCATCAATCACCCCGTGGTATTTTCTTGAGTCAGTCCAAATATTCCCTTGAATTGCTACAAATTTGGAATGGCTTTGACACCTCACACCAATGGCTCAAACCAAGAAGCTAGACGCTGATTTACATGGGAAATTGGTGGACCCTACCAAATACCGTAGTATCATTGGGTCTCTCATGTATCTAACAGCTAGCAGGCCTGACATTGTATTTGCCGTATATCTTTGCTCCCGTTATCAGTCGAGACCAACTGAAACCCACCTCTCAGAGGCTAAAGGAATCCTCCGATACATCAAGGGAACCATTAATTTGGGGATCTGGTATCCGAAGGATTATGGTTTTGAACTAATAGCTTTTAGAGCGCCGACCACGCAGGATGCCTAGATTCACGGAAAAGTACTTCAGGAGCTTTACAATTTCTTGGTGACAAACGGTGTCATGGCATCGAAGAAGCGGATTGTACATCATTTGTCCTCAACGAAGCGAATATGTAGCCAGTCGTGTTGTGCTCAAGTCATTTGGATGAGAACACAACTCAAAGACTATGGTTACGTATTTGAGAATCCCGATGTCTTGTGACAATCAGTGCTATTGCGATCTCGTGCAACTTCTCATTCAACATTCAAATCAAAGCACATCGATCTTCGATATCATTTCATCAAGGACCCGCGTGGAGCAGTACTGTTGAATTATACTGTGGAGTACGAATACCAATTGGCGAGATCTACTCACCAAAGCCTTGCCTCTGCTAGGTTTAATGAGTTGGTCCACCGGATTGGTATCGCGGTGTTTGACTCAAGAGGCTGGATGAACTCTTAAAACATTCTTAAAAACACCTCAAACACCAAAATCTCTTTTGTAAATATTTTCCAAAAATAAAATATAAAAATATAAAATCAGTTAAAACAACAAAAATATTCTTCTATCTATATTTCTTTATACATGGCAAGTACATTTCTTCCGTCAACACTCAAATCTTTCAAAATTCATTATTTTTTTCGATCAAGTGTTGAGGGGAGAAAATATAAACTTGTTTCTAAATAACACTGTACTTGCATGTTACCTAATCCCGTTGTTTCTTTAATAATGGTGGTCATTTCGGTCTCGACACTCCTCGGACTAAAATTTATAACCTTTCATTATTTCTTAAGTTAGAGGGTGTATGCGTCAAGTTTATTTCTTAAAATCTTTCGTTTGGTAACCAAAATGGAAGTTAAAAGGCTTTGAATGAAAATGGAAAAGGTGGAGGGACTGAAAGTGTCAAAAGCTTAAAGTTATTTTAATAAAACACTCCACCAACCTCATTTAATTCATCACATTTATTACACAACCAAACTCATCCTCATTTAGAATCGTTCAACAAATCTGTGTTTTGGATCATAATTTCGTAAGTGGTTTAATGTTTCTTACATGATTTCAAACAATGGTTTTGATTTTTACATAAATCCAACGGTCAAAATGCTGTACATGCTTGATTTTGTGTTCTACGCATATGCGTATGAACACATGATTAAGATTGTGTGTTTGTGGTTAAAAAGATAGTGTCAAAACATTTCTATTACATCAATGATATCATTTTTATCCTCAAAATGCACCCGAATACGAATTGATAGATTTTGGAAATTAGGGTTTATGCGTGGGTTTGGGTGTTTTCATATGTGAACGTTTTGGTAATAAGATTGTTATAATAGGTTGTTCTAAAGTTGAATTGATCATATTAAAGCCAGACTTGCCGAAACATTAAAATGAAAGAATTGAAATTTAGGGTTTATGTTCATACGGTTTGGGTACTTTTGATTCATGACTTGTTTGATGTTAAAACTTGGATAAAACAACTCTATAGGCTTCCTAGACTTACCGAGAAAAACTTTGGAGCAAATCCTATGGCTAGATTTCATAAGCGTAATTCATGAACTTTAGGGTTTAGTCTTACGCGTAAATTTTTACGCTTAAAAGCTGTTTGATAAGTTTTCATGCCATGATCATTTTAGAATGAATGGGGTGTTAATATTGATCTTTGTGATGAATTTATTTCAGTTTTGCTACTCGTAAAAATCAGAATCAAGGTTGTTAACCATCTACGCATAAGGATCACTTACGCGTAGCATGTTAGCGTAGAGAAATCTTACGGCGTAGCTTTCTGAAGGGTTCTACAAAGGGACTACGCGTATCCGTGAAGGATATGCGTAAGCGACAAACACCTCTACGCATAAGGTCTACTCTTGAGTAAGCCTTCGCGTAAGGTTTTATATCGCGTAAGCTCTAAGCATAAGGTCCCCTTTTCTACGGTATATTTCTTACGTGTAAGTAAGGTTCCTACGCATAAGCTTGCGTTTATGCGATAACTACTGTTTAGCATAAGCTACCATTTCTATGCCTAAGCCTTGATCAAACCTTCATTGTGAATTGTTCGCGCGTGCAAACTTGTAAATAAATAAATTATAACGTCACGAAACCAATAAATGTCACTAATAAGCTTAAACGTTTAATATGTTGTGAGAAATTAGTGATAACATAAACTTTAAAACTTAAAGTTAACTAACTCACGAAACTTTTCTCGACGTCATTGGACTATTGAACAAACAAGTGACTCTGGACTCGTAACAATCATCGACATTGCACATTCTATAATTAGACAATAAAACCATTTGTTGACTAACATTATGTCTTTCGATATGTTGGTTCTTTTGGCTAAATGTGTTTTGAGATCCGCGACATGGAAGCTCAACTGAACGTGGATGCACCAAATGTTCTCACCATTGCTGATATCTTCCCTCATGGCTATCCAATGAAGATTGGAAAGAACAATCTCAGAGTTGACTTTGAAACTCTCACACTTTCGGAATCTTCTTGTCTCATTGCTGGATCATTCGAAGAGCCATCCTTATCGAACATGCTCACCAATGCATACAGTCTGGGAGATCTACATTCAACAGATTACGGAATACTGATGCAAATGATCAAAGGTCAAAATCTTTGTGGCGGTGACGTTCAATCACAAGCAAATCACCATCACTCCTGCGATTTAAGGGCATTCTCCTCATTCGACATCATACCAACTGAATTCTCTGCTTTTGAAGAGCGTTCTACAATTTTGATTGATATTGGAGTGCGACAAGCTTAGGGGAGTAATCAATAAGCATCGTGGATCTAAAGAACATTCCTCAGCCTTGGAGAACCCTTTATATCATCATCACAAAATCGGTTTCTGGTCGTGACAGCGGCTATGAGCATCCCAAGCTCGTAGGCTGAAAATCTTCTGGGCTCTAATCAACATGAAGCACATGAAGTTGAAGCTCGATATGGGATGACATGATGACATTCCTCAAAAAGCTTGGCTCAAAGATTCCTTATATCAGATATACAAAACTGTTGATTCAAAGAACTTGGATATAACGATATCCCAAAAGAATCAATGACCCCGACAATCTCGACATGTTGTGCAGACCCTAACTATCGATTCAAGGAGTCAACTACCAAGAAACAAGGTCTTGTGTTGCGGATCACCTTCTCGGATGAACTCAAACAGCTCTACTCTTATAAAGATATCGGTTCTTTGTAAGAGAACAAAGTTGGGTTCCTCGATGATAAATCTTCGGTACACCTACCAGGAAAACCGACGAGGAAGTTGAGGAAGTCTGCAAGCAGCGAGAGTCAAAGTTCCCCAGAGAGAAACAGGAAGCAAAAGGAGAGTTCCGCTAAGGAATGTTCCTATTGCCGTACCTAAGCTGAACCATAAAAGACAGCTAGTGGACGAAAGTTATGAAGATACACAAGCAGATGAAGAGGTCTTCTACTCGAAACGCAACCGATGTGACTCCTCAAGTAGTCAAGCCTCCCAGTCCACCAGCTGAACACGGCAAAGGGAAGACTCCAGTCATTGAGCAACAAGAAGAAGAAGAATCTGATGAAGAGCTACTTGATGCAACATACAGAAAGAAGTTCAAATTCATTAGACTCCAACACGTTGCAAAATAATTTGCTAAGGATCAAATGGGTGGCCCCGGCGGGTCAAGTGGTGGAGTATAACCTACACCAAATCCTCGCGGTTAATCGACCCGATAAGGGGCTGGTGCCACCACTTTGGAGCAACAATAAAAGCGCGTGGAAGATTCTATTGATTACAACATTGAAGAACCCGGCGAAAAGTCCAAGAAAGATAAAGCTAATGAAAAAGCTAAGTCTAGAAATGAAGAAGATATTGAATATGATAAGTTTCTTCTAGATAGTCCTGCACGCTCAAAGGAGGAAACTTCTGAGCCACCAAAGGACCAGTCTCTTCATATCTCATCATCATCCGATTCATCTTCTCACTCTTCACCACCACCATCAAAAGAACAACCGGATCCACATCCAGTTAGTGAAGAAGCCAACGGCGTCTTGGATCTCAAGCAAGACGAGAATTTTAAAAGGCATCAGCAGGTCGAGAGAAAGATATTACAAAGAAGAAGTTAGATTTTCTTGCTGACGGTCTGATATCTTCATGATGAGAAAGACAAGACCAAGTTGAAAGGGAGTATGTCGAAGCTCATGAAGATGATCTTCAAGGGAGAATGGACGAGATGATCAAAGGATACACTCACAAGTTCCTTCTGGACGTCGTTCCTAAACTGACAAAGGAGATGTATACCGGACAACTTTATCGAATCTCTTACATCTGGCCAAACAAACCATGAAATCAACTCCAATGAATGTAAACATCAATCCGGTTGAACCCACAATCTTCTCGGATGATGAATTGGTGAACGGATGGTAGCTCAAATGTCGGCGGCTCGCAGCACGTTTGCCTCCTGGTAAATTGTTTGAAGCATTGTGGAATACCAACTCAGTCATCAAGCAAAAAGAAGAAAGGCCTAAGCGTCCAAGAGACGATGAAGACAAAGATAAGGATAAGGATACGAGCCCAAAGCGCCGAAGAAGTCTAGTGAATCATCCTCAATTCATTATCAATGACCCTCCACCCCAAAGGACTCCTCAACAAAGATCCTCTCCTCTCTCTCTTTGAAAACCTCGGGATTACGAGTTACCACCCCGACTCTGAAACGGTGATCACTTTGAGTATACGGGTGGTAGCGATGAGGAAATCCACGAGCCCCAACAACAACCCATCTCTCACACCACAGCCAAACCGAATCCTCCTCAGGCGAAAGAAGAAAAGCCTATACTGGCGTCTTATCATGGCTGGATGAGGATGACACTGAATCGAATCGGTTCTCGAAGCTTGTTGATTCTACAACCTACCACACGAAGGTCAAAGATGCGGTAGAAGTTCGTACATTGGAGCATGCTAAGTTCTTGCAAGAAAAATTCCGTGTGAAAAGATGACGAAATCCGAGTTGAAGCGAATCAAGAATGAAGCATTTCAATGCTAAAGACAGCTCGGAAAGTGCTATTGAAGTCGAGTATCACCTTGATAATATAGCAGGCCATGTCTAACAATATGGATTGGCTCAACCAAGAAGCAAACATCGACTTCACTCAACGGGACAATCCTCCATATTACACCGACTGGTCTAAACCTCTACAAACAATTGGCCAACCAGATCAGCCTAGGATTCCATTCCGATATTTCTTCAACAAAGACTTGGAATTTCTTCTACCCGGTGGCGATGGTTCAAGGAAATACGCTACATCTCTGACACTTCCATTCCCAGAAGCTATATACTCTAACTGCATAGCCATCGAGGAAAGAGCTAACCACATGTTCTCCAACAAAGTGGAAGAGTATGACCGTGATGTAATGTATGGGATTCACCATTGGCGGAGCGCGAAGAATCTACTACAGTACGCGGGTTGAAGTCTCAACATGAAGTGTTCATTACTAAGAATATCGTTGCCATCAAACATGTTGATCTTTCGTCTAAATGGGACTACACTTTTCTCAAGAATATTGTGGTCAAAAGACAAGACGAAAGGGATTATGCATTCTCTGAAGCGGACTTTGAGAATTTGTCTATCAACGACATTGAAGACATGTACCTTGCCAAAGTACGGGGTCGCATGAGACAATTCTCAACTGAAGTGCAACGTGAATTCATCAAGTCCTTGCTTATCTTCATCGGAAGAATAGTAATCAAAGAACGTGTAGAAGATCTCCAACTTGCGGTTGAATCATATCAGACCGTGTCAACTTCACTCCACCGGCTAGATCTTCCCGACATCAACCGCTTCCACAATACACTCTCATCGACCAAACTTTGAGGAGGTGTTAGAGATCTTCACGAGTTTGGGGATCACACACATCAGAAGAAGGTTAGGGACGGATGGGCTTATAGGTTGAAGGACATACATGAAGGAATTGGGTCACAAAAGCGATGGAATTCTAAGGACAGACGGGATGTGAAGAGGATCATCACCATGATTGATGAAAGGTTGTATCGACAGGACAGTTGAGAACACATGAGAGAGCTTTGTAGGCTGTTGACCGAGGATTGCTCTCCGGCTATCAGCCTGATTAGCATTTCTGCAAGATTGATGGAATTCCTGGTACCCCTTGAACTACTTCTATTTCATATAATTTGGATGCGTGATTTATATGACGATGGCTTGTGCACACATAACAGTGTACAACCCGTTCTTGTCAAGAAAGGACCCTATGGTACGCTTTAGTTCCACAATCCTTATAAAAGGAGCGAAAGCTTATTACTTTTGAGTAAAACTTATCAAACCTTTTATTTTTCAAAGGTTTTACTCAAAAGAATTAGTACTTCCCCTTATGATTTTCAAAACCTCAACCGTTTATATCACTAGTTGAGGGGGAGTATTTGTATTAAAAACTTTGTTCACAAAATTTTCTTTGTGTTATCTTCCCACAAAACTCAAAATGGACATATTTATTCTCAATATTTCTTCAAAAATAACATTTATATGCCATTTTTGAGGGGGAGAAGATTTATGTGATAAGAAATATGTTGTGTAACTGCAAATGAATCTTTGTGCTATAGACTTAACCAGCGATTGACGAGATCTTAATTGTTAGTAACTTCGAAAAGACTTGTCGGGGCGGGTAATAATTTCAAACTAGTTCGCTAGTGATGTAAAGCGTGTCTCGAAAGGACTTGTCGAGTAGAATGTACCATTCGAGCTCGGTAGACATGATCTTTGACGGGTTTGACAACCTTCGAGTTTTGTCCACACCTTCAAGATAGTTATTAGAGCTAGTTGTCACCTAAAAGTTGACAATGTAACTCTTTAACTATTCAACGTAACCGTGTCTCGGGGGATTGTCTATCTTGAGTCGATCAATTCAAAAGTGCGCTCTACTCTCACCGTCAGATTTCTGTCTTAACACTTAAGCACGCGTGTGGAGGGGTAGTATTTCTGCTAAAAGATAAAACTCTCACAGTGGTACAAAATGTTTTTCATTCACAAACACTACGAGATTGTCTTGAAAATGGTTTTATGGCAATGGAGTTATAAGGGGATTAAGGTTAGGAATAACCGTCCTATGATCCTTGAGACAGGAGGGATCTACCCAAAGGACACTACCAATAGTTAGAATTAGAAGTCCTTAGGTATGATTGTAAAAAGGAGAATATGAGAATTGGAGAAAGAAGGAGTTGAAGAATTAAAAAGAAATGCAAAGAAAGGGTGAAAAGAAATAGCCCTCCAAATTATTCAACTTAGGGCGGAACACGGGTTCAATTCATATGCTACGGTTGTCACTTGATGACCCGTATTGAAGATTAAAAGTTGTCATGGACCCGATGGCGCATGCACTAAACCTTCTTAGCCACTCAAGTTTTCTCAATGAAGCTTGTTTCATTCTCACAGGGAACCCTACGTAAACTATCGGCTTTCTCTTAGGGTGGTATTGAAGGAGACCTCTCCCTAGTCTCCTTTCAGGAAAACCAAAAACGCACTATTGAGTCTAGAACCACGAGATTCATCAAAAGATCTCTTAGGTACACTTGACATTTCGTCACTTGCTGTTCAACAATAAGAACATCAGTGGTACATTATCGAGTCCTTCACAGATCTTAGCAATCTGTAGAGAACATTTATGAGAGGTTCACAATTGTGATCCTCGGTGATTGAATGGAAACTCCTGCGGGTCAACATCAACGACCACGGCGGTAGGTCACTTCGGTAACTCCCGTGGATTACGCTTAGTGGTCTCAAGCGATCTACGATCGTGGTGATCCTTGGTGTACCTCAACGACTCATCTGAACCGTAGATGTACTTCGATTTTATCGTGTTATCTCACTTGTGGGACTCGGTTGAGCGGCCTCTGTGAATCAGAGTTGTGTTTTCACACTATCTTTGTTAACACTCTCGAAGTTCAAACTTGTAAGTGTGCCGGAATCCGCTTATTACTAACCTTTCTTATGTTTTCTTCTTATGGAAGCTATGGAGCGATTGATCGTCGCGATTCTTCACATGCTCATGCCAACATCATCACTAATGGAAGTTCTCTCAAACCAACACAAAAGTCGAATGATTCTCGCGTCAAATCAAAGAATCTACAAAGCTTAAAGACTTAAAGAACTTCATCTCTGAAATCCAACGTCATATAGCGTGTGAGCATGTTGAAGAATGCGTGGAACCTTTGGAAGCGGGAACACGAGAAGCTGAGACTTGATGCGAACAACAACAACATACTAGCACTACCATCACAAAGAACAAATCAAAAAGAACAAAGATGACGTCAAAGCAGAATACTTCAAAGAAATAATTTCTCTACAGGGAGATTGTTGAATCAAGGAAATTCTTCTCACAAGAAGAAGAATGTAGAAGGCGTCAAAGCTACTATTACATCAGCACCTACCGCGTCAATCATTCATCACCAACACAGGGAGATTGTTGGAATCACTCCTAAACCTAATTCAAGTGATAGTGACTCATATGTAATAGTTAGCTTAATATGGCCTTTATGTTAGTAATTAGCCTTAGGCTTATGTAGAAGGCCCATAAGCCTAGGCCTAGTCCAATAAGGAAAAGGAAGGGACTAGGAGTGTTGCCCTAGCTCCCTCTCCTATAAATACCATGTAATAACCCTCACTTGAGGGTTGGTTGTTCAATTTATCTCTTTCACATACTCTTCGCTTAACCTTTCTTAGTTTCTTACGCGTATGTGTGCTTGATAGTTGTTCATCCGATCTCATCTCCTCTCTATCTCTTTTCTATGATGCTTGTGTTGTAAACATAGTGACCTAACAGTTATAACTGTAATTAATGACCACGTTTAATTGGTCTTGTAACCACTATTAAAATAATGGAGGAGTATTATGATGAGATTAATAGGCCAATAATTCTCATAATTCTATTGACTAAAGAGTAATCATTTCATATAAATAGGAAATCATATCTTGCATGAGAAGAAACAGAAGAAAACCATGACACTTAGAAGCGAAAGAGTTCTTGATTTGTCCCAAAACCATGAACATACAATTAGTCTTATCCCAAGAAGAAAACTATAACCCAGGCATTTGGTCGAATAGTTTCTTTGAAAAGTGATAACATGATTCTATGTGATATATGGTACTCATTGATTATCTATACCCAACCGGAATACAACAACTCCAACAATCAAAGAAAACTATTTTATGATAATCAATGGCTGTTGTTATGAAGCATATGACTACTAACTTTTCCAAACTGGATAAGTTTGAAGGGGTTTGTTAATACAAATAAACCATAAAAACGTTTATTTATATTTTACGATCTTCTAATGATTTGTCGATAACAAACGTAAAATCATTTTAACGAAACAAATAAAATACGTAAAACGTTTGAGCCCATAGTTTACTAACACACTTTTTCTAAACATATTAAAACCATATCGAAACATGTTTAGTAAATAAGTTATATAAAAGCAAAGACATTTTCATATAAACACTAAACAAGTAATATTGTTTACATCTTATAGAAATGCATATGTATAACAACTAGTGTTTACATAATATAGAAATATACTTTGTATATATTGTTATGGGTAAAGTAATGGGTAAAAACCAAAGTCCATGACCCATGACCCATGACCCATGATCCATTGACTAGGTAAAATGAATGTTGTTGGGTAAAAACCAAAGTCCATAACCCATACCCATGGAGCACGATCCATAACCCATGACCCATTGCATGACATCATGCATGAAGTCATGTTGGGTATTATCCAAGATCCATGACCCAAAGTCCATGACCCATGAACCAAGATCCATAACCCAATGACTAGGTACATTGCATCTTGTTAGGTATCCATAATCCATTACTCATAACCCATGGTTCATAACCCATAACCCGGTTTGCAACCCGAAATACGGACTAAACTGACCCAGCAGCCGAATCCCTGGTTTTGCACTAGCCGGATCCCTTTGGGGAGGGATCAGTTGGAACCGTGCAGTAGACAAGTTTTTGTCTATAAATAGTGATCCATTTCTCTCTTGCTCACTACCACTTCACATATACTTTCTCCCAGTATTCTAACATCTCGAACCTCTGATCCAAAGGATCATTCTATGTAGTTTTATGTTTGTGTGATTCTCTAGGTTCCTCTTAAAGGCGAGATCACCACCTCTTGAAGACGTGTAAGCTCAAGGTCATGACTTTCTAAGCTTCGTCATCATCAAGAACACTGAAGTGTATCTTGTTGATAGTTCTTTCCTCCCTCCATAGAAGTGTTGTGTTGAAGGCATTAGTGAAAGGTGACGAAGGGTCATGTCGAAGGCCTTAGTGAAAGGTGCCAAGGGTGTACATTCGATATGGTGCATCGATGTACAAGTTAGATAGTTTGGGTTAAAGGATGTTGATATCCTTTTAGTGTTGTAACAAGAAGTGTGTCTCCTTTGGAGTAGTTGTGTTGTGGTGTAGTGTTGGGTAGTAGTTCCTCCTTTGTAATGGAATTCGGTATATAGCCTTGTACCGGATAAAGTGTAGGCGATGTTGTAATAGGTTTGGTTCTGCCTCGTGGAGGAACTCGGTGTCTAGCCTTGTACCGGATAAAGAGTAGGCGACGTTGTGAAGGCTTCTCCACCACATTAAGGAGCTTGTGTTGTGTAGTTCTTATGAACTCTCGAGTGGGGTACTCGGGGAGTGGAGTAGGGAAAGGAAGGCGTCCTTGTAGCCGAACCACTATAAATACTCGTGTCGTGGTTTTGTGTTCCTTTACTCTTTATTTTTGCATTAATTACTTATATACTTATCTATCAATATCCAACACACATATCAAATAGATTGACATAAGTCGATCTAAATAGTTTAAAACGAAGTTTTAATCGGTAAAACTATTCAAACCCCTTTCTAGGTTTCCACAATTGGCATCAGAGCTTTGTTACCAAGTTTCTTAGAATATATTATACTTTAAAACTTGATACGATCTGTGCATGTTTTAAAATTACAAAGAAGAAAATTTCTTATAACAAAATTCATGTTTTAAAAATATGTATATTTTAACAAAATGTTGGATAGTGATAGCTCATTATAACATATTTCTTTTTGAGAAATCTTCATGCTAGTATTATTTCGATGACTTCGTTCTATCCAAAGAGCAATGAAGTCAAACATCCAAGGAAGAACCCAAGAGTAATCACAACTTACTTTCTAGCATTACAATTGATTACTTTAAAAGCTAATAAAGTATTTCGGGTCTATGGTTTCTAAAAACCATAAAAAGAGAATAGGTCAAGGGTATGTTTTCTTACCCACAACTAATTGATCTATATGTGTAGTAACCATATATGGATAAAATGATGATATTTGTTTTTCTCTCTTAATAAAGCTTTATAAAAACCGTGCAAACATATATATATATATGTATATGTATATATATATATATATATATATATATATATATATATATATATATATATATATATATATATATATATATATATAAATATATATATATATACATATGTATATATATATATATATATATACACACACACACACATATATATATATATATATATATATATATATATATATATATATATATATATATATATATATATATATATATATATATATATATATATATATATATATAAATATATGAAGTACGCTTCTAACATTAAATTATAAGTCTCTAAAACGTCTATCTTCACTACTTTCCATCTTAATACATCATCGGGAATAGTATTCCTCTTTGATTCTCTCAAAAAACATGGAAGTTCGTCAAACCTACGTCGTCATCACAAATTAGATTATTGATAGTTAAGTCTTAATTCACCATCATTCGATAAACAATTAGCAAAATGTCTATTCAAGTAGGAATATAATCATAATCTCATTCTACGGTTTCTTCTCAAAAATAAGTTAATGCATAACTTATTACAAGTGAAAGAATAATCCAAATCATTCCATTAATTGTCTGCAGTGCCGGATCCCTAAAGTTGTACTAGCTGGATTTCTTAAACAAGGGATCCATGGGAACCGTGTAAACAGACAACAAAAGAATTGTTTCTTTTTAAACCAAAAAATAATCCATTTTCTTTCTTCCTAAAACATTGAACAACCTAATCTCAGCTTCCATCATCCTAGGGCTCCATACTCTCAAGCATCTGAATCCTAAACAACATTGTAAGTAATTATACTCATATTGTCTATTCCTCATCATCTCCATCCTAGGGTTTATGTTTTTGAAACTTTTAATTGATTTCAATCTTTCATATCACCAATTAGGAACTTCTTTATTGCAAAATTGTTTCAATACAAAAAGGTTCTACATAATCAAGGATTTTCAAAATGGCATTGTTAATGCAAGATAAACTCATAAACCCATCTTGACAAATTTTACCTAATTGGAATATTTTTTTTTCTCTAGGATCAAACATGCCTAAAGCTATCCAAAAAGATCATCATGACACCGTTCACTACCTTACTAGATACTATACAAGAGGGCTATCAAAAAGTGATGCATAAAACCTTCAAAATGCTCAAAATGACTTATCCACGAAATTCGTGTGGTTAAGGAATGTTTCCTTAAAACTTAGGCATTCACCAAGTCTTTTCCGCAATCAACTTTGATTGTCTCCTATAAATTGATGAACAAATTTGTCCGGTCTTCATCTTTGAATTTTATAAGAGTGTTAGGATTGTCCGAAACAATGATGAAAGCATTTCAATTGCCTTCATTATAAACAACCAAAGCATCACCTTACCCCTCAACACATTCGCACCAAACGACTTATCCACGAAGGTCGTGTAGTTAAGGAATTTTTCCTTGAAAATACCGACATTCACCAAGTCTTTTTCGCAATCAACTTTGATTGTCTCCTAGAAATTGATGAACAAATTTTTCCGGTCTTCATCTTTGAATTTTATAAGAGTGTTAGGATTGTCCGAAACAATGATGAAAGCATTTCAATCGCCTTCATTATAAACAACCAAAGCATCACCTTACCCCTCAACACATTCGCACAAATCCTTCGCATACCATGTGAAGGAATTTGTATGTTTTCCAAAGATTGGTCAATTGCTACTCAATCCTTCGCACTAGATCCTAAACCTATCTATCACACTCCACTTGATGACCCCATAATTGTTCGAGACACCATCTTTAAAAAGAGAGTCAAAAAATATCGTTATAACAGCAACAAAGAACTCATCCATCGTGATCCCTATCAAATAGAACTCTTTGAGATGTTTCCCATTTACAAAAAGTGAGAAGAAATCCTTAGAGAAAATGTCATTTGCTTGGTTGGAAATAAAGACCATCCAATTGCGTGTCTTGTCCAAATGATCTATTGTCTCATCCACCAAAACCCTCATCTAAGCCTACTACACTGTCAAAAGAATGGTAGGTGTGTTCAAAACCGACAAAATGGTTCTTCCTTATGGTATGCTCCTAATACGAATCTGTGAGTATGTTAGTACAATGCAACCTACTCCTATTAATGATGATAATTTTCTTGCTGACTACGTTATGGTACCTCTTACCAAACAATCCCCCAAACGGTTCATGATCAATCGGAAAAGGCCTCGCGCTCTCTCGAACTCTTCGGATGAAGATGAAGAAGTTGAAGTCCATCCCATTTCTAATTATCAAATCGACCCCATGACTTACTATGAACAACTTCCCACTCTTCCAAATGAATCTGAAGAATTCAAGAAAACGAAATGGATGTTCAAGTGTCTAACTCATTTCATCATGAATTCAGGAAAGAAGAAGAAGTGAAGAGATGAGAAGACATTGTGCTCCATGACTTTCTTTATGGTTATTTTAGAGGTTTTGTGATTGTCAAAACAATGTATGCTCATAACTTTGTGCAAGACTTACTTAGTTGTTTTCATTCTAATATATGGGCGTTATCGTGTTTGCTCACCGATAGGTTATTTTTATGTGCTATGCTTTCTGTGCTTTTACTTGTATATATGTATGTTTCCAGTAGAAATCATTAGTTTCAGAATTCGACACCTAGAGCAAAACTTTCCACGTACTCTGTGAAGAAAATAGTCCCAAAAGCTAGATCCCTGGGCTATAACTAGCCAGATCCCTCCAATAAAGGATCCGTAGGATCCGGGTGGATAGAAAAGCTATTTTATCATCCTTACATCTATCCAATCCTCCAGACCTTATTAAACTAGTTAAACATGATACATTAAGATCACTTTACCTATCCTTAAGCTCAGTTGATCTCACACTCACTCATGAACGACTTAGGATCACATTCAAGGTATTTTTGATTTATCATTACTTTAAAACTCACCATATTTCTGCTCCAATATTCACACATTGTTCCTCTCATCTTAAAACACTTAGTTTCATATTTCTCTCAATTTTAGTAAATTAATTCTAGTCATCTTGATCTTAAATTGGTCTAAAAACTAGCTTTTCATTTCTTATAATTTTTAAGGAATTTTCTAAATTTTCCTTAGATCATCATCTGATCTCTAGGATCATTTGACTCCACCTGAAAACCTAAAAATCATAGTGCCATCCTTGATCATCCATTGGTGTTTATAAAAACCTCCATTTCTTTCCATAAAAGACATCATTAGCTACCCTAACTCATTACACTTGATCATTTAAGTCTCATATCATTTAAGACACTTTCGAGGACCGAAACACTCAAGATATGTAGGTGAGACCTTACAAAAACATCATCTCTCTTTTTTCCTTGGCTCACGAGAGTCGGATCCCTAGGTTTAGCCTAGACGGATCCCTCATGTGAGGGATCCGTTGGAACCGACTGCACAGACTAAACCATTCCTACTTAAGACAATCATTTCAAGCCTTCTTTGTTAATTTGAACACTCCACATTGTCTTAAATGAATTCCTAGATCAGTACAACTATGTAGTTCAATCTTGTGCATACAAATCATTGCAATTTGAGGGGTTCTTAGTGGTTTAAGCTTTAATTTACTTACCAAATCCTTCTCTTTATAAACCACTTATGTTAGAACTTCCAAATCTCCATTTACACACTCATTCTCAGTAGCTAAAGCCTTATTCTTACACCTTTCCTTTCTACCATTTCACCTTGAGGAAAGCTCCTAGTGTTAACTCATCAACCAAAGAACCTTCCAAGAAAATTGCTCAGGATGTTCATGAAATCTCTTCAACCGAATCATCACCCGTGAAAGCCTCAAACACTAGAACTCCCTTACGACCAACTCTACCAATCAAACCAATTCCCAAAAGGATTGTTCCCACAAAACAACCCTTGCCAAACACTACTTTACCTCCTAAACCAAACACCCTACTTCCACTAAACCATCACCTCTAGTACCTAGAGCTATTTCTTTCACCACTCCACTCTCATCCTCACACCTTTACAACTTAGAGGACTTTCCACCTAGGCCATCTCATCCACCACCATTTCCCACACCTTCCTCAATTGAGAAAATGGTGCCACAACAACTTCCTCACCAAAACTTTGGCGTTGAAACAACACTAGCACCCGTATCTTTTTCTCCATCACCCTCAGATGGTCCATTTTGGATTATGATTAATCATCAAAATCAACAACCCGATCACATGGAAGTAGACACTTCTCTACCTCCACCATTAACACATATTCCACCACCTTCACCCTTAGTTGAACCACCTCCAACCTCATCAAATATGCCTCCACAAATCCCTCAATCTTTTGTGAAACATCCACCTTCCTTATCAAATCTTCCACCTCAAACCGTTCCATTCCTACCACTACCATTCCCTAGCCATGGCAATGATTGCTTCCATTATCAACATGTCGAAGGACTAGCCCATGAAGTACGTGACGAATTACGTTTCACGTTCTATAACCTTCTCGAATATTTTGATGAGTTCAACAAATCTACTCGTCCTTAGAACTTAGGAATACAAGCACAATGGTGCTCTTCTCTAGTATTAGGCAAAACTTAGAAACGATAGAAAATGTACTACATGTTTGGTTCATTCTCTTAGTTTTAGAAATATGTGTATCATTTGTCATGTTTTATTGAATGAAACTACATGTTGTGTGCTATATAATTATGAGAATATGTTTGGTGCTATAATACATAACTCATTTGGATGTTAACATCAGTTTTTACATCTACAATGTTGTCAAAAGAATGCAGGTGCACGGTTCCCTCAATTTTGCTTAGACGGATCCCTCACAGGAAGGATCCGTGGGATCCGTGCAACACAAGCATATTTCCTTACTAATATGAATCTCACTTGCAGGAAATTATGCACCATATAATTGTTTTCTAACCTTTGTTTTGTAGATTTTCAAAATACACATGAAGACTTTGACACCCTCAACAAGGGGGATCTTTTCGTCAAAGCAAAGCATTGCAAAAACGCTTGCAATACATTCTCTTAGGTTTTCTATACTACTTGACGTCCTCCTCAAAAGGGAGCACTCGTCAAGAGGAGCATTTCGTCAAAAGATGAAATCATTGCAAAAATATTTGCAATACACTCATTTAGCTTTCCTAATTACTTGACGCCCTCAACAAAGGGGAGTATCAGTCAAGGGGGAGCTAAGACGAGAATCCTTCTCATCTTACTCCTCACTTTTCATTTTGTTACTTTTCACAAGTTTTTCCCAAAAGAATGTGTTAGTTTCTTTTCGACGCTCTTTTTGTTTCGACAAAAAGGGGAAGAAGAGAGTAAAAACTCCAATTCAAATTTTTACGAATTTTATTTTCTTCTTAAAATAATCTTATGTTTTGTCCTAAAAAAAATGCAGAGATTGTTAATACAAAAGAACCATAAAAACGTTTATTTAAATTTTACGATCTTCTAATGTTTTGTCGATAACAAACGTAAAATCATTTTAACGAAACAAATAAAATACGCAAAAAGTTTGAGCCAATAGTTTACTAACACACTTTTACTAAACATATTACAACCATATCAAAACATGTTTAGTAAATAAGTTATATAAAACCAAAGACATTTTTATATAAACACTAACCAAGTAATATTGTTTACATCTTATAGAAATGTATATGTATAACAACTAGTGTTTACATAGTATAGAAATATACTTTGTATATATTGTAATGGGTAAAGTAATGGGTAAAAACCAAAGTCCATGACCCATGACCCATGACCCATGATCCATTAACCAGGTACAATGAATGTTGTTGCGTAAAAACCAAAGTCCATAACCAACCCATGGAGCATGATCCATAACCCATGACCCATTGCATGACATCATGCATGAAGTCATGTTGGGTATTATCCATGATCCATGACCCAAAGTTCATGACCCATGACCCAAGATCCATAACCCAATGACTAGGTACATTGCATCTTATTGGGTATCCATAATCCATTACCCATAACCCATGGTTCATAACCCATAACCCATAACCCATAACCCGGTTTGCAACCCGAAATCTAGACTAAACTGACCCAGTAGCTGGATCCTTGGTTTTGCACTAGCCGGATCCCTCTGGGGTGGGAACCGTGGGACAGTAGTCAAGTTTTTGTGTATAAATAGTGAGTCATTTCTCTCTTGCTCACTACCACTTCACATATACTTTCTCCTAGTATTCTAACATTTCTAACCTCTGATCCAAAGGATCATTCTATGTAGTTTTATGTTTTTGTGATTCTCTAGGTTTCTCTTAAAGGCGAGATCACCACCTCTTGAAGACATGCAAGCTCAAGGTCATGAGTTGCTAAGCTTGTCATCATCAAGACCATTGAAGTGTATCTTGTTGATAGTTCTTTCCTCCCTCCATAAAAGTGTTATGTTGAAGGCATTAGTGAAAGGTGCCGAAGGGTCGTGTCAAAGGAATTAGTGAAAGGTAAGGGTGTACATTCGATATGGTGCATCGATGTACAAGTTATATAGTTTGGGTTAAAGGATGTTGATATCCTTTTAGTGTTGTAACAAGGAGTGTGTCTTTTTTGGGGTAGTTGTGTTATTGTGTTATGTTGGGTAGTAGTTCCTTTTTTGTAATAGAACCCGGTATCTAGCTTCGTACCGGATAAAGTGTAGGCGACGTTGTGATAGGTTTGGTTCTACCTCATGGAAGAACTCGGTGTCTAGCCTTGTACCGGATAAAGAGTAGGCGATGTTGTGAAGGCTTCTCCACGACATTAAGGAGCTTGTGTTGTGTAGTGCTTACGAACTCTCGAGTGGGGTACTCGGGGAGTAGAGTAGGGCAACGAAGGTGTCCTTGCAGCCGAACCACTATAAATACTCGTGTCGTGGTTTTGTGTTCCTTTACTCTTTATCTTTGCATTAATCACTTATATGCTTATCTATCAATATCCAACACACATATCAAATAGATTGACATAAGTCGATCTAAATAGTTTAAAACGAAGTTTTAATCGGTAAAACTATTCAACCCCTCCTTCTCGTTTTCCACAGGGTTGATTTCAGAAGGTGGCAAAAGAAGATGCACTTTCTTTTTCCAAGTATAAGTATAGTGTATGTTTTGACTACACCAATGCCAGAGGATGGTGAGAATGCTACTATGGAGCAGATAAGGAAGATGAGCAAATGGGAGAATGATGACTATGTATGTGATGGTCTAATTCTCAATGTTATTTCAGATTCTTTGTATTGGTACAATGATGACCACAACCCTTATAATGTTTTGAAGATGACAAATACACATTTGAAACACTTAAAATCATAAACAATAGCCAAAAAATGAAAACCATGAATTTTGGTCCTGGCTCGCGTGAGCTAGACACTAGTAGCGTGCCAGTCTTGATATTCATGATGTGTTTGGTATTTCCAAGTTAGCTTTCCTCTTACCCGACTAAGGTACTTCTTTTAATTCAGGTTCATACATGATATTGAGAAGTTTACTTTAAGATTTAGACTTACAAGGGTGCCCAAAAACAAGCCCTCTCAGTTTTACAAAAAAAAACCAACTCATAAATGTTTTACGAACCCTCAAGCCAAGGAAAAATTAACTTTTCTAAAAACTAGGAGGTTTATACTTTCACTAGAACTTCAAGGAAAGTATTCCAGTTACAGTAATCCTTACGTCTATCTTTACTAATAACTTAACGGGTTTACTCCCTTATTGGTGAATTAAGCCGATGGCACTTTGTGTAAACACAATTCTCTCATTTATGAGATGCTGATTTATTTTGATGCAAAGTACTCATCTTACTTACATCAAGATGATTGGTAAATGATTTAGTTGCGGGATGTCTAAGGATTATTGATGTGTTTCAAACAGTCTAGTTTTAAATTTATATTTTCTGAATTCCTATTAGACTAACACTAACGGGAAGTGTACCTGGTAAATCCTAGCTAGTTTGGTAAGTACTGGCTATTTGCAAGGAGTAGGTGACTTTTATGCTAACTTAGTGAATTTCTACATATTTTAAAGGGGATTTTTGTATCTTGATTAATTAAACTAATAAAACAAATAATAAAACTAATTACTCCGTAAACTAATTAAACTACGGGTTGTGATCAAGATGAGAAAGAAGTGCTAGCCATATTACTCCTACTACATTATTAGTTATTCGTTTATTAGTGCAATAATTTAATGTAAAGTATTGGTGACATCACGAACATGCAGACAATATTCCTAACTAAATTAAACTAAGCCATATGGTCTCGGATACCTAGTTCTATGAAGGCAACCTATATCCTTGAAGCAATTATCGGTTTAATCAGTTACATTCATGCAATAAGTGGTGTCAACTAATTTATGTGATTTATTTGTGGTAACCCATTGATTCTAGTGAAACCTACTCTTGCGGTCACTTTATTGAAGAGCACTATAATAACTTAAGTGTTTTGGCATTATCTGTCTAACCTCGGGTTCCTACTCCTCGAGTCCTAAGGAAGGGCACTAATGAAGCCAGGTAAAGAGTACCGACCATAGTGATATGGATTACCTACATAGCTAAAGAGCTACACTATGACAATCTAGAAAATAAACATCAAATGGTAAACAAATAAACGAGTATATTATTTGAACAATAGGCACATAAATTTTCCGAAACAATGCATCAAATCTTCATAAACGGAATAACATAAACATATCTGTCATAATATGGCTAACACTAAAGAGGGTTAGCCCATAATTTCAGTAGCTGATGCGCGTACAAAGCGCGTTCGGGGTCAAAGGAACTTCCTTTTCGTCGAGCAAGTTTTTCAACACCCTAGGCAGTGAACCTAATCGTTGTAGTGTAGTATTCGGTAAGCCTCGGGTATTGATATCATTCTCTAGGGGAATAGGAATGCCAGCAAGAAGTATGTTATGCTAAGGTGGGGTTGAGGATGATTCTTTTTTATCTTTTATTGGTTTTTTAGAAAGCTAAGGGTAAAATCTCGAGGCAATTGGTTTGGGGGTGGTACTTCTACCAATTACTTCTACTATTATAATTATCTATTACTACGGGTAGCTATGTCTATTTGATTGTGTTAGATATTGGATTTCATAAACACACTAAACCAAAGATCAAAGAGGCGTATACTATGGTTTTAGAGAGAGAAAGTTAGAGGTTGGGAACTTTAGTGAGAGAAAGAAAAATCTTATTATGAGCTCCAACTCTCTACCTTGGGAGGTAGAGAGTATTTATAGTTCTTACATAAATCGCCATCTACGGGCTGCGGATCAGGCATACAGTGGGTAAAGACCCATCCGTCCTCCACGGTGTTACTTAACTAAATACTACTTAACATTAAATAATCTACGACTACGAGCTTTCTAACGATTACATATACTTGAGGTGATCGACTCTTTAATGACCGAATTTACTAAATCCTAACAATCTCCCCCTAAGGGAGGTCACCTCAAAAATACATTGAATACAAACAGATGTTACAATATGATTGTTCTTGGATTCTTGTTAAAGTTCTTTGCTCTGCAGCTCGTAGTCATCGATTCTTTATTTTTGCATGTTTGGTGAATCCAAGTGGAGGTCTTTAACTGATCCACGTGATAATGAGTTTTGAGCCAGCTTTGAGATCATCAGCTATCATAAATCTCTGACTCTTCCATTGTGGTGTTGGTATTATGTGATGTTGTGACATTTGGACCGACATGCTCACATTCTGGATCATGATTTCTTCTCATCGAGTAGCGAAGCTTTCGTTGATTCATGATATTGGCAGTAGCGTAGCAGAAGCATGGAGTGAGAATATCATAGACATTGATGCACTAATCATGATTTCTTTTGAAATGAATGTGATGTGTGCTTATGCGGCTATGGATTGACCGCTTCATTCGATCATCTGCCAACGTCGGGTGTACGCATACAACGAGTTAGCAATAAAGCGTGTGAAAGTGTCTTTGATCACTTTCGTTGAATTGAGGTACACGGCCCACGGTTCCCGTTGATCAGTACAAAAGTCGCACTTGTGATTAGGTAAAATTCGAAGAATTTCCTTGACAAGGTTTTCGCAGCTGCTCTAGCTGTTCTCAAACGAAACGTCTCAAAGAAAGACAACGGGTAGTGAACCAGCGAATTGAGATTTACTGATTGATGAAAAGAGATTTGAAAAACAATCGTGTACCGCACAATAGAAATTATTTTTGCAATACAACGAAGGTTTGAATGAAAATCAATTATCAATCATAAACACCTTTTATTTTGAAATATTAGTACAGAGTCGATGTGCTAAAGAAAAGAGTTTTTAGGCACAACGACCGGTTTTTCAAAGGTATCCGTCATTCCATAACTTGAACCAGGATTGATTCAAGAAATTGAATCTCCCCATTGTTTATGTTCAGTTGTCACATGGTTGATCTATTGGATAGATCTCACATGCCACCCACCAGGAGCTTGTTTGATGTTGGCTCCAGAAGGCTTTCCATCTTCATTGTGAATATGTTAGCATATCACTCAGATGTTCTGGCAATACCACAAGGATAATGCGTAGGACTCATAAGATAAAATCTCTCTTTCCACATTGTGTGAAACAGAGAGTCTTCAATGACAGTGTCCTAAAGAGATTTATTTGATGATCTCGTGGCTTTAGACTCAATAGTGCACATTTGGTTCCTATGCCGGAGACTAGGGAGAGGGTCTCCTTCTTCAATATCAACAAACTCTAAGAAAAAGTCGATAGATAATGTCGATTCCCCGTGAGAATGAAACAAGTCCTTTTAAGAGGAACTTGAGTAGCTTGGGAAGTTGTAATGCAGTGCGTCACTAGGTCCATGACGTCTTGTCTTCAATACCGATGTTACCTTGGTAACCACCAGTAGCATATGAATTGAACCCGGTTTCTGCCCTAAGGTTGAATTAATGGAGGGCTATTTCTTTTCACCCTTTTCTCATATCATTTCTTTTTCATTCTTCAACCCCTTCAGTGCTTAACGAGACTTCATAACCAGAACCTTGTTAGGTTTATTCCAGTACTAGCTCAGTCTCAGTCCGCACTCTTCCCATATCTCACTTTTCTCCTTTTTTTTTATCAAACCTAAGGACTTCTACACTATCTAGTGGATTGTCCCTGGGTAGATCCCTCCGGTTTTGGCGGATCATGGGAACAAATTCCTAACCTTATCATCCTTATATCACCATACATAAAGTAAATTTGGTCGGTCTATTTGGTATTGTTCATCTGCCATTGGAACCTATTGAAAACCATTTTAAAATCAATTCAGATACTTGTGATATATTGTCAAAGCATTTTGTACCTGAATATTTTTTGATAATTTTAGAAACAGAGCTCCCCCTCAACATGTGCCTCATGTATTTGAAATCATTTTGGCACACGGAGGCAAGAGGAAGAATTAACTTCTTTGATTACCATTTTCTAAAAAATATCAACATCACTTCCCTGATCAAATCAAGTAGATAAAGCATATTAAGGAAGGATAAGGTTTTCATAAATTTTCTCCCCCTCAATATGTGCCTCGAGGTTTGAAATAGTTTTGCACATATTAGAAGGAATCTGCACTTAGATACAAATCAATCACGTTTCAATTCTTTGTGGTTTTAAAATAGATGCTCCCCCTCAACATGTGCATGGAAAATTTGAAATCGTTTGGCACATGTGGGGAGGAAAGCTTGCTAAACACTTACGAAACCATTTATCAAATTATCAGTTTAAATCCAATTTAAATCACAAATTCTCCCCCGATCACAATTTCCAATTCATTTGAGATTTGTGATCTCTGTAGATTTAAATTGATTTTGAAAGCTTTTGAGGAGAATTGTGACTTTATTATGAAAATATTTTAACAGATAAGGATCGGATTTTGAAACTTTACACTCCATTGATTAAACATGCACGATTATCTTTTGAAAACAATTGTATGTCGAACAACCTTTTGATTTAATTGAAATCATTCTCCCCCTCAATCAATGACATAAGTTGTTGATTGAGTGGTAGATATTTTGACAAAAGTTAAGTCCAGATGATTTTCAAAAATAGAGTTCAAGTTATTTAACAAAGCAATTAGTTTTCATTAGATGGTAAGTAATTATTTTAAAGAATCAGAGCATGAGATTTGAAAAACAAGATAAAGCATGGCTCTGTTCTTTCTTTGAAAAGCGGGTTATTGCCTGAAATGACAATAAACCATAGTTTCACTTTCTCCCAAATATATATATATATATATATATATATATTAATAACATTCGAACAATATCTAAAGTCCCGTGTCATTCTTTGAATGACAACACAAAGACCGTAGATATTTTCGAATCGAGAAAAACATGACAAAAATGACAATATTTTTTGAGATTTTTCAGATTTTTATGGATTTTTTGAAAGTTTTATATTTTTCTATTTGCTTTTTGAAGGTTTTGAAATTTTGTATTTTGCTTTTCGAATAAATATTTACAAGATATGGATGAAGAAAGACCTTTTACTCCTCTTCTTCCTCTTGAAGACGTTTAAGTGTTTCCGGTTGAAGACTCTTTAGACCAAGTCGTGGTAGGATAAACTCAAAACGTTCTCTAGGAAGAGCTTTGGTGAAGATGTCTTCTAACTGGTATTCAGTCCTCACAAAATAAAGTTCCACCACACCGTTTTCTACTTGCTCCCTGATGAAATGATGTCGAATGTCGATGTGTTTTGCTCTTGAGTGTTGAACGTTGTTGCATGAGAGAGCAATAGCACTTTTATTATCACAGTAGAGAGGGATTTTGTTGAATTCAAAGCCATAGTCAGATAATTGGGATCTCATCCATAGGATTTGAGTACAACAAGATGAAAAGGCTATGTATTCAGCCACTGTATAGGAAATAGAAGTACTCATTTGCTTCTTTGAAGACCAGGTTACAAGCTTATCACCCGAGCACCTCAGCGTACTTCGGCGTGTATCTTGACATCCTGCATGATCGGCATCTGCATAGGCTATTAGTGACATACCGGTGTCCTTAGGGTACCAAAGTCCCATATTGATGGTTCCTTGGAGATACCGAAAGACCCGTTTAACCGCTTCAAGGTGCTTTTTGGTAGGCTTAGTCTGATATCTAGCACACATGCAAACAGCGAACAGAATATACGGTCTGGTACGTGAGGTTCATCGAGGATCCGATCATACTACGATATTTCGTTTGGTCTACCATGATCCCTGAGTGGTCCTCATCCGGTTTAGTACGCTCTATCATGGGAGTGTCAATCGGTGTCACTAGAATCAAAATCCAAATTTCTTTAAAATCTCATTTGCATATTTAGATTGATTTATAAAAATGCCTCAGGGACTTTGTGAAATTTGTAATCCCAAGAAAAATGACATTTGTCCCATCATTGACATTTGAAATTTGGAACCCATTTCATTAGAAAACAATCACATTCATTGGGGTCGGTCGAGGCAAAAATAATATCATCAACATATATTTGAACGTGAATTAAATGTTTGCCTGACTTTCAGGTGAACAATGTCGGATCAACTGCTCCTTTCTTTGAATCTAGTAGATATAAGAAACTTTGATAGCGTATCATACCATGCCCTTGGAGCTTGCTTCAAACCGTAAGAGCTTTCTTCAAATGATAAGACGTGAGTAGGATGCTCGGATTAACAAAACCTTGGTTGGTTGCGAAGCATTAACCAAAAGATTACTGATTACCTCGATCACGAACGCGAGGAGCAAATGATTCTACAAAGTCAATACCCTCCTCTTGACGGTATCCTTTTGCAACTAATCGAGCCTTATTCTTTAAAACATCACCATGCTCATCAAGTTTCACTTTGAAGATCCACTTTAGAGCAATGATCATAGCACAATCTGGAGCGGGTACTAATTCCCATACATCTAGTCGATCAAACTCATGAATTTCTTCTTGCATGGCATTGAACCGGATGTCTTCATTCATGGCAGTTTTAACATCTTTTGGTTCGATCTTAGAGTACGGAGTTGAAGAAGCACCATAAGGCATCGGTTGCAAGTTGTTTCCATGTAGATCTTGGGCGAGAAGGGTTTCCAATGATGTCTTCCAATGGATGATCATGTGTCCACTTTCTAATGTGTTCATGTGGTTGTTGTTGAGAACTGACGTAGCGAGTCGATGTCTCCTGAAGAAGATGGTTCTAATGATGATTCAAGAGCAAATATGTTTTCAAATGGAGCATCTTCGGGAGTAGCAAAGGGATTAACTTCATCATGGGTACCAGAAACAATTCCATGATGTACATTCGATGATTGATGATTTGTTGATGATACAGAGTGATCAGCAGCAGGGGCTTCTTGGCTTAATGATATTGAAACAGAAGGGTTGACTTCATTGACAGGGATAGGAGCAACCTCTGAGGATGGAATTGACATTTCATTAGCATTTGGCTCATAGTGTTCATCAAACATTGGATCAAACAATTTCTTTAAATCATCTTCTGGTAGAGGAACATAAGGAGTTGCTAGTGAGGGATTTGAAACGAGAGTAGAACTGATAGGACTACTTGATGAAAGTTGAGATGCGGGTCCAGGACTGGTTTGTCCTGGAGCCATTGGACCGGTCAGCTCATCAAACGTAACGTGAATTGTTTCCATTATCCTTCGGGTTCTTTTGTTGTAGATTCGGTATCCTTTTCTGTTTGGTGCATATCCTACAAAAACTCCAATGTCTGCTTTAGCTTTAAGTTTGCCTAAATCTTAGCCCTCATTAGTTGGATAACACAATGCACCAAACACACGAAGGAATGAGAGATTAGGTTTTCTATTGTGGACAAGTTCATATGGAGTTTTTCCATGAGCAGTGTGAATGAGGGATCGATTTTGAGTGTAGCATGCAGTGGCAATGGCTTCAGCCCAGAGAAACATTGGAACCTTTGAGTAAATCAGCATTGTTCTTGCGGCTTTCACAAGAGTTCGATTTCGTCTTTCAATGTAGGATCGATATATTTATTGTGTTAGATGA
>OU343223.1:158524328-158653400 GCA_910596185.1 Chrysanthemum makinoi | reverse complement strand
ACTAATCCTCGAAAAAGAAACGGTGTACCCAATGTACAAAACCTCTTGACATTCTCTACTGTGTAAGACAACCGGTGATAGTTACGCTGGGGTTAAGAGAAAGAATCACAACCGGAACTAAATAGCCAAGTCTTTATCACACTCAATAAACGCCTAAACAAGTCATCTTCGTGGAAGGGTAGAAAGAAAGAAGACGAAATAAGCAAACGCGCCCGAAAAAGCTTACTTCAAATCCAAATAAGAAATACCGTCCAAACAAACCCGTAGTCAACCAAGTTCCAGTTGCAATTCAAGCCGTGAAATAGCATCCTCTGTGAAAATGTATACCAAATATACCAATTAATAGTCCAAAAGTTATTTAAACACCATGATTTTAATAAAACTCGCATAATACTCAAAAGTATCAATCACGTCCAAATAGTTCAGTCCACGTCAGTTTATCCCAACCATCCGCCCAAATAGGATAGAAGCCCGTTTTCTCCAAGAATAGCCAAAACAAAAAAAACTCGGCCCACATCCAATCATATTCGTTAGCCCATGTATTATCAACCCGAGTCCATTTAAGGAGTGGTTAATCAACCAGTTATAAAAAACAATTGATACCTAAATTTTAGGTCATATCAAACCTAACACAAACTAATCCCAATCACACACAGAAATAAAACATACGCCTCCCTCATCTTATCTCTGCCATCACACAACAATAATCAAAATAAATCTCACAAAATCTATCCGCCTCTTCTGCTTAATTCGAACCAAAACCTTTCACCAATTTAGTCTCGCCACAGGGTTGGTTGAGGCAGGACACGGTATCAACATCTTAAGCCACAGGGATGGTTAGTTTTTTACGAGTTCCAATAATAAGCCACAGAGATGGTTTGATACCTTGATGACAGCCGTGAGATCAACCCACATAAGATTCTAAGGTAGGTTTCAGGCTAAAGACACGGGTAAGATGTTATTACCGAAAGTAATTAATGTTTTTGAGTCATGGGTCAAACGAATAAAAGACATGGTTTTGACATAGTTGTTAAAATCATATCTTTATTTTCGTATATTATCAAGAATATGGTCATGATGATTAATTATTCATGTTATAAGACTCTTTGGTAGTCTTGATATTTCTTTGAGAACCATGAATTAGGCTGAGATCAAAAATCAATTCATATTTCTAGTCTTTGATTTGTTTGAGACTTAGTACTGGAAATAATGAGATGATGTTATGATGTTTTGATATGGAGTAACAGTGAGATGATGTTATGCTATGGTATTTATCTGTTATAAATGATGTTGGATTAATGAAGTGATGGCCGAGGTGGTGTTGTTTTTGTATTTCAGAATATATATTGTGGTGTGAGATGGTCATGGTCAACAAGTCGCTAAGGTTAATGAGTTGGTATCTGGTTTTGTGTCATCTGGTTTTGGTCACAAGTCGCTAACAAAAACAGCATCTCTAAATAAAGATGACAAGTCACTAAATTTTTTAGTCATACCCAACTCGCTACTTTTTTCAGTCTTGTTAAGTTGCTATTTATTTGACTCAATTGTCAAATAACCAAGTCGCTAGTCAGTCTTAACACAATTTGCTAAGCTACGACTTGTAAAGACAAGTCGCTAGTTGATTTAGACCAACTCGCTACACTGGTTTTCATGTTAACAATAACTAGAAATCTTGTACAAGTCGCTAGATAGATTGTTGATGTTTTCCGATGAAGTTTCCGACCAATATTTATAGTAAACCCAGAAAAAGTGACAAACAAAACTACTTCTATTGACTGATGTATATGTCCAGTTTATAGACCCAGAAAAACTTATGCAGAAAAGCTTCATTTTTGACCCATGTTAGACTAGGTGTATGGACAGTGTATGGACCATGACAATCTGACTATATGACCACTAACACTAATAATTTTGTTAAAACCAGTTAAAACAAAAACATTATAAAGCGGTTCCAAAAATAGTGTAAAGTTTAAGACCACAAAATCGACCACAAAAAATCTGAAAGCAAGATAAGCAGCATAAACCAAAAACAAATCTAAACAACCACCGTAGTACGGACCACCAAATCAAAGATAACACAATAGCCTTGGCTCGGTACCATTTGTAGGATCGATATATTTATTGTGTTAGATGATTGGTTGGTCTTGGATGATCAAAATACATGATAGCCATTTTAAGAGAAAGTAGAGAGGAGATTTCTTGGTAGAGACTTGGTTCATAAAAGTTGTTAGAGTTAGATTGAAAAGCCACCCCTTCATGGATGGAAGGGGTATTTATAATTACAAACAATCGTCCTCTATCAGTTTGTGGATCAGGCATACAATGGGTAAAGACCCGTCCTTCCTCCACAGTGTTACACTAGACTAAGCTACGCTACAAAATAACTAATTAACTACTACATAACGTAAATAACTACAAATCTATGAGCTAACATATGCTAGACTATAATTGGGGTGACCGACACTTTAACATGGAATTTCCAATTCCTAACATTCAACTACACCGTTATGTTGAGGAGTTCGTGGAACACTTATTTGATGACTGATTCCAACACTTTCATAAAACTCACTAAGTTGTTTATTAACAAACTTCGGTTCCATTGTCTGATGGATGATCAGTTTTGTTAAGTCAGACCTGCGGTGACGATAAAGTTTTGATGATGATGGGAGTTTCATCCTTTGTCCTTAAGAACTTAACCGGTGGATCGAGTAATCATCAACCACAACTAACACATATTTCTTCCCAAAGATATTACGCACTCTCATGGGTCCACATAAATCCATGTGAATTGTATGAAGAACTTCAGTAACCGAGTTTGTAGGTTTGGGTTTGTGGGCATACTACCTTTCCCAATTATCATGAACAAAGATGATCTTTTTCATACTTTAGTCTAAGTAAACCTACAACTAAGTCCTTTACGGAGATCACTAATGGTCAGAAGTTCAAGTGGCTGAGGCAACGATGCCATAACCATGACTTTGCTTTTGAAGCCTTTGACAACAAGCAAATTAGAGAAGACTTCATCATATCTTCGATAGAGATGGTGTATAGATTTGAACCACGTGTTCCTCTTAAAGGTTCTTTACCATCAAGTTCTCTAACGAAACAAGTATGTTTTCTGAAGGCCACTTCTAGATCGGAATCGGATTGACCAGGCAGAGAGAATAAGTTATGACCAGACAACTACTCTTCGTAATATACCACGGAGATAACACTATCGGGCAACATAATCTCCATAACATATAGTATTGCACGGTGGTTGTCGTTCCCGAATCTACAGATCGATGAATTTACTCGCGAAGTTCATGAGCATGACGGTCTCGGTCATATGCTTGCTGAGTCGGAGGTACCACAAAAGCGATTTGAGCGATCTGCGGTTGAACACGGACAGAATGGATAAGCTGGATAATTGGGAACCCATGCAATAATGGGTTCCACTTGGTTAATGCTTGATGATTGGAACACCGAGTAGAAACAATGGACTCATTAGAAATAGATCACTAGGTCTGTGTACGTATTTGACCTATTCAGATATGTGTTAGCTTCTTAAGGGAATAGTTCTACCCGGTGGGCATCCATTTTCTAGTGGGCATTGATTTAGCAACTTTAGGGCAAAATCTCATTAATCTTAAACTTGATGTATCCATTGATAACCTATATTACTAAATTTTCTTCTTGTGGGTTTCATTGTTTTCAACTTTCTTTACGCCTGCCTTTTAGCCTTCTTGCTTGAATTTTAACATTAACAGTTTTATCGGACATTTGACATTAAACAAAACATTTCACATTCATGATTAATACTTAATCAAGCGAGTCATCATTACATGGTTTTGCGAATAGTAGCAGTGAATTAATTACGATGCGGCTTATAGCTAATACTAGAATCAACACGATTCGTTTTATTCAGATCAAACTTAATGTTCCTAGGGTGGTCTTCTACTTTCTTCCAATGCACATTCTTAGCTTTCGAGGTCCTATCTTGCTTGGTATTGCTGGGCTTTGACCCGCTTGCTTTTATGTCGATTACTCTGTGGGGAATTATGGGAACATTAGTTGGTTGATCTACTTTTGCATTCACAACTAGGCGTGGGGATCGAACTACTTGGAACACATTAGTGTTCACTTTCTTAAAAGCTGGCATAGAATGGTTTGTCTGCTTGGCACTAGGCATAGAACAAGGCATCACAGCTTTACCTTTCGCACCTAAGGATTTAGGA
This sequence comes from Chrysanthemum makinoi, assembly GCA_910596185.1. NCBI lineage: Eukaryota > Viridiplantae > Streptophyta > Magnoliopsida > Asterales > Asteraceae > Chrysanthemum > Chrysanthemum makinoi. The sequence goes on along the minus strand of OU343223.1, from coordinate 158,649,183 downwards.
CATGTTGCAATTAAACATTCTAGCAGCTCTTGAGATCGTTTGCCTGAATGCAAGCAAACCTAATTTCTCTATCAAGAGGTTTATTAATGAAATCCTCTTCCATCTCCACGGAGACATTCTAGAATATCCTTAACGTGAGCACAATAGTTATGAAACACGGAGTTCATTATTCCTAAGATGAGGAGGAATGTATTTAAACCACGTATATTTGCGTCGAGGATGACTTTGATGCAACATTCTCATTAAAAACAAGTGGCGCTTTTTCCTTTTTCGACTCCTTAGATTCTCAATTTCTTTTTAAGTAAGGCGTTATTTTTAGTTGTTTTTGTCACAGTGACTTTCATTGAATCATATAACTCTTTAAAGTGTCGTTAACTTTTTCATTTTCTTCTAGAAAACTCTCGTCTTCTTTTTGTAAAGTATTAACTAAGTTTTGAAGATGAAAAGTTTGAGAATACTGAGAATCTAAAGGAGGAGGCATTTGGGAGCCAGTCACATTGTTCTTTTCACCCTTTAATTGAGAAATTTAGGCTTTCAACTTTATGATCTTGTTACAATGAGCTTGAATCGGTTCGTCACGTTTGTTTATCTGAAAAACTACATCAAACTCTGGAACATCTGAGGATGTCTTGCTATTTGAGGTTTTCAAATTTTCTTTAAGATGTTGATATTTTAGTTGTAAATCAAAATGTTCAAATTCTAGTTTAGAAAGATGTTTTACCAAATTATCGTGATCATCCTGATCAATTTTTCTCATTTAGTTCTGAGATTTTGTTTTCAAGCTCAATGACACGATCATGGGAAACTTTCAATGCAATAGATAATTCATGAAATCGAGAAGCGGTAATAGAGTGCTTAGTAACGCGATATAAAACACATCTTGAGCAACACAACTCGAAATCAAATTCTCATTTAAGATGTGCAAGTTCTTCCTTTCTACCTCATTATATTTGAGTTCCTGTTCATAATCATTAACCTCAACTAGCATTGCATCAAATTCCTTTTCCATTTCTTTAATATCTGAATTTATCCCTTTTTGAAGACTCTCAAATTGACCTTTTAATTGTTTAAAGAAAGGCATGACCTCGGTTAAATAGCATTCTTTAGTTTGCTCAAAACCCCTTTCCCCTGGTTATCCCATTAGGTGTGATTCTCTTCTTACGTTTGCTCAAAATCAACAAACGTGATAAACAACAACATACGGCTGGTGATTAAGGTCTTGCTATGAGTGGCAATAGATCTAGGAACTAAATGCATTGGTGTATTAGGAGGATACACAATTGCTTTAGGGAATTTCCTACAAGGGGGATTATTTTCAACAAGATTTTCATCTTTTTGCATATCCATATCCTTTTTCCGAACACTTGTTCGGGGTCAATAGAGTCTGAGGCTTAAACTTGTTTAAGGATATTCAATTTTCCTTAGTGTAATCATGGGGTTTGATTGTTATATTATTCATTTTACACTCAGGATCTTCTAGCTTCATATTCAATTTTTTCCTAGTGACTTCATCGATTTCTTATCTTCCCGATGCACTCAGCGCAACTAGATTTCTGTCTAGGCTTAAGGATTTCATTACCATCATAAAGTACCTTATGAGCATCTCTAGCCTTTTTAATGACCTCTGGATTTGGTTCCTCAACAAGGGGAATGCTACGCTTATCGCTTAAAACTCTATGCTTAGTGATCAAGTGAGCAGTCTGAATGGTATTCCCTTGTCCGTGCAACTTATTTTCAAGCTTGTTTTTCAAAAATTTTAGATTGGAAAAATCATTCAAAAGTTTTGATTCCTTAGCATTGAATTCTTGCTTAAGCATTTTAATATTTTCTTGAAGTTCTTGTTTTTGCTTAGCTGTTTTAGAAAGCTTTTCTTGTAAGGAGTTTAACTCTTGTTTTAATACTTCTTCTCTAAAATTACTTTTTCTAATAATTGTACGCATTTGGTCATCCATTTTCTGCTCACGGGTGGTTAACTCAAACTTAGCACGTTGTTCATAAATAACAACTTGTTCTTTATAGGTATTTAGTTCAGAGGGTATGAATCATCGAGGGGCACATGCAGATTATTCATCAAAAATATAATCATCATTGACTGCGGAAGATACATCACTTGGTTCAATCGCACTTTCACATTGGGTCACATATTGATCATATGGGACAATATTATCATTGCCCATATTATCATATCTGAGTCACGTTTCTAGCGATTGAACCTTATCATGTTCTTTTGCTTTGATCAACATCATCATATAGTTTTAATACCTCTGAGATGATTTTGTCTTTGGATGGACGGTTTGTTGTGGTGGAGAGACATTTGGAGAGACCATAGGTGAGATGCTAGCCATGAAGATTGTTTGGGCAATAGGTTCATCATCGACATAGTCAAATGCATCCTGATCAGCTACTTGAAATGCATTTTGATGATTATGACTTATCTCTTGAATTGTTGTTCATCAACATCAACATCATATGTCTTGGCATTGCCCTCAGCAAGAAACAACAACTCCTCTTCATCCAAAGTGGCTCCATTATCCTGAGCTTGTACAAGCAACATCTTGTCTCTCAAGTATTCGCATTCGTGGACATTTTGGAGATATGCAGTTCCTAGCAATATGTCCCTCACCACCACAGTTGTAGCATTTGATCGTATTTGCTTGTCCTTGATTCCCATTCCTTCTCTTATTCTGATTTACCACATATCCTCTACCAACTCCTCCTCTTCCCTATTCATACTGCCTTTCTTGAATAGGTTGCACCATAACCTTCCCATCTCGGCAGGTTGCTTGATTGTGTGGATTGGATGCGGTTCTAAGGTTATTGTTGGTGTGTGGAAGAGAGTTCATGTTTTGACTCACCATGAGAGACAGTTGATTGATGAAGTTTTCCATGAATGTGTTTGGGTCTGGAGGCTTATATGTTGGATCAGGAATGAGTTTGTAATTACCATCACCCATGGGAATGACTTGAGAAGCTTTGGTAGTAATACCAACATTTGTGTAAAAGGTGTTGAATCATTTGAGGAACTTGTTTCTCCACGGTTGGTTTTGAAGCTGTTCTAGAATCCTTTTCTCAAACATAGCATGTCTCTCATTACGGAGAAGGAAGGCATACAGTTGCTCATAGTTGGTGTTCTTCAATCCTTTGGTTAGCTTCACAGAGGTGACAAACTTGTGCCATTGGGATTCATGTTGTTCACAAACTTTGAGTTCAGGTGAATGTTTGGCATGGTCATTTTGATGTTCCTCATGTCATTCACAAGCTTATGGAATCTCACGTAGTACTCATAGACACTCTCATCTAGTTTCATCTTGAAGTGCTCAAACTCATCATATAGTTGTGATTCTCTGTCTTCCTTGGTTAATTCAGAACATGAGATAAGCATCTTGACATTATCCCAAAGCGCCTTGGCCGGTTCAGTTGTGATTGATAAGCTTGTAGATGTCTTTTGGAAGACCACGTAGTATGATGTTTGAGGCCCGATATCAGCATCGAATCTCTTTTTCTCCTTATCATGGCTCATCATACGTCTTTGGTGCTGTCCAATCCAAGATCATGGTTCCATCTGCAGCAGTATCAATTATGTATCTTGTAGTCTCAATCTTATACGGTCCTTCATCGATGGATTTGAGAATGTTGACCCCATTTTCCTTTCAAGGCGGTACAATCTGATTCGTTGATCCCAAGAGTCGTAGTCAGTTCTATCAAGCATGGGTGGATGAGTATCGAACCCGCTGCTTGAACATCCTCACAACGATGGAGATGATTGTAGATGCGTTGGTAGACATGTTAGCAGTTACACGGATTTTATAACTCTATGATTAAACCAAGAAATAGATTCTTTCACGGGATTTTACTAAATCAAGAAAACCATATTACAAAAGAAATCAACCAAGTCGCTAAGAGTTATTGAACCAAGTCGCTAAGCCCAAGTCGTGAAGACCCAAGTCATTTGGACACAAGTCGCTTAAGCACCAAGTCGCTACACAGTCAAGTCGCTAAAGAGCAACTCGCTAAGATCCAAGTCGCTAACACCAAGTCGCTAAGAATTATGACAACAAATCGCTAAGCACCAAGTCGCTAGACACGGTTAAGTTGCTAAAGAACAACTCGCTAAGATCCAAGTCGCTAGTATCAAGTCGGTAACAATTTACATTACAACTCGCTAACAATTTCTAAAGCAAGTCGCTAACCTCACCAAGTCGCTAGCCGTAGTGGAGAATCCACTAACTTGTACTATTTGTCGCTTGTCTCAATAGACAAGTCGCTAGGCTCAAGTCGCTAACAACTAACACTATAACTCGCTAACTTTTCTTGAAGCAAGTCGCTACAATGAAAAATACAACGAGAACCAAGTAAGCTAGCAAGAAAAACTTCAAAAACACAATTTTCAATCCAAAACAAGCTCAACCACAGTGATTCAAGCTTACCAAATCAAAACCCAAGCACTTACAATGATTCTAAACACAAAAGTACACCCAAAATTCAAACTTTAACACTAGAAATGATCCAAATGATGCAAAAACCACTAAACTTTTTCAAACTCAAACACCATCTAAAACCACTAGAAATCCAAGGATATGTAAGAGAGATGATCAAACCATGGCTCTTGATACCAATTGTTAGATATCGGATTTCATAAACACACTAAACCAAAGATCAAAGAGGCGTATACTATGGTTTTAGAGAGAGAAAGTTAGAGGTTGGGAACTTTTGTGAGAGAAAGAAAAATCTTATTATGAGCTCCAACTCTCTACCTTGGGAGGTAGAGAGTATTTATAGTTCTTACATAAATCGCCACCTATGGAACGTGGATCGAGGCATGATGGGTAAAGACCCGTTCATCCTCCACGGTGTTACTTAACTAAATACTACTTAACATTAAATAATCTACGACTACGAGCTTTCTAACGATTACATATACTTGAGGTGACCGACTCTTTAATGACCGGATTTACTAAATCCTAACAGATTGTGTGCTTGTATGATGATTAAAAATGTGTTTACCTAGATACTATTAGTTCCTAGTTATCTTTTATTGTTGGTTGAATTGTCACGTCCTTATTCTTACCGCGTTGTGTTTTCTAAGGTCGTAGGATGTTGATAACGCTCAAAATGAACATGTTTTTAGTAGCGTTATTGTTGGTTTTGTGTATGATAATCGTATTGTGTAATTGAATGTAGCCAGGTCTCGCAAAAGATGTAGAAATGAAGTTTTCATGCACATTTGGAGAATTCCCGAGGAAGGAAATCAAGTAAGAAAGCTCTTGGACTCAATGATTAGGAAGCACAATGATTTCTAAGTATCTACAACAAGTAAAGATCAAGTTTCGTCTTGGAAATCATCAGCGAAAACAAAGAAAAAGGCGTGAATCAAGAAAAGTCCACAAAAGTCAAAGCTGGAGGTACAAGAGGCGCCCAACCGTTCGGTTGGAGCCCGCAACCGATCCGGTTGGGCGAGTGAACCAAACACAACCGATCCGGTTGCATTGTAACCGATTCGGTTGCCTGAACTGGAGTTACAACTTTTGTTATTTAATGTTGCCTTAACTCCCCATAATCATTGGAGGCCGATCATTTCCTGTTATTTACTTGTAGAGAACGTTTTTAGCCAGTTACTTAAGGTTCTCTAGCTATATAATGGACCTAGACTTAGTAGTCTAGGTGTGACACAATCCAAAGTGTAATAGTTTACACCAAAGCTATTACCAACTCATATTATTCATCCCAAAAGTTTGGTTACTGCTGTAAAACGTCCAGGAGGTTGGAGAGACGAATTCTCATCCATTGTCTGATCATTCGGAGTTATACGGTTAAGCTAGACGATTGGAGGTGTGTGGTTGCTATAATCCACAAATTCTAATTCTTGTAATCCAAAATTTTAGGTATTCAATGGAACTTGTAATGAATTTCTATTCTCTTGAGTTATTTGAATTACTTTGTTATTACTTGTGTTTTGTTATAATTATCATGGAGTAGTTCTTGAATATACTTGTGAGTAAGGATGTAGGAAATCATACTAGTGTTCTTATATGTGATGCATGTATATGATCTTGTTTAAATGAGTTTGTTGGAAAACTACTAGTCTTGTTTGATTTGTCGGTAAAACATGTTTTAAGAAAAAGGACCGAAAGGATTTCTCTTGTGTTTTATTCCAAAACGTTAAGTGACAAACTAGTATGGGGATATGGTGATTGACATCCACCATGTTTACTTAATGAAACAAGACTAGAAACATTTTCATCACGAAAGGTCGAAAGATTTGTAGGAACGAGTTTAATAAGAACATTTTACAAACAAATGGATTTTTTAAAGGATAATCATTAGGATAAGGACCGAAAGGATTACCTATATGTTATTGTTCTTAAAATGACTTTACAAAACATAAACCATGGGTTGGAAATCATTTGCTTATGATTTGTGCATCACATCAACAGTTTACACCAAGCCTTCATGAACACTTACTATGATTGCCTATAGACTACACACAAGTATATGTTTCTTTATATTGATTTTCACTAAAACCATAATTTTTGGAGAGAGCCTTGACAAAGCTTTCTTGTTACCAATCTTTTAAAACAAATTCAAAAGCGAAATCTCTTGGGACGATCTCGACTTACCCACCTTTGCTATCGCGAATGAGTATACTTGCTCGTATGTGTTTATAGTAATAGCCGGATAATTCTTGTTTATAAATTTTTAAAACTTGCACACGAAAAGCACATCAAGTTTTTGGCGCCGCTGCCGGGGATTTTTAAGTATCTTTGATTTTGTTTAGATTCTGTAAAATTGGTAATATTAAAATTAGATTTCATAAAGAAAATGTAAAAAAAAAATTGGTTTAGAGACCAACCGATCCGGTTCTTGCGAGCAACCGAACCGGTTGGTGCTCTCGGAAAGTTTTGATTTTTGTAGTGTTTAATTTTTCTATTGTTTTGTGTTATAGTTTATTTCTTGTCATTTCTGAATTTTATAGATTGTCTTATAGATTGTTTATGCTTGTCTTAGTAATTTTTAGATTTTTGATATTTAGTCTTTTTTAGTTTTATTTACTTTTTAATTAATCTTGTCTTTATTGCAGTAATTAACTTAGTTAATTTTCAGTTTTATGGGTTAGTAGTTTTAATGATTAGTTAAGTTCATTTAGTTAATTTAGTTTTTGATTAGCATAATTAATATTTTAATTAATAAGGATAATGAGTAGACACATTTAATTAAGAGTTTAAGTACAATTAATGGTAATTAATTAATTTATAATTAACAGGTTTAAATAAAAAAAATAAAAATAAAAATAAAAATTTTGGAAAAATCGTTCCAACTGTTCGGTTGCAACCCACAACCGGATCGGTTGGAAGTTTTTGGTCTGGAAGCTTACCACAACCGAATCGGTTGGAGGGCCAACCGATCCGGTTGGAGCTCTCGGTAAAAAATTTTCTAGTTTTTTTTATTTTGAGTTTTAGCTTGTGTTTTTAGTCTTAATAAGTGTATTTACTTGTTTAGTATATGTTTCTGTAGTTCGTTTTGATTTTTTCCAACTCTAACGCTAATGATTTGGATGTTTGTCTTTGGTTTTGTTTTGTTTTGTTAGATAGTTGTTATGGATAGTTTAAGCGGAATTTCTGAGTACCTACGTAACTTGGATGAGATGTTTAAGGACACCAGAAACTCGTTGGAGAAGATTGGGAATATTTTGGAAGAAAGTAAGAAGGAGTTAGCTATGGATCCGAAATGTGTGGAAGAAGTGGGAGAGAACAAGGTTCAACTTCCTAAGAAGGGTAGAGTTGTGGTATTCACGCAAGCACCACTAACAGAGTATGATTCACCACTTATGAGGTTCGGTACACCTTGTAGTGTCGAAGGGGTGAGTGCGTGGGACGCTCAATTAAACATGGCCTATGGTGAAAATTATATTGTGGACAAAGTTCTTGATCAAATTGGCCACGTTCGTTTGGATTATGAGGCCTATGGGAGAAAAATGGTTAAAAATCTTCGGGTTAACATTCATGGTCATATTTTCGAAGCAGATTTTGTTGTCTTGGAAGAAGGAAACGCGGATGAGCCTGACGTATGCTTTGGGCGAGATTTTCTTGTGACGACCAAATGTCAAGTAGATTTTGCTTTAGGGGAGATGAGGATCAACATTACCGACTTGGAAGAGGAGAAGGGAGTGAATGAAATGCTTGTGGAGTTATGTGCTAACATGGAGAAGGAGAATGTGGAAATCGTGAAGATGAGGAAGGCTAATAGAAAGAAAACCTCATCCAACAAATTAACTCCTACCACATCCACCAACAAAGCCCATGATTACACACCTTCACCACCCAATACACCAAACACCGTCAAACCTTTAACCCAAGACCAAAAAGAAGCCATCTTAGAAAACCTTGAATAAAAATTTATCGAACTCAATGAGAAAAAGCAGGTAATTGAGGTACTACAAGATTATGTTCTATACTGCAAGAAACTAGACGCGGTTATGTTAGCAAGAGCAAGGTTGGAGGATAAAGATCTACCGGAAGAGGATAGAGATAGAGATAGGATCTTGTTTAAGGGAATGCCACGTAAGGAGAGTGACCCTGGAAACTTCATTTTGCCCATTAAAGTTAACGGGACCACTCCAGTGTATGCTTTGGCGGATACGGGTTCAAGCGTCAATGTTATGCCTATCCATTATTTAAGACGTTGGGCCTTAGTAAACCATAACCAAATCACTCCAAACTAACCATGGCGGATAATTCCCAAACAAAGGCGATGGGGGAGGTGAAAAATGTAAGGGTGAAAATTGGCTATCAATCCTACTTGGCCGATTTTCTAGTCCTAGACATACCGGTTGATAAGAGTCTACCTCTTCTACTTGGAAGACCGTTCCTATGCACATGTGGTGCAATCATAGATATGGGGAGGGGTACGATGACAATCAATGATGGGATCTCAAAACAAACCTATTATCCCAAGCCAAGGGGACCAGTGTTGGAATTCATGGAGGATTTAGAATTGTTTGATGGGGAAGAAGACTTGACTTGTTTTGAAATTGGACGTGATGTCCATGGAAACCCCATGTATGGACCACTAGCTCCACCATACTTTGATATTGAGGATGAGATGGAACGCGCACTCGCGGTGGAAGCATTCTACAATCCATTCAAAAACATCCTTGTTTACAAGAAACTCACAGATTTCTTAGGTTCTCTACCGGTTCAACTCAAAAATTTGGAATGGGGACCCGAGGGGTCAAGTGTTTACAAAAGAGAGGATGGAGATGGGGAATGGCACGTCAAATTTGATATACTATGCCCGGATGGGAGAAGATTTGTAAGGAAATTCAAAACTCACGAAACACACCGTGAATTGATCGGGAAATTTCTAAGTGAGGACATCTTAAGGCAAGAGTATTTCGAGGAGTACTAAAGAGAAGCAAAACACCATAATAACAAGCAATTGTTTGCTTGATTTTCAAGAACTTTTAATTTTATGCATTTAGGATTTCTTGTTTTTCATTTCATTTTTATTTTCTCTTATTATTATTTTGATTTGAAGTTATTTAATTAATGCATTTTGAGTTTTAGTCTAAGTTATGATTTTAAGTATGATGATTTAGTTTTTGAGATTACATGTTGTTGAAATTTCAAATGGTTGGATGAATGTTGTGTGCATCTTTAATCGGATTTTTGAGTAAATGTTTGTTACTTGGAAGGCAAAATGCCCAAGTAAAGTGAAAAAGGCAAAATTCTGCAAAAAAGCAAACCGAAACGGTTGTGTCCATGACTGAAACGGTTGCATGCAAGTATAAATACCAAAAATTCATTTTTCCAGAAAAACACACACACACACTAATCCTCCATCTGGGTTTCGCAAAATTCGACCATTAGAAGTTGTTTGAAGATTGTAAAAGTTGTAGAAGATCATCATGGCACCTAAGCAAGCAAGTATCTGCAATCAATTAACTTAATTAAGGTTTAATTAGAGTATTTGATTCAAATTGCAAATTAGGTCACTAATTTGGGGGTTTTTAATAGAATTCGAATTAAGATGTAATCTTTTAGGATTAAGTGGGTAATTGATTTAGGAATGCATTGCAAAAAGAATTGTAGTGATTGATTCAACATGGAATGAGTATTAGATGATTGAATTTTCGGATTTAATTAGGTTGTGCCATTGAATCAAATTAAGTTGCAATTGATGATTCCTAGTTGGTAGATGATGCGTTTTTAATAAATTTTAGATGACACATTGTTGATTAGAACAAGTAATTGAGGATTGAAGTTGAGATTGTTAAGTTCTAAGCAAGATGAATATGTGATGATTGGAAGCTTTGAAAAGCGAATTAAGAGCAATTTGAGGATGTGTGAATCAATGATAATGTTAGAATGCAGTCTAGGAGTGAATTGGAATTAGAAAAATCTAGTAGGAAATGGATTTGAAGGCAAAGCCTTCTGCAGGATGGAGTAACCGATCCGGTTGCGAATCGCAACCGAACGGTTGGACTAAGGTCTTGAGTGGAACCGATCCGGTTGCCCCTCAACCGATCCGGTTCCACGTTCTGTTTTGGGAAATTTCAAATTTTTGAACTAGACCCTAGCGGCTTCTATGGACCTTCTCGTTTGTTCTAACACTCTTATATTGACTTATATTTATGATTTCTACAGAGAAATGTTGTAGGTTGTTCAAGTTCGACACGGGTTCCACTAAACCCGATTGTTACCAAGTATTGCCAAAGGAACGCTAGGAAGAAAGTCACGTATAGCTTGAAGGCTGAAGGAAATGCAAACTTGAAGTTCAAATATCTCACCAATAAGGAGAAACATGCTTTCAGGGAATGATTATCAAAGTTTCAAAATAGGACAGTTTTCGTTCCAAGGTTGATTGATTGGGATTTGTTTGCCGAATATGAGTGTGAAAATGAGTTGCGTCATATGATGCGGATGTCTTATGTCTATCCGGTTGATGGGGATTCGTTTGATGATTTGTCATGGGAAAGAACATTTAGCATAAATGAAGAGGTTTATCGTGAATGGTGTATGGAGTTCTTTTCGACCATGTACTTTGAAAGAAAGGTCAATGCATGTTCGGAACATCATGGAAGAAGTTTGTGTTTGGTTTAGGCTTTGTGGGCAGGATCACGTCTACACTTTTCCGGATTTTGCTGTTGCTCTTGGCTTGTATGAACTGAATGAAATTAAGCATCGATTGTTTGAAGCTCATTTTTCGACGCTTAGGAGGTTTGAAAAAGAATACCCTAGTATCCCCGCTTACTGGAATCGCGTGGGAGATCCTTCTTGTACTAGAAGGAATGTTACAACCATTAGGAATCCGTTGATGAGAGTGCTACACAAGTTGCTAGTAACTGGGCCGTTTCATAGAGTTGGAAGCAGGGACAAATGCCATAAGCCGGACTTACGGGTTATGATGTTGTTGGAAGAAACTAAGGATGGAAATGCAACTTGGCTCATAGCAGAGTATTTGTCTAGGAGAGCCCCGGGAATCAAAGGTAATAGCAACATTTTTGGAGGCCATTTTGTGACGAGGTTGCCAAGGAATCTTGAGTATTACAATAGCAGTGAGTTGGCTAAGTGTGGAGAGCCAAAGATTAGTGAGATTTGGAACGCAATTGCTTTTGGAAATGCTTTGAATAGGAGGACGAAAACGTTGGGAGCATGGATTGAACCACAACAACAACAACAACCACCACATCAGCAAGGAAATGTGCCAATGGGCAATGTATCGATGGGAAACGTGCAAACGGGTACGTCTAGTAGTTTTGACTCAGGTTGGGGAGAATGGAACCAACATTTGAATGAAATTGAGTGTAGGAATGTTTGGAGAGACTCGATGATGTTGAGGAACAACTATATCAATGATTATTCGATGCCGATTTTTCAACACTTGGCTCAAGAAGCCAATTACGAGTTGCCACCCTACAACCCACCCAATGTTCCACCATATCCTTTCCCCTACACCTCTTATCCCTATTCGTATCCATATCCTGGATATGCACCATTTTCCGATCCAGTGCCTGCATATGGTAGATTACCCGAGGTTGGAGGATCTAGCTATGATGTTGGAGGATCTTCATCGGGAGTTGCAAAGGAGAAGAAGAAGAGGAAGGTTTACACAATCTTTGATGAGGAGGAGAACTACGAAACCGAAAACGATGATGATGATGATGATGATGATGAAGGTGATGAGATGAAGGTGATGAGATGAGTGAGGATGACGAATGATCGTGGATCATTCTTGATTTATTGTTTCAAAAACAATGGTTATTGTGTGTCGAACAATATTATCTATATCTCTTAACTATTTCTTTAGGATGATTATCATACTTTGTTTATTTTCATATTTTAAGTAGCGTTTGGATTGTTTGTTTGTTTTGTTTGTGTATTGCGTGTTTTGCAGTTTTGTTTGCAGGATGGATGTGTCAGAAGCTTATTGTTGGTCAATATTTGGAGTTGGATAACTCACATGCTTGCTTATGACCTAATATGGATATTGCATATTCTATCCCGTGGTATCTTTTTGACTATTTCTTTTTCCTATTTTCTTTACTTTGAAGTTCATTTTTATTACATTGAGGACTATGCAAAACTTAAGTATGGGGGAGGGAAGAAAATAGGAAAAATGATACGATTTTTAAAAAAAAAAATTAGTTTTATTTTTTATTTTTAGGTAAAGTTTTTGGATTTAAGTAATTAGCAGGAAATCTCCCTTGGTTGTCTAGTTGTTTTCACACGTTATCAAGATATATTAAAAAGAACAACTTGGGTATTTCAATGGTAAAATGAGGTTTTTGAAAATTTTTGATTTGAACCAAATTACGGAAGTAATTCATTATGAATTCGATAGCATTTTCTAGCACGCATTATAGTCTTTTTCCACTTAATTGTGAGGTTTCTTTTTGTATAAAACACATCTTTTATTTTATATTTGCTTTGAGTGTGCCGGTGATTATGTAGATTCTAGAACTTGTACTTGTTATGCATTACGGTTAAAATCATTCTCGAGTGATAAAAATATGTTCAAATGATAAGAGGCATCATAGGATTTAACCCAAATGGCCTTCCATTTTACATCTAATATTTTTTGCTAACCACATCGGTTAGTTAACCACCTTATATGGACCCATTTGTTAGTGCTCATTTTTAGCACTAGATACCCTTAGTTACACCCTTCGAGCCAATCTTTTCATTCTTGTTTAAATCCAGAAAAATACAAAAATATTTTACACCTTAAACCTTAGCCAACCCATGTCATGTCTATTGGTTTGTTGCTAGTTGTTTGGAGTGTTGGATTGTTTTTGAGGATTATGAAGAAGCTACACTTTGTCTATAGTGTGTACCATTCTCCAACAAAGATGAAGGAGACGTCTTTCTCATTTGTATTTTTTGTTGTGTATGCTTACACTAAGTGTGGGGGAATTTCTAAAAAAAATGGTTATAGCCAATGTGCTATATGAAGAATATTGAGTAGCCAATGAGCTAAATTGAGTTATATATGTTTGGAGATCGATATGTGAAGAAGAGGAAGATATAATCATTTTTGGGATTGTGGTTTGTATGATGGCTAGCAACATGGAGGTTTAGACTTGACTTTATTTTTCTTTTAACACCAATTTCATAAACTAACCCATGCCTTATACATACCTTTTATAAACCCGAAGCCTTAACGTTATAACCCGAATAAAAGCCCTCTTTGATGAATTTATTTTCTTTGTTTTGATACTTGTACAAGCTTATGGTAAAAAGCATTGATCATGACTAGGCATTGAGTGATTTACATATACCCACCAATATATGAGTGTTGAGTGAATTCTTAAAATCCTTCATGAGGTGTTCTAGTTGTGTTATCTAAAGTATTTGGTTCATTTTAAAATTTTCACATATTAAAAACAAATTAATAATTATTTCTTTTGAGATGATTGTTAAAATTTTCGGAAACACGGTATCAAGACCATTGAAATCGATTTTTGTAAATGTTAGACCTACTCGAGGGCGAGTAGAACTTAAGTGTGGAGGAATTTGATAAAGCTCAAAATGAACATGTTTTTAGTAGTGTTATTGTTGGTTTTGTGTATGATAATCGGCTATATTTACTCATAACTGTTGCAAAAGTGCAAAAGATGCGTATTGTGTATGTGAATGTAGCCAGGTATCGCAAAAGATGAAGAAATGAAGTTTTTATGCACATTTGGAGAATTCCCGAGGAAGGAAATCAAGTATGGAAGCTCTTGGACTCAATGATTAGGAAGCGCAATGATTTCTAAGTATCTACAACAATTAAAGATCAAGTTTCGTCTTGGAAATCATCAGAGAAAATAAAGAAAAAGACGCGAATCAAGAAAAGTCAACAAAAGTCAAAGCTGGATGTACAAGAGGCGCCCAACCGTTCGGTTGGAGCCCGCAGCCGATCCGGTTGGGCGAGTGAACCAAACATAACCGATCCGGTTGCCTGAACTGGAGTTACAACTTTTGTTATTTAATGTTGCCTTAACTCCCCATAATCATTGGAGGCCGATCATTTCCTGTTATTTACTTGTAGAGAACGTTTTTAGCCAGTTACTTAAGGTTCTCTAGCTATATAATGAACCTAGACTTAGTAGTCTAGGTGTGACACAATCCAAAGTGTAATAATTTACACCAAAGCTATTACCAACTCATATTATTCATCCTAAAAGTTTGGTTACTGCTGTAAAACGTCCAGGAGGTTGGAGAGACGAATTCCCATCCATTGTTTGATCATTCGGAGTTATACGGTTAAGCTAGACAATTGGAGGCGTGTGGTTGCTATAATCCACAAATTCTAATTCTAATAATCCAAAAGTTTAGGTATTCTATGGAACTTGTTATGAATTTCTATTCTCTTGAGTTATTTGAATTACTTTTTTATCACTTGTGTTTTGTTATAATTATCATGGAGTAGTTCTTGAATATACTTGTGTGTAAGGATGTAGGAAATCATACTAGTGTTCTTATATGTGATGCATGTATATGATCTTGTTTAAATGAGTTTGTTGGAAAACTACTAGTCTTGTTTGATTTGTCGGTAAAACATGTTTTAAGAAAAAGGACCGAAAAGATTTCTCTTGTGTTTTATTCCAAAAAGTTAAGTGACAAACTAGTATGGGGATATGGTGATTAACATCCACCACGTTTACTTATTGAAACAAGACTAGAAACATTTTCATCACGAAAGGTCGAAAGATTCGTAGGAATGAGTTTAATAAGAACATTTTACAAAAAAATGGATTTTCTAAAGGATAATCATTATGATAAGGACCGAAAGGATTACCTATATGTTATTGTTCTTAAAATGATTTTACAAAACATAAACCATGGGTTGGAAATCATTTGCTTATGATTTGTGCATCACATCAACAGTTTACACCAAGCCTTCATGAACACTTACTATGATTGCCTATAGACTACACACAAGTATATGTTTCTTTATATTGATTTTCACTAAAACCATAATTTTTGGAGAGAGCCTTGACAAAGCTTTCTTGTTACCAATCTTTTAAAAAAAATTCAAAAGCGAAATCTCTTGGGACGATCTCGACTTACCCACCTTTGCTATCGCGAACGAGTATACTTGCTCGTATGTGTTTATAGTAATAGCCGGATAATTCGTGTTTATAAATTTTTAAAACTTGCACACGGAAAGCACATCAGATGTGCCTATGCCCTAACTCTTTCAGATTACCTTTAGGTTATTGCCTATGAAATCCGCTAGATTAATCATAAACTAACTTTAAGGTTATCTTTGGATGTTTAGACTACGAAAACCGCTAAGTGATTCATAAACTAATGTTCACAAAGATTACTCAAGCATTTAAACACAACGATAGCCTAGTTGCACTCCTAAGCCAATTACAATTAAGATAAGAGACAAAGTAACAATAATCAACAGCTAGGTTTCATAGATCTAAGCAAACACACAAGAAATTTAGCTAGACATGTTAAACAAGTAAGCATACACACAATAAATGGAAGACATAATGATACTATTGGATTAAAACACTTATCTTGATGTGTAAAATAGGGTTTGGGACCCTAAGATACTATCCAAGTCGGACTACAAACATTTAGGGTTTTTACTCCAAAAGTCTACCTCTCTAAATGCAGAAAAATCGAATTCTATATATAGATTTACACTTGCGACGGCTTCGCCTTATAAGTGGGACGCCGTCGCCGTCATTAGGGTTTTCGTCTGGGCCAAGTTATCTATGGGACGGCGTCACCTTGGAGTTGTGACGCCGTCGGGCTTCAGATGGGACGTCGTCTTGGTTCGGGATCTAGGCCGTCTGAGATGAAAAGTCTGAGTGATGTCCTTCCTCTTCAAAGCCTGACGCCGTCAGGTGTTATGAGCAAAAATTTCACTAAGCCGTCTGGTGCATGTAATTATCAAATCTGTACAGAGGGACGGCGTCGCCCTTTGTTTGGGACGCCGTCACTTTTAGTTTGAGCAGCTTGAGTGGCTTCGATCTTGACTTTGCCATTTTCTTCATGTATTCACTCTTTTTCGTCCAAATAAGCATCATTCCAGCATTTTGCTTCCAAGAGACCTAAAAAGTGAAAAGGAACGAAATTAAGCAGTAACGGATATAAAAGTGGTCGATTAAGGGCTTAAATAACCCATTAAAAGTGTACGTTTTAAATCCTTATCAAATATCCCTACACTTGGTATTTGCTTGTCCTCAAGCACATGTGCTTTTGGCCAATCAATTTATAAGTTATGGGGCATGAAGCATAGGTTTAGAATAATTCATAACAAGTAAAAGCACCGCAATAGTCATAACAAGCATGGAAATTATATACTAGAACCTCACAAGGGGTGTTTGGATTCTCTCATCTCTCGGGTTTATATGAAATATAGAAAATGGAAATGGAAGATAAACACTCATTATCTGGAATAGCACATAGATTACCATAGGCTTGAGACTAGATCAAACCTCCACCGCTTTGGCGGAAGCACCTAGGAACAACTATCTAAGAGGTCTTTTCAAGGGTTGTAACGTTAGGCTTATGGTAGGGAAACAAAGGGTTTTGTTGGATAGGAAATTTAGTGGTGGCAAGTCAAAAATCTTATGTTACAAGCATGAAAAGCACGGCGTTGCTAGGCCAAGACTCGACTCACTAAACTTTAGATAACTTGAAACGAACATACATAAATTGAAAAACATAAACATAAAGATAGATGTAGGATGGTAGCCCGTATATTTTTCTTCATTTTTTTTTCACTCTTATCTTTCAAGTTTTTTTTTTTTTTTTTTTTTTGCATACATTTTTACTCTATCATCCTCTACGATAACATCAAAATATAAGGGACTTATAGGAGCATCCCTACACTTGAGTTTTTATTACTTTAACACTAATTGACCCGATTTGAAAGATCAAAATACTTGGAGTATTTAATTACGTAGACAAAGGGAATTTGAATTTAACGTTCCTTCCCGTTACTCCATAAAATATTACTTTTGCCCATGAATCCCAATCATCCCAAAACTGTGTACAAAATATATGACTCGACTTAGCAACCATGCATGTAACTAGATAATTGAACTAAGTGTTTAGTAATGATAATAATAATGCACTAAAGGTGAGTGCATACAAGGTAGGCTAAGGCGATTTGGGTGTACATTTGGGGTGGATTGTAAACAATGCTCTTCATTGATATTCCGGAAAACCGAAACATCATGAGAACCGTGAAAAGGATAGGCTCTGAGGGGGTTAACTAGGGGTATCGTGTACTAAAGATGAGTACATCGCAAGGGTGTGGGGTAATTACTCGACCGATGTGGAAGAAGTAATTATAATACAGGTTTCAAACAAGGGTTATCCTAATGCCTCTTATCACTTAGTTATTCCTAACTACACAAGTGTAGTCTCACTAGCGATCTCGGAATGCATCACAAAACAAGTTCTAGAATCTATTATACTACCGGTACACTCTCTAAGCATTAAAGGTGAATGCTTTATTCCTAAAGATCTAGGGGCGAACCTCACATTTTTGGGGTGGAATTTGAGTGGTAAACGGTTTTTGTGCTAGTCATATAACTCCTATTCATGAGACGCTTTATTAAGACTAAAGTTTTAGCTTGTACATGTCATAAAAAGTTTTAAATTTGATGCTAAAATTGCTCTAACAAATATTTCTCATAGTTTATTACACAAATGACCAAGGATGAGACAAATAATCAAGGATAAACATAGTTTCTAAGTTCCCTTTTTATTATCCCTCCCTACACTTAAACTGAACATTGTCCTGAAAGTATCAAAGTTATGATAAAGGAAGGTAATTAAAAGAGAAAGAAACTAGTACTCCCCTAATTAGCTCGGTAGGATCCGTGTGAAGTAGTGGTTAAATTCTTTCCCAAGAAGAATGTGTACGTGATAAGCTCCATCCAATGTTGAGTTTCTTCTTCTTGCCAAATATAACTTGCACACTTTAAGAAAACAAACCTTCGCGTAAAATCGGCGGTAAAACTATATATGACACAACTACACTAAGATATAATGCTTGTGATATAATGCTTGTGGAATGGATGTTTGCAGATTTTCTAGAAAATTAAGACCTGCGAATTTCCAAATATTTATAAGTAGCACAGAAAATGAATAAATTGTATAAGCTGTTTTACGCTTGACCTGACGTCGTCAGATTTTAATCCTGACGTCGTCAGGTTGTCATGACAGAAACTGGTCTGCTGCGTTTTCCTGGAAAAATGACATCTTTAAAACCCGGAAAAATTCATGCAAAACATCCATTATGACTCGATACAAGCATTTGACTCTAACAAACACACATATACATTAATTTTACTAATTGTAATTCTCATGTTCACGTTCTTTTAAAAATGTATGTAATCTTCCCTACGCTTATCTTTTTTGTAAAATACCTTTATATGTAATTAAGATGAGGTTAAAGACAAAATAAAGCTTTTTCATAAAATCAAACATGAGAATAAACAACAATGAAAAAGATATATGACACACAAACAAGCAAACAATTAAGCATGGGTTGCCTCCCACGAAGCGCTTTTCTTTATTTATGAGTCTTGTAGCTAGACTCGAAGTCGTGCTCCTATGTTGTCTCGTTTTTCATCCTCAATGAAAACTCTATCATATTGCAAAATTCTCATCTACTCTATACCTAGGTCCCAGGGTCAAACAATCCCTATAGTAAAGCCTCCTTTTCTCCCACATAAAGTTCAAACCTTTTTCAACATCTTCTTCGCTCTTTTCCTCAAAAGCTCTAATGTTATCTCGTTCATAAAGGGATAAAGGGCCACATCCGTTCATCTTCCAAGGCATCCTATATGTAATTTCATCGTCCTCTTCCGCAAATCTAACCGTTCCCTCGGATTTGTTATAGCTTAGTTTAGACTTTTCAACAAACGGTTTTCCTAGCACAACTTGGGACAAGCTATAGTCGATGACACATCCTATGTCTTCTAGGACCATAAAATCAGCTAAGTAGGTGAAGTTTCCTATAAAGACGTGTACATCCTTTACTCTTCCCACAAAATTGCCAACCCCACCGGGATACTTAGGGTCCCTCCTAATCTTAAGTCGCTCATTCATTATGTCATTGTAAACAGCTGATGACATCACATTGATGGGGGAGTCCGTATCTATGTAAGCGTGCTCGACATTCCTATATCCAATCATACAAGGGATTTTGATGTTCCAGGGGTTTCCTCTCCTAATCTTTGGGCATATTCTAATGATGGGTGATCGAGGATTGTCGATTATGTATTGGTGGTAAGCAACTTCTTCCTAAGTGGGGTAAAGATTGAAATAGGCACTAGTCTCCTCATTCTCACTTCCTTTTACTAAATCATCACTAGAACTATTGCTAATCATGGAGTCAACAATAGAGGTGCTGACCGCTTTTTCAACAGCGTCCCTAATTGTAATCTCAAATACCCTATGCAAATCTTGAAGCTCATTGTTTCTACTAACATATCGGTTGCGACGATGGTTAGAGGGGTGTTGGTCAATTGGTTGCGGTTTGAGTGGAATTGGTTGTTTTGGTGTTGGGTTGTCACCTTCCATGATGAAAAGTGATGGGATTACTAACAAAGTCACGAAGAAGGGGGATAGACTACAAGGAAGCCAAAAGTGGGAAAAATCTCACTTGATAGAAATCAAGCAAGGGAACCTAAACGAGATAAGAATCTAACTAGATATTCTATTCCCCGGCAGCGGCGCCAAAAACTTGATGCGCGTATGAAGCCCGTTCGGGGTCAAAGGAACTTTCTTTTCGTCGAGCAAGTTTTTCAACACCCTAGGCAGTGAACCTATTCGTTGTAGTGAAGTATTGGGTAAGCCTCGGGTATTGATATCGTTCTCTAGGGGAATAAGAATGTTAGCAAGAAGTGTATTACGCTAAGGTAGGTTTGAGGATGATTCTTTTTTTTATCTTTTATTGGTTTTTTAGAAAGCTAAGGTAAAATCTCGGGGTAATTGGTTTGGGGGTGGTACATCTACTGATTACTTCTACTATTCTAATTATCTATTACTACGGGTAGCTATGTCTATTTAATTGTGAGCTTGCATGATGATTAAAAATGTGTTTACCTATATACTATTAGTCCCTAGTTATCTTTTATTGTTGGTTGAATTGTCACGTCCTTATTCTTAACGCGTTGTGTTTTCTAAGGTCGTAGGGTGTGCCTATGCCCTAACTCTTTGAGATTACCTTTAGGTTATTTCCTACAAAATCCGATAGATTAATCATAAACTAAATTTAAGGTTATCTTTGAATGTTTAGACTACGAAATCCGCTAAGTGATTCATAAACTAATGTTCAAAAAGATTGTTAATACAAATAAGCCGTAAAAACGTTTATTTATATTTTACGATCTTCTAATATTTTGTCGATAACAAAAGTAAAATCATTTTAACGAAACAAATAGAGTACGTAAATAGTTTGAGTTAATAGTTTTCTAACACACTTACGCTTTCACATAAAACACTAAAACAAGTATAAGTGATTTTATGATTTAGATACATATGTACAACAACTAGTGTTTACATATTGGGTTTAACATATACTTAAACTAAGTATACTAAAATGGGTAAAAACTAAGTGTATGCTAAAATGGGTAAATACAAATATATACTAAATGGGTAAAATACTAGCAAATGGTTTTGACCCATAACCCATGGTTTTATATATACCACTTAACCAAGTTCATTGTATCTAGAAAGAAAACCATGAATCAACCCATAACCCATGACCCATAACCAAAAATACCCATGGGCAAAGAGGAGCGGACCACGGATCCCTAGCTTTGTGCTAGCCGGATCACTTGTGGTAGGGATCCGTGGGATCCGGGGAACAGTAGAGGTTTTTCCTCTATAAATAGTGAGCCATTTCTTCATTGTTTTTTGTGTGATCTTTTAGGTTCCTCTTAAAGGCAAGATCACCACCTTTGAAGTCGAGCAAGCTCAAGTCCATGAGTTGCCATGCTTCCTCATCATCAATGCTACTGAAGTCTTCTTGTTGATGATTCCTTTCTTTCTTCAAAGAAGTGTAGTGTTGAAGACATTAGTGAAAGATGTCTTAAGAGTCAAGACGAAGATATTAGTGAAGGGTATCTATCGTCTATAGGATAAAGCACTTGTGGTAGGTGCTTGGAAGTCAAGACTAAGAAGCATTAGTGAAAGGTGCTTAGAAGTCAAGACAAAGAAGCATTAGTGAAAGATGCTTAGAAGTGAAGACACAAGACATTAGTGAAAGGTGTCTTGAAGATCTAGTCAAAGGCATTAGTGAAAGGTGCCTTAGATGTACATTCGATATGGTGTGTTTCGATGTACAAGATAGACTAGTTTTAGATCCAAGGATATTGATATCCTTGATGATGTTGTAAAGGAGTAGATCTCCTTTGGGATTAGTCGTTGGTGTAGTGTGGTAGTAGTTCCTCCATTGCAATGGAACTAGGTGCTTAGCCTATTTAACCGTACCTAATAAAGGGTAGGCGGCGTTGTGAAGGTGTAGTTCACCTAAGGTGTGAAAGAACTAGGTACTTAGCCTAGTACCTTATAAAGCGGTAGGCGGCGTTGTGTAGGTGTAGTACCGGAGTAGGCGACGTTGTGATGGCTTCTCCGCCATAAGGAGATTGGTGTAGTGATTACAAACTCTCGAGTAGGTGACTCGGGGAGTGGAGTAGGGCAAGGAAGGTGACCTTGTAGCCGAACCACTATAAATACTTGCGTTGTGGTTTTGTGCTTCTTACTCTAATCTTTTCATTACTTACCTTTACATGCTTGTTTATCAACATCCAACACACACATCCAAATAGATTGACATAAGTCGATCTAAATAGATTAAAAGGAAGTTTTAATTGGTAAAACTATTCAACCCCCCCTTCTAGTTTTCCACAAAGATTACTCAAGCATTTAAACACAATGATAGCCTAGTTGCACTCCTAAGCCAATTTCAATTAAGATAAGAGACAACCTAACAATAATCGACAACTAGGTTTCATAGATCTAAGCAAACACAGAAGAAATTTAGCTAGACATGCTAAACAAGCAAGCATACACACAATAAATAGAAGACATAATGATACTATTGGATTAAAACACATATCTTGATGTGTAAAATAGGGTTTGGGATCCTAAGATACTGTCCAAGTCGGACTACAAACGTTTCCAAAAGTATACCTCTCTAAATGCAGAAACATCGAATTCTATATATAGATTTACACTTGCGACGTGGGACGCCATCAGATCGACGTCATTAGGGTTTTCGTCTTGGCCAAGTTATCGATGGGACGGCGTCACCTTGGAGTTGTGACGCCGTCGCTTCGAATGGGGCGTCGTCTTGGTTCGGATGCGGGCGTCGAGATGAAAAGTCGAGTGGCCGTTCCTCTTCAAAGCCGCCATCGTGTTATGAGCAAAAATTCCACTGAGCCATCTGGTGCATGTAATTATCAAATCTATAGAGAGGGACAGCGTCTCCCTTTGTTTTGGATGCCGTCAGGTTCAGTTTGAACAGCTTGAGTGGCTTCGATCTTGACTTTGCCATTTTCTTTATGTATTCACTCCTTTTCATCCAAATAAGCATCATTCCAGCATTTTGCTTCCAACAGACCTAAAAAGTGAAAAGGAACAAAATTAAGCAGTAACGGATATAAAAGTGGTCGATTAAGGGCTTAAATGACCCCTTAAAAGTGTACGTTTTAAATCCTTATCAGTAGCAAACATGAAGGAAATAACAAATGGATAACAAGTGAAAGACATAGTGTAATTAACAAGCAAACTGACCGAATACACTTCGTATGATGATACAAGGAATTCTCCTCTTGATTTCCTCGAACTAAAAACTTGGTCGAACAATGCTCTAAGTTCGGTTGTGGTGGTGAAAGTTGTGTCTAAAACCTGTTTTAGGGCTTGGTATTTATAGTGTTTTGTATGACGCATCAACATGGCGTATCGAGGTTGGATACGCCGTATCCCAAATATCTTGAGTGAGGAATAAGAAAGAATATTCCCACCATATGCGGGCGTATCTTTAATACGGCTTATTAATGAAAGTGATACGCCGTCTTCCTTTTGAATCTTGATTAACTTGGACTAAAAATAAGATCTTCGATATGGCGTATGGAAAGAGTTTCATACGCCGTATCCTTCAACAATTGACTTGGGCTTTGACTGCAAGGATCCAGATACGACATTTTGCCAGAGTTTAATACATCAAATGTCTTCATTGTCATCGATACTTAGTGAATTCTTCAATGTGTTGATACAGCGTATCTCTAGAAATGGATATGCCGTATGCTCTTTGCATGTTGCATATAGTCTTCAAATTAGCTCCAAATCCTGTCTTTTTCTGTGTAGTTTTTGAAATAGCTCCATGAATACTGAAAATCACAAAAGTAAGTAATTAAGTATTAATTCAAATATAAATACATAGTAATTAAGCAATTTACATGAGATAAATGATAAGTAAATATAGTACTTATTTGATGTTATCAATTATTAAGTTTGAATACTTGAATTTGTATTCATGAAAGTTTAAACATCTTTTGTATTATTTGAAATATGTGACACAAATATTCTCTTACACACAATTGTACTTGTGTCCCCTACATTTCAGCACAATCTCCTACACATTATCTTTGCCATATGATCATCCAAATTCAAATTCACCATCATTATTCTTCTCCAAACTTCATTTTCTTGGAATGGGGACATCATTTTCTTACACACCTATCATCCTACTACTTCTCACACACACTCTTAACATTCAAATTTGAATTTGAATCACACACACAAACTTACAAACCCACGCCCAACTCTCATACACACTCAAAACTCTTCTAATTTGAATTTGAATTCAAATAACACCTCCCTTCATACTACATTCCTCAACTCATCTTGACAACTTCATTGCTAACTCACATTTCATACACATTCTTACAATGTGTTATACTCTTTTGTTCCTCTACGCACATCTCCCTCTGACAATCACTAACCAGTTTTGATTTGAAGTTAAAATTACAACTCATGTCAATCACATACCTGTACTCCTTCCTCTCCAAGTTTGCTTTTCCAACTCACTTCCCTCACATTCACTTACACACCCAAGCCTTTCAAATCATACAACTCACACTCTTTGTAACAACTAGTTTTGAATCTCAAATTTAGGGGGCAAGGTAGTAACCAAACCTTGGGGAGCACACAAAGTTATTAACTAGTATCTATTGTCCAATGGTTCTTCTCTTTCTCTTTGAAATTGGACTAAACCCCTAACTATCTAGTTTTTACTTAACAAATGTTTTTAAATACCAAAACCTTGGTTAAATGAGTTGGTTAACCTTATCCCAATTTGAGTGTTGAAATATTATTGGAAATGTCAAAGGTAAAGTGAAATTGGGGGTTAACAAGATTTGGGCATTAATAAACAAAACCGGAAAAAATCGAGGCTGGCCCAGGCGCACTAGGTGGCACACTAACACATGACCAGCGCACCAGGCGCATCAGGATTTTTTGCGGGTTTGGTTATAAATACCCCACTCTTGTCATTTGTTCCTTAACTCTTCCCAATCATTCTTTATCTCTATTTTCTTTTCTCTCAACCCTCGAAGTCTACAATCTTATTTGGTTATAACTTATATTCTATCTTCAATTGAAAGAACACTTAATTTCAGCCAGAGAGATTTACAAGAACTTAATCCACTCTTTTGAATTGTGTCGAACGTCTTCTTCTCTATACAATTTCTACTATAATCGAGACTCTAGGATAGGTTAGATTGTTTCAAAACAAACATACACTTATAATCATTTGAATTCTTATCCGGGTTGGGGATAAGTAAAGGTGTAATAAAGTATTGTATCTTGGTTATCAAGCTTAGACCAAGGAAGGTCTTGTTTGGGTTTGATACTTCTGGTGCGTAAGTCTTTGTGGTCTTAGCAGAAATTCGAATTACTAGATTCTTGTCGGTGGTTTCTGAGGGTGGAATACCATTGGAGTAGCTCTTCTTACTTCACTGTAAGGATTATACTTAGTAATAGTGTCGGTGTCTTGGATTTGCAGCTAGACGTGCAAATGATATAAACCCCTCCATCCCGAACCAGTATATATCGTAGTGTCTATCTCTCTTTACTCACTTATATTGTGGTTGTGATTGTTGTTGTGTATAACCACTTGTTTGTTCTTTGAGACTATAAGTTGTTAAACTTTAAGTTACTCAAAACGACCGTATTCACCCCTGTGACAAACGGTAATTTTCCAACAATATTTTAATAATAAATTTTAATTTATTATTATTTATTTATTAATTGAGCAATTACGAGCTCACTTGACTTGACCACGACAACCATCTCGCTTACTGTGGCACACAGTGACATATCAGATAACTCATTTTTATCATAAAATGCTAATTTTACATTCCCTGACATTTACAAACAATTATAATACAAAAAGGAGAAGTTATCTCGCACGTCCTAAAAAACGAGCCCGCACGCGTACCGACACACAGTTAGTTATGGTTTAGTCCCACACACTTATTTTAAGTCAATAATATTGTTTTCATAATATTATTATAAAACACACGCAAAATCGTATATTACGTATTTTTGCTAAAAACGTCAAATCGGGACACCACGACACACATTTAAGCTCCATCCGGACATGAAATACTCAATGAAGATTTGAAATAATTTTCTTCCTCAAAAACTCGGTTATGCCGCCCCTTTACAACACTTTACCAATATACGTAATATTGATAGGTTACCACTTTTAAAAGTTACAATAATGGTCCCTTCCGTTTGCGTTGGCTTTCACCGTTAGTCCTTTGACATTTTTTCACTTAAAAAAGTTACAGTAATGGTCCATGTGGTTTGCTTTGACTTTCACAGTTAGTCCTTTGACTTTCATCTTTTTCATACACGTTTTTATACACGTTTTTAAACATGTTTTTGAACACGTTTTTATATACATTTTTTACACATTTTTATACACTTTTCTTACACGTTTTTATAGACGGTTTATGTACGTTTTTATACACGTTTTTTAAAAACGTTTTTATATACGTTTTTTACACATTTTTATGCATGTTTTAATATACGGTTTTAAATACGTTTTTCACACGTTTTTATACATGTTTTTTTACATGTTTTTATACACGCTCTTTACACATTTTTATATACCTTTTTACACGTTTTTATACACGTTTTTACACGCTTTTTACACATTTTTATACACGTTTTAATATTTTTATACACGGTTTTATGTACCTTTTTTTGCACGTTTTTATACATATTTTTAAAAAGCGTTTTTATATACGTTTTTTACACGATGCACGTTTTTATACAAGTTTTTTACACATTTTTATACACATATTTTACACACGTCTTTATATACATTTTTTTACATGAATATATGCACGTTTTTATACATAGTTTTATATACGTTTTTATACACGGTTTTTACACGTGTATAAAAACATGTATAAAAATGTGTAAATAACGTGTAAAAAAATGTATATAAAATCGTGTAAAAACGTATATAAAAACGTGTGTAAAAGGTGTATAAAAACGTGTATAAAACATGTAAAAATCATGTATAAAAATGTATAAAAAATGTGTATGAAACAGATGAAAGTCAAAGGACTAACGGTAAAAGTCAAATCAAAGCAAAGGGATAATTATTATAACTTTTTAAAGTAAAAAAATGTCAAAGGACTAACGGTGAAAGCTAACACAAACGACAGTGACCATTATTGTAACTTTTTAAAGTGGTAACCTGTCAATATTACGTATATTAGTAAGTATTTGAAAGTATATTACATATGTGGATAATAAAATAAGTATGTTACGTATATTGGTAAATTTGAGAAAGTTTGTTACGTATATTCAGCCTTCACCCAATTTGTAAATAGCAAAAGCAACTGTCAGTATCTAAATTGGAACAATCGGTTCCAAATTATATTGGGAATCGCTCGGGGTTTGCAGTACCTACACGAGGAGTCACACTTTCAGATCGTTCATAGATATATCAAAGCCAACAACATTCTCCATGACGGCAATTTGCAGCCAAAAATTGGAGACTTTGGCCTAGCTAGGTTCTTCCCCCAAGACCAAGCTTATCTCAGTACCACATTCGCTGGAACTTTGTAAGTGTCCTTATTGAAGATATCGAATATAAATACATAACTTGCATTGTACTAAATTTAGGGGATCTTCATTCAATGTTTTCATCACAATTCGATGATGATTGTTTGTGTCTTTGTAATTTGTGGAGGTTATACGGCCCCTGAATATGCCATTAGTGGAGAATTATCTGAAAAGGCCGACATCTACAGTTTTGGAGTTCTGGTTCTCGAGATCATTAGCTGCAGGAGGAATACTGATCTTAGACTACCATCAGAAATGCAGTATCTTCCAGAATATGTAAGCCATCTACATCTTTTTCAAAATATTAGCATATATGCTTTCTAGCAACAGAAAAACTATATAATACAACAAGAAGCCTACTTAGTTATCTAAAGTAGTAGAACTTCTTTTGTGTTGTACATAGTATATCAGAGTATAGCAATATAAACCTTATAATTAGCATGTGTGATCCAATAAAATATCACGTAACGTATATTTTTGTCTTTATACATCATTAAATTGCTGCAAGTTTTTTTCTTCTTTTTTTTAATTTACATGGTGAAAGTATATATGCTGCTAGAAGCATAAATTTTTTGTGCTACAAAGGCACAAATACAAAAACAAGTTTTTATATCTAACTGATTAACAATAACTCTCTCATTGTGGCCTTGTTGCTATGAAGCTTGCTTATTGCTAGCTACATTCATCATTTTCCCGTTAACATATGTTTTTATTTTTATATTTTTTATTTTTTTTATTTATTTTTTTTTGTGGAAAAGCCCATAAACATATGTTATATGTTATATTCCAAGAAGCTAGTTAGAAGCATATATAAGATTAATACAATTCACTCAGTATTAAGAATGATTATTGATTTGATTCTCAAATAGACCATCACCTCACTGGCTTCCATTTACTGACCCTACATTTTACAACTATTCAAACATATCATACTCGTTTTTGACTAGCTTTATTTCATCCGACTGTTAGATGCATTGCATTAGTTTGCACGACGTGATACATGCTTCAATCTTAGCATATTCTTTAAGTGTGAGTATACTTATATATAGTACTATTTTTATCTTTATATTGTTTTTATCGAAAAACCGATTAACTAATTTACATGTTCTATAATTCAAGGCATGGAAGCTATACGAGCGATCAAAACTGGTTGATCGTATAGATCCAAGAATGCAAAAGGATGGTTTTTCAGTGAAGAATGTTATGAAAACAATTCATATGGCTTTGTTATTGTTGAAATATAGCAATCTTATGAAAGAGTAAGGGTTGTTTGGTAAATATTTTACTCTATGTTTTCTAATATCTAAAGTTTAGCCAGTTTTGTTTAGTTGATATTGTGCAGGGTTTAAAGTAAAACTTCTCAGCCTATATAAAGATCTTATCTCTCTAGGGTTTCATTATTCACTCATACTTCTGGTTTTCATCTCTCTAGTTTCTCTGGCGATCTTGGTCTTGATATTGCTTCCTGATTGTATTGTTACACTGGGTTATTAGTTTTTTAGTCTGGTTTGTATTAAGATCATCTTGATCTTGTTGGTTGGTTTGTTTCTACATACTGGGCTGCATTGGGTTCAGGTTTAGTGAGTGAGTTTGTAGACAGCACCTATTAGTGGGACTGTCATTGTTTCAGTTGTATTGTTTAGCTTGCATCCGTGTTGGGGACAAGCTATCAGTGTTTATTGTTATAATAAAAGATTGATATCACCAAGGGGTGGTTGGTTGGGTGATTACACCTTGCGTTCTTGTTTTTTTGATACCATTTTTACATGGTATCAGAGCCCTAGGTTCTGATTACGGTTTGATTTGGGGATCTTGATTTGAATCAATCGATTCAAGTCTGTGATTCTTGGATCTGGTTACGGTTGTGGTTAATTGGAGTTCTTGAGGTTTAATTCAAGAATTAGGGTTTTCTCTTGAAACCCTAATGTTTGGGGGTTTTGATTCTCGTGGTTAATTGGAGCAATTCTTTGGTGATTTGTGGTATTTCTTGAGACCAATTGTTGATTTCTTGGATCAATTGTTGGTTTCTTGGTTCGATTGGAAAAAACCCTAATTGATAATTTGGGGTTTTTTTGTTGTACTGGGAATTGTGTGGTTCTTGGGCTAATTCTTGGTATTTTTTTCGCTGCTGGTGTGTTTTATA
Source organism: Chrysanthemum makinoi (assembly GCA_910596185.1). NCBI lineage: Eukaryota > Viridiplantae > Streptophyta > Magnoliopsida > Asterales > Asteraceae > Chrysanthemum > Chrysanthemum makinoi. The sequence continues at coordinate 158,619,423 of OU343223.1, read as the reverse complement.
AGCCTTTGTAAGTATTTTTTCTTCTCTTAGATATTTCTAAGTTTAGTGTAGTGGGCGTAAACGGACTGGCTAACATCTTGATCTGCTACCAAGAGTGGTATGAATACATGCTCTGTCCAGTCACCGTCTACGAGCTTGACTTAGGAAGTATCTGGGTGTGTGTTGGTTTAGTATAGTTTTTTTTGGTTTTATAGGTCGAAGGAGGATATGTTTGGTTTATTGGAAGTTGTGATTGGGATCTTTGTTGTGGCTAGAGTTTAGGTTTTTTTTGTTTTCTTGTTTGGTCTGTGTGTTTAGTTTGTTGTTTTGCATCATGGCTATTATGATTAGTAGTTTGGATCAGAGTAATCATTTGCATCTTCATCCTAATGACTCTAATTGTGCATCTATTGTTACTGTGAAATTGTCTGGTGTTGAGAACTATAGGATTTGGTCTAGTGCTATTAAATTGGCTATGTAGATTAAAAATAAAATGGGATTTCTTGATGGTACTTGTGTTAGAACTGATTATGATGCTAGTCAATTGTTAGAGGCACAATGGGATAGATGTAATGCTGTTGTGTTGAATTGGTTGTTGAGTTCTTTATCTCAAGATGTGTATCTTGGGCATGTTTTTTCTGATTCTGCTGCATCTGTCTGGAAAGATTTAAAGGATACATATGATAGAATTGATGGTTCTGTGGTTTTTAACTTGATGCAAAAGATTAACTCCTTTAAACAAGGAGGCTTGCCTGTGTCTGAATATTTTCATAAATTGAACTCTTTGTGGAGGGAGTTTGATACTTTAACAAAGCTTCCTGATTGTGTTTGTGATGCTAGAATAGAGTTAGTTGATCATGCTAAACTGCTAAAACTTATGCAATTTCTGATGGGTTTGGATGATATCTACCAACCTATTAGAAGCTCTATTCTAACTAGGGAAATTTTTCCTGAGGTTAAAGATGCCTTTGTGATTGTTTCTAGAGAAGAATCCCATAGAGGGATTCCTTCTACTTCTGCTAAAATTGAAAAACCTCAAATATCTGCTTTTGTTTCTAGGCCTAATGGTAATAACAGGAACAATTTTAATAATAATAGGCCTGGAAATAATAATGGTAATAATAGAGGGAATTATGACAATCTGTTGTGTAAAAATTGTGGTTTGAAATGGCATACTATTGAAAGATGTTTTGGGCTGATTGGTTATCCTCCTGGTTTTAAAAAGAATCCTAACTTGAAACCTTCAACTGGTTTTAATGTTGGTAAAACAAAAAATTCTGAGGTTAAGTGTATGCCCATTCTAAATGGTGGTGTTAAAAATACTGGAACTGTTTCTTTCACTAATGAGCAGGTTATGAAGTTGATGAATCTTTTGAATGATAAAACCTGTTCTGCTGCTCATACTAGTATGGCAGGTAGTGGTTCTTGTTCTTTTTTTAACTGCAATGTGTTTTTTAACCAACATTTTTATCAATTTTTCTGTGCTAAGATAAATGTTAAGGGTATGTCATATCATTTGGGATGGATCATAGATTCAGGGGCTAATCAACATATGACTAATAATATTGATAATATGTTTGGCTTACTTGATATATCTGATCTGAATTTAACTGTTGGTCATCATAATGGTACTCTTGCTAAGATTACTCATGTTGGTAATCTAAGACTTAACAAGAATGTTGTGTTATTTGATGTGTTGCTTGTGCCTGAGTATTGTGTTAGTATTTTGTCTGTTCATAAAATGATTAAGGACAGTAAGTTGACTGTTGGGTTTGATGAGACTAAATGTTATATTAAGTATTTGAAAAAGCAGAGTGTTCTGGGGACTGGTAGTGAGTTTGGTGGTTTATATCTGTTTGATAGAGATTGTGATAAGTCCACTATGGTTAATCAAAGTGAGTTTTTTGTTTGTCATGTTTCTAAAGAAGTTTGGCATAATAGACTAGGACATCCTGCTAACCAGGTTTTGAAAATGCTTAATCAGACTTTAAATTTAACTAATGTTGATCATGAAGGACCTTGTGAGGTTTGTCATAAGGCAAAACAAACAAGGGATTCTTTTCCTTTAAGTGAAAACAAATCTTTGGTTTTTGGACAACTCATTCATCTTGATGTCTGGGTCCTTATAAAGTGGTTAGCAGAGAAGGTTTTAGATATTTCTTGACTGTTGTGGATGACTATAGTAGGTCTGTTTGGGTGTATATGCTTAAAACTAAAGATGAAGTTTTTTCCATGTTTGTAAGTGTTTATAATCTGGTTCTTACTCAGTTTAATAAGAAGATTAAAATGATAAGGTCTGACAATAGCACTGAGTTTTTGAATAATAGAATGTCAAATTTTTTAAATACCATGGGTATTATACATCAGACAACTTGTGCATATACACCTCAACAGAATGGTATAGCTGAAAGGAAACATAGACATCTGCTAAATGTTGCTAGAAGTCTTATGTTTCAGGGGGAATTCCTCTTGTTTATTGGCCTAAATGTGTTCTTACTGCTACTTATTTGATTAACAGGCTTCCTTCCTCTGTTTTAAATGGTAAGTCACCCTTTTCTCTGGTCTATAATAGGGAACCTAATTTATCTCATCTTAGGAGTTTTGGATGTCTGTGTTTTCCTGCTGTTATAAAAGGGTCTGATAAGTTTTCTGAAAAGTCTGAAAAATGTGTTTTAATTGGATATGCTACAGGAAAGAAAGCTTCTAAGTCTTGAAAACAGAAGTATTTTGTATTCTAGAGATGTTAAGTTCTATGAAACTATTTTTCCATATAAAATGAATCAGAATGTTGATGTTATAGAAGACTTAGGAGTATCAAACTTAGACTTTTTTGATTTTGTTGATTCTGAATATGTGTCAAAAACCAAAACTCCTGTCCCTACTCCCAATGATGATAATGTGAATAAGGAAGCATCATCTGTTGGTAGAGATGGTAGGATCCATCAACCAGATGATGTGGCAAACAATTATCAGAATGTAAATATAGAACAGATTCATCTCTCTGATAGTTTGTTGCCATCTGGAAATGATGTGATTCCTGCAACTCCTTTAGATGAAAATATAAATTCTAAGGGAAATGTTGTTCCAAGTCTAGCAGATGAGAATAGGTTTCAAAGTGATTTGCAAAATCAAGTAGAGGAAGGGTCTGTTAGTCATAGGAGGTCTTCTAGATCTTCTAAGTTACCTAAACAATTGAATGATTATGTGTTAGACACTAGTGTTAAATATGGTTTGAATAAATATGTTAATCATGCTGTTTTGAGTACTGAGAATTATTGTTTTGTGACTAATCTGAATAAAACTATTGAGCCTAGTTGTTATAATGAGGCTAGTAAAGATCCTAAGTGGGTAAATGCTATGAATGAAGAAATATATGCTTTACATGAAAATGACACTTGGGAAGAAACTGATCTGCCTATAGATAGAAAACCTATAGGTAGTAAATGGGTTTGGAAAATTAAGTATAAGTCTAATGGTGAGGTTGAAAGGTATAAGGACAGACTTGTTGCTCAGGGCTATGGTCAGAAAGAGGGTATTGATTATGAGAAAACTTTCAGTCCTGTTGTGAGAGTGGGTACTGTTAGATGTTTGTTGAGTATTGCTGTTAAGTAGGATTGGTGTATACATCAAATGGATGTTAATAATGCATTTCTTTATGGTGATCTTAATGAGGAAGTATATATGCTTCTTCCCCCTGGTTATACTACTAAAGGTCACAATAAAGTATGCAGATTGAAAAAATCTTTATATCGACTTAAACAAGCTCCTAGGTAATGGAACCATAAATTGTCTGAAGCTTTGTTTGAAGCTAAATTTGTTCAGTCCAAAAATGATCACTCATTTTTTATTAAAAGAAATGGTAATACAGTTGTATTTCTTTTAGTATATGTAGATGATTTGATTATTACTGGAAATAATGTTGAAGAAGTTGAAAAAGTAAAACAGTTATTAAAAATTAAGTTTAAAATAAAAGATTTGGGTGAGTTAAAGTTTTTTCTGGGAATTGAGGTTTTAAAGACTAAAACTGGTCTTTGTTTAAATCAGAGGAAATATTGTCTTGAATTGTTAAATGACTATGGATTACGTGCATGTAGACCTGTTATGACTCCTTTACCTGAAAATTATGTTCTGGCTCATAAAGAAAGTGATTCTGATAAGCTGTTAAAGAATATTACTGGCTATCAAAAATTGGTTGGAAAGCTTATTTACTTAACTATGACCAGACCTTATATTTCTTATGCTGTTCAATGCTTGAGTCAATATATGCATGCTCCTTTGCAGTCTCACATGAATCTTGGTTTAAGGGTTTTGAAATACTTGAAACTTGCTCCTGGTAATGGTATTGCTTTTAATAAATCTGAGAATAAGCTTGGTGCTATTACTTATTCTGATTCTGATTGGGCAAAATGTCCAGTTACTAGAAGATCTATTTCTGGTTATTGTGTTTTTGTAAATGGAAATCTTGTTTCTTGGAAAAGTAAGAAAGAAGCTACTTTGTCTAAATCTTCTGCTGAAGCAGAGTATAGAAGTATGGCTTCAGTTACTTGTGAAGTTATGTGGATTTTAAAAGTGTTGGAGGATTTGGGAGAAACTGGGTTGTTACCAGTTAGTTTATGTTGTGATACTAAGTCTGCAATTCAGATTGCTGCTAACCCTGTTATGCATGAAAAAACTAAACATTTTGACATAGATGTTCATCTTGTTAGAGAAAAAGTTGCTTCTGGTTTAATCAAAATTGTGCATGTTGACTCTAAAAGTCAAATTGTTGATATTTTAACTAAGGGTCTTGGTTCAATGCAACATGGTTCTCTGGTAAAGAAACTGGGAATGGTGAACTTATTTCTTTCATGAGATTGAGGAAGGGTGTTGAAATATAGCAATCTTATGAAAGAGTAAGGGTTGTTTGGTAAATATTTTACTCTATGTTTTCTAATATCTAAAGTTTAGCTAGTTTTGTTTAGTTGATATTGTGCAGGGTTTAAAGTGAAACTTCTCAGCCTATATAAAGATCTTATCTCTCTAGGGTTTCATTATTCACTCATACTTCTGGTTTTCATCTCTCTAGTTTCTCTGGCGATCTTGGTCTTGATATTGGTTTCTGATTGTATTGTTACACTTGGTTATTAGTTTTTTAGTCTGGTTTGTATTAAAGATCATCTTGATCTTGTTGATTGGTTTGTTTCTATATACTGGGCTGCATTGGGTTCAGGTTTAGTGAGTGAGTTTGTAGACAACACCTATTAGAGGGACTGTCATTGTTTCAGTTGTATTGTTTAGCTTGCATCCGTGTTGGGGACAAGCTATCAGTGTTTATTGTTATAATAAAAGATTGATATCACCAAGGGGTGGTTGGTTGGGTGATTACACCTTGTGTTCTTGTTGTTTTGATACCATTTTTACAGTTATGCCTTCAGTCTCATCCAGACATAAGGCCAGCTATGTCTGAGATTGTGGCAATGCTAACTTGGAAAGTCGAAATTGTAAAATCAACAATAAAACCAACCTTTTTGAATTGCGGACGGCAGAAAAATGATGAAAAGGTTTCTTGCAAAATTATGTCTAATGATTTTCCTTCTCTAGAAACTGAATCCCCTTCATTGACTCAACCTCCAAACTCCCTTGAATTTGATGCTAGCGAAACTCTTCCATGAAAAGCGGATAAATTTTTAGTCTGAATTCATTATGGTTTCGTATTTCATCTAAGAGTTGAGATCAATATAGATCTCATATTTACCATAGATCCAATAAATCAATCTTAGCTATCCATTTTTAATTAAATTTAATAAAAAACCATTTTTCACCTTTTATTGAAAACAACATATTTTGCAAACGGTAAATCTTCAAACTATAAAAATACACCATCGCGACGAGAATTAAATTATCTTTCTATAAATATGCACTTTTTTATATTTTCGACAAACTTTTTTTTTCAAAAATTCCGCCCAGAAAAATCATATATGATTTGTAAAATCATGTATGATTATCATATATAATTTTGACAAATCATATATGATTTGTAAAAATTGAATCATATATGATTTTCACAAATCATATATGATTTTTCTGAGCCGAAATTTTGAAAAAAAAATCGTTAAAAATATATAGTAGTGTATATCTATAGAAAGATAATTTAATTCGCGTCGCGATTATACGATTTTTATCGCGTAACAATTAACGATTTAAGAGATATTTAATTTTTTTAAAAAGGGTGAAAGTTTATTTTTTTAAAAAATGAACGGCTATTATTAGTTAATTGGATTTATAGTAAATTTGAGATCTATATTTAACTTTTTGCTTTCATCTAAAAAGACCAAGAAAAACACATCTCGTGGACAGTTTTGTTGTCTGCTCATAGCCGTTTAAATTTATCAACTTTTAATCCTGGCCATGTTCATCCTTGATTTTAGATAGCCGTTGGATTGCATCATCAAATGATCTCAACCGCTCCACCAACCACCCACTTCGTCAGTAACTACCAACTAGCTTTCAACTCTTCCCTATATAAGTCGGAACACATGTATGTTTTTCATTACTTTCCAACTAAAACTCCCCATGAAACGCTCTTTCCCCTAATTCCATCCCTAAACTCTAATATTTAAACCCAGATACCTGAGTTCCGTACAGCCGTTCAAGTAACAACGATTGGAGCAGCCACTCTACCCGATCTTATCAAAAAGGTAAATATTTTTGAAAAAGTTAGTTTCATTATCATAAATTTTTATTTGACTTGAACTTTCATGTTTTGAGCAGGAGTCGAAGTTCATAAGTTCGTATATGATTTTCGTTCATTATCACACGGTGAAATTCCGTTCATCCGTTCAAGTGACAATGATTGAAGCAGCGGTTCTCCCCAATTTTACCAACAAGGTAAATGAATTTTTTCAAAAGTGGATTTCATTGTCCTAACTTCTTATCTGACTTGAAATTGCATGTTTTGAGCATTATTAATAATTTAAACTTGTCTATACTATAATAAGTATTTTCCCTGAATCCTTTGCTATCATCAAATAAATCTAAGTTATCAAGTATTGACCAAACGAATTTATTCTTTTCAAAGTTTTCTTTTTCACACCCGATATCGATATATGTTATGTATTGTAGTGATCACATATGTTGTTATCTCCATGTTTTGTTTTATTGTTAAAAATATGTGTATGTGCTTTTATAATATTTTTAGAGTGCATTTTTTTATTCACAAATCGTTTCAAATATTTATTTAGCGAATAACTATAAAAACTTGTTTGGTCATGCTATATTGTATATTAATTGTATCCATCTAATGTATGACATAGATGAACAAAAATTCTAATTCCAATATAAATACGAATGAGTATCTCTATATCGTCTGTTCAGTCCGGATCAAGGACATCCAATATCAGCTCGAGAACCGCATTTTCTTAGCCATATAACCAATAATCCTCTTGCTCCCGCAATTGTCCAAACCCGTTATCATCTCGGTCATACACATCATGTCAAATTGCTATAAAAAATACCAATATAATTCATAGTAGTATAGTACTCATCCTAGCAGGCGTCGACGACTGTCTGAACAAATTGTTAGTGTTAATGTAAACCCTAAACCGCTTTTACCCTCAATCTCTGTTGTAAAAATCTGCTCAGGCGGCCGATTAATCCTCGTATAATCGCCCATCGCTCTCTAAGCGCTTTGATTTATCATAATCGGCCTATTTAATCGGTTTGGTCAAAGATAGCTTAAAAATCGGTCAACAAACCGATTAATCGGACAAACTCAGTCTAATCAGACAAAATCGCTTAAAAAATGGTCGACAAAATTGCTTAAGAATCGGACAAAATCGCTTAAAAATCAGTCAACAAACCGATTAATCGGATAAAATCGGTAAAATATCGCTTAAAAATGGTCAACAAACCGAGTAATATCTATGTTTGACTTTGAAATTTGAAGAATTATGTATTATGTTTATATTTGAACACTTTGAAATATTTGATCTTTGATGCATTATGCTTATCTCATACATATAATATAATATAATGTCTAAAATTACAATTTTGTGCGTAAAAATTCCAATCCGATTAATCTCCGATTTATCCCCGCCTAACAAATTACTCGCTAGGCACTGCCCGACCGCCTCACTAACGCCTAACAATTTTTACAACATTGCCCTCAACTATAAATGGACACATCACAACTAGAAACTCACATTTTCCCGTCACTTGAAATCTTACATATCACTCTATTCATCCTGTTTCACAGCCTACAATGGTAGTAAGTGCATAATCTTAATATTGTATTCATCCTTTTAAATGATGTGCAATACATTATTATTATTATATAGTTTTGTTAATTAATGTTTCAGAAAATCAAGGCTGCAATCCAATACAGAATTTCAATTTAATCTCCATGCTCAAGAATTTCAACAAGAGCTACGATGTATTCTTGTGGTGTTCATTAAGAAAATACATATTTTTGTGTTAACGATAAGTTTATGATCAGGTTGAAAAGAATAAAAAGAATGGTTATGATGCCGTTGAATATGAAAATGATGGCCAAATTCAACCAAATGGACAACAAGTATAAATTATACATTGCAGAAATTACATAATATGTCATAAATAAAGCAATATTTGGTTCATAATTTTTCGTACCTTATGTTGAACTCATCGTTTTTTAGATAGTTCAGACACCCACTAAGCTAATATCTTCACCCAATCAGTTATGGAAGTTGTAAGACCAACTTACCATCAGTTTTTCATGTGGTGGTCATATCTGATGATGATGATGAGGTGGAGGCGTTGCCCAAAAAAGATTATGTTGCTGATGAGGTTGTTATATCTGACGATGATGAGATTAATGTGTTGTCTGATCGTGATAAAGATCTGTTTGATTTTGACTCTATCGATGTTGTTGTTCCGGCTGAACCCGTTGCTGCTGCTGAGGCAGATCCGCTTATATCTGAAATGCCACCCATAAAACGTTCTAAAAAGGATGGTGATCCTGATTTAACACGTATGCAGTATCTACTTGTGGATGAGACCTCCGAGAAGGATAATGATGACCCTCATGCACTTGTGGATGATATCTTCCACACGGATAACATACACCCTTACCCAAGGTTAGATGACCCCTGGACAAGGATAATGAAGACCCTTATGTGTATATGTATTTGTTCATGTGTTTTTCTATGTATATTAGTCGGTAATCTTCGCATTTTCTTTTTATGATCTTTCCTTTTCCCTTTGTAATGACTTAGTTTCCATTAAAATGTTCTCTAAATACTATTTATCTTAAGTTTATGATAAAAGATCATTTGAGTACAAAAGATTGTTTACATACCAAGGGATCGATCTCCACCATCCATTTTTATTTGATCTAATTGATGAAATTAATCCCAACAATTTAAAAAACCCACTTTCATCATTTTTTTTCCAATATTAATATCTTTCAAACCGTTAATCGTTAAGCGAAAAAAAATATATCACTGCGACGAGCATTTAATTATCTTTCTATAGATAGGCATTTTGATATACTTTCGACAAAAAAAATTTTCTTCGTCTTTTTCACATTTTTTTTAAAGTTTTTTCGTTTTTTTACGTTACTAAAATTTGCATTGAAAAATCATATATGATAAAATACTAATTTGAATATCATATGTGATATTAGTGTAATATCATATATGATATGTAATATCACATGTGATATTAGTGTAATATCATATATGATATTACACTAATATCACATGTGATATTACATATCATATATGATTTAACACTAATATCACATGTGATATTTAATTTAGTGTTTTATCATATATGATTTTTTTTATGTAAATTTCAGTAACGTAAAAAAACAAAAAAACGTAAAAAAAACGAGTTTTTTTTTTCTTTTTTCGAAAGTATATCAAAGTACCCGTCTATAGAAAGATAATTAAATGCTCGTCGCGACGGTGTAAATATTTTCACTTAACGATTAACGGTTTAAGAGATATTTAAATTATAAAAATATGTGAAATAATAAAATGTTTTTAATCTCAGCCATTGATTTCTTTTTAAAATGGATGGTGAAGATGAGTCCCTTGGTATGTAAGAAAAGTTTGATATGTAAAATAACTCTCCTCTAAGTTTTATTATATAAATAGAGGAGAGTTATTTTACATACCAAACTTTTTTCACATACCAAGGGACTCATCTCCACCATTCATTTAAAAAGAAATCAATGGATAAGATTAAAAGCATTTTATTATTTCACATATTTTTTATAATTTAAATATCTCTTAAACCGTTAATCGTTAAGTGAAAATATTTACACCATCGCGACGAGCATTTAATTATCTTTCTATAGACGGGCACTTTGATATACTTTCGAAAAAAGAAAAAAAACTCGTTTTTTTCACGTTTTTTCGTTATTTTTTTCGTTTTTTTACGTTACTGAAATTTACATAAAAAAATCATATATGATAAAACACTAAATTGAATATCACATGTGATATTATATGTAATATCATATATGATATTACACTAATATCACATATGATATTCAAATTAGTGTTTTATCATATATGATTTTTCAATGCAAATTTCAAAAAAAAAAAAAACTAAAAAAACGTGAAAAATAGGAAAAAATTTTTTTTATCGAAAGTATATCAAAGTGCCTATCTATAGAAAGATAATTAAATGCTCGTCGCAATGATATATTTTTCGCTTAACGATCAGGTTTGAAAGATATTAATATTTGAAAAAAAATGATGAAAGTGGATTTTTTAAATTGTTGGGATTAATCTCATCCATTAGATCAAATAAAAATGGAGGGTGGAGATTGATCCCTTGGTATGTAAATAATCTTTTGTCCTCAAATGATCTTTTATTATATAAATATTATCGTTAACTACGTTGTTTATGGTTATTTTTATATAGATTTATTTTAACTCTCTTTATTAAAATTGTAAGTTTGTATTAATACAACTTATTCCTTGTTATACAAAGAAATGATGTAAACAACATATATTTTGTTAAATTTCACCGGTTACTAAAAGAGTAGTCAACCTAAGCAACGCCGGGGTATAACACTAGTTCTATTTATCAGAGATACTCTGGTATTTTTTTTTTCTTTTATTTACAAAAACGATTACTACTTTTTATACTCTATTAATGTTTATGTGTCTATTAATTACAATCATGAATGGATGTAAGCTTGTAAAGGAGTAGCACAATCTAGTAGAAAATGTAGCAGAAGAAGGCCATCTTTGTGTATTAACTTTTTGCGGACATTCAACCACCAATGTCATGAACTTTGTCCATGTATGGCACTCGTGTCTTTGCAATTAATTTAGTTTATTGTGGCCTTGTGAGTGATATTTCATTTTGGATTTTTTTTTTATATACGATTTGAAAATGCTTTGATCCTTTTGTATCTCTTTCTGTGATTATGACAAGGGTAATATACACGGACTGAATTTTGCGTTTTTGTTCAATTAAGTTACTGAATTATATTTTTGTTCCTCTGAATCACAGAACTTATAATAATGAGATATAGATCGTTATTCAATAAATCTAGCACTATACGAGTGACCTGAATGCATGCTATTTTTTATAAGTTAAGTAGCCTGATGTCGTGTTTTATAATTTAAGTGATATGTACGTATACATGTTCAGTGGCCCAAATGCGTATTTCATAAGCTCAGTGACCTATGTGAATAAAAGAACAGTTTAGTAACCCAATTAAATAAAAAAGCAAAGTTCATAAGTTTAGTGACCTATGTAAAAGAACAGTTTAGTAACTCACGGTAGTTTTTGTTATTTAATAAATACTACTTTTTAGCTTTCTTTTTATCTTTAATAAAGAAGGTTTTTTTTTTTTTTTTTTTTTTTTTTTTGTCAAAAATAATGTTATTAATTTCAACATGAACATTGAAAAAACAAATACAATACTTGAAATGAGATTTCACTTATATTTTGGCAGTTTCATAAATTGTCTATGACATCAATCATGCATGGCATAATTAACCTTATGAATCTTGTCAAAATGCCTCAACTGTGGATCGTGCAAACTTTCACGTTTAGTTATTTTTTTGGCAAGAGTTTGTTTATGTTGTGTGTATCTAGTTCAAAAGTAATAAATTCTTTTAGTAAACGACATTTACAAAATGTACTGGATTAACAGGCTTTAGTTGTTGACCTGTTGTTCTAGAAGACGTTGAACGAAAGTGAAATAACTCATATGGTGTTAATAAAAGTATGTATATATACTCGTACATTTTTTCATTGATCATTTTAGGAGGGCAATGTATGTGATATGAAGCTCAACTAGAATTTAGCCAATTGTCAAATAAGTTATGTAATAAATGGCTTATAAAATACTAGCAGTGTACCCGCGCGTTGCGGCGGCGAGTATCATGAAATAAAATTTTTCGTTGAATCATGTTTTTTATTTTATTATGTTCTTTTTGACAATAAATTTACGGATATAAAAAATTTTGTTTAGCCCATGCCCGTTCGGGCTCGAGCCCGTTGGCCCATGCCCGTTTGGCCCCCGCCAGTTCGTGCTTAAGCCCGTTTTTAATTAAAAGTGTCATTCATCCGGGTAAAGTTACTATTAAAAAAAAACGTATATTAGATCGCCACAAAATTAGTCATCGGGTATCCGTCACCGCATTAACCACATAAATTAGAAACCAAGATACAACCATAATTCAAATATTGCAAAAATTCAGCTATAATAACCATTAACCAAAAGTAAAATTCGGTTAAGGTTTTTAATCCATATACCCAGCCCAAAATGAATTATACGCAATTGAAATATAAAGCCATCCAATCAAACAAAATAAAACCACCTAACCCTAATTATATGCATATGTTACCACGCCTCCATCTCTCTCATTATTTGCATACTGTTTTTCCTTTTTGACATCATCATCTTTAACAACACACTCATTAAACACACATCCATTTGCCCCTCTTCAATCTTAAACATCTTTTAACAACACACTCATTAAATACACACCAACTCGTTCAAAACGGGATAACGCCAAAAAAATGGAAACGCGAGGCTCGATACTGTGCTTGTGCCGTCCCAGTCGCGTTTTCCGAGACTATTTGGGCTGGTCTTGACGACTCAGAACGCGAAAACACGAGCCACGGTGTGGAGCTCACGCCATCCGGTCGCGTTTTGCCGGAAAACACCGGCCTTGGCGCTGGGTACCGAAGCCTCTAATGATTGAATGGATGATTAGATTTAATTAAAGGCGATTCCGAAATCATAAGTAGTCATGTTTAATATGATAAGTTTTGTCACATTCATGTTTTGCTTGATCTCGAATTTTTTTTTTGGGATGCTGGATCTCAAATTTTTGTTATGTTAGCTTAATTAGATTGTACATTGTGCTTAAATAGTTGTATTTTTTTTTGAAGGGGTGAATTAAATTGTATATTAATTGTATAGGTTGAATAGTGTTTTTTTTAGTTGTAATTGTGCTTAAATACTTGTAACTAATGCTTTGTAACTTGTATTTGCTTAAAATTCTATATATGGAAATCTTAAAATAATTAATATGAGGGAAGTGCATCCCTCTATTATAAGATAGTAAGATTAAGTGGCATTGCTATGGACAAGTTAAAGCAGGGATGAGCACGGTGCGGTTTGGTGTGGGTTTTGACTAAAATCCAACTGTAATCGTATTTACGATTTCTATAAAAATAGAAAGAACCGCATCACATTTAGGGTTTCGGTTTTTGCGAGCTGGTTGCGGTGGGGGGGGGGCGACTTATATAATTAATGTGGATTTTTGCGGGTTTTAGTTTACAATATTGTTTTTTTTCGATTATAGCAATGCATATATTTAATATAAACACACATATCACTTGTTATATAAATATTAATGATAATGTGCGGTATAAGCCTTACAACACACATTAAATAATCAATGTCGTTTTTCGGTTTTAATAATCAATGTGCGATGCGGTGCGGGTTTTGTGGTCCGGTTTTAAGGGTAAAACTGCAACCGTACCGTATTTTGCGGGGTTTTTTTTTTAACCGATCCACCGGTTTTTGCGGTTTTGTTGTTTTTGTGATTCGGCTTTTGCGGTGCGATTTCTGCTCACCCTTAAGGTAAAGTACATAGCTCCAATTCACTATTGACATCAATTGAAGATGCTATGAAAAGAAGAGTTGAGATCAATGTAGAAACAAAATTATTAAAAATCTATTGAACCAATCATAGCCACTACTTACATAAGACCAATGACTACCAACGCTTAACCTTTCTCTCTCTGAGTTTGAACAACGAACACCATGATCAAAATTAAACCAATTACACTTCACTAAATTCCAATTCTTTCAAAACCCTCTTCCAAAATCACCAATCCATCACTTCCCCTAATTCAATTTTCAAATAACACCATTCTTTTTCCAATCATTTATTTATTTACTTTTTTTTTCATAAACCCTTAATTTCCTAAACCTGATTTTTTAAACCAGTTTTTGTTTTGCTTACCATGGGGGATCACCGATCAAAGGAGGACGATGTAAGGAAACTTTCCTCATCGATTTTTATCACAAATTTTCCGGATAAGTTTTCAGCTAAGGAGCTTTGGACGGTATGTAAGCAATATGGGACTGTTGTTGATGCTTTCATTCCAGTCAGGAGATCCAAATCGGGTAAAAGGTTTGGTTTTGTTCGTTTCATTAAGGTTTTCAACATCGATCGTTTGGATAATAATATTTGCACTATATGGATTGGGAAATTTAGACTTCATGCAAATATTGCAAGGTTTCAAAGAACACCTCTGTATAAAAACAACTCCCAATCTTCGTTTAATAAAGGGGATACGAATGTCCCAAAGGAAGCCCACAAGGAGAGGGGGTGAATGGGTATCCTAAATCATATGCTCATGCTGTGTATTCAGGATCACAATCTTTTCATAAGAAAGAGGATATACCGGCGGTTGTGCTTGATGAAACGTGTGTTAATCAAACAAACTATTCTACGGCTTTGATGGGTGAAGTTAAAGATTTTACATCTTTAACAAATTTGAAAAAGGTACTAGCTGTTGAAGGTTTTGATAACATCAAGCTAAAGTACTTGGGAGGATTTTGGGTGATGATTGTATTCAACACAGAAATTGCTAAAGAGAGGTTCACGGCCAGCGTGCGTACATGTTCATGGTTTACTCAAATACTTCAAGCATCAAATGCATTCTCCATTAACGAAAGAGTTACGTGGGTAGACATTGAAGGAATACCAATTAAAGCATGGTCCAAAAATACTTTTTCACGTATTACATCTAAATGGGGTGAGCTACTTTATTTCGATGAACAGGAGGAAGGAGATCTTCACAGTAAAAGAATTTGTATCAAAACGAAATTAGTTGAGAACATTTACGAGTCGTTTAAAATTATTGTTCAAGGTAAAATATTTGGGTACGGGCTAAAGAGGTTTCTGGTTGGGTCCCTCACTTTGAAGAAGAAGAAGAAGAAGACGACGATAGTAAGTATGATGATGAGGTGAGTAAGGAAGGCACAATTGTTGAAAGCGATAGTGTGAATGGAGCAAACGATATTGAAGAGGTAGCTGAAACTGTTTTGAGAAAGAAACAGTCACCTGCAAATTTGAAGGAGGGTGGTGATGAGGAGCAGAAGGGTAGTCGGTCTGAAGATCCGTTCAATATATATGAGCTACTAAATAAGAAAGATGAGAACAACAATGGCGTTAATAATTATGAGGACAATTTGAAATACCCCCTGGATTCACTCCCGCAACTGATGAAGACGTTCAAAGTAATCCTATAAAAGAAAAGGAGATGGAAGGTGACGATTGTCCCCTTAAGGTTCAAGACAACAAAGTTGATTCGGATGCAAAGAAGAATTCTTCATCAGCATGCTCAGGTCATTTCAAAGATTGTGAGATAACACGTTCGGGAGGTTCAATCCTACAACTCATGGAAGAATTAATTAGAGTTGGACAAGTCATGGGTTACAACACGTAGGGATGCACGAAAAACATTGGCGATATCATTGATTATCAAGGAGTGAATGATGGTAATAGATGAATTTTTTTTCTTTGAACATACAAGGCCTTGCCCAGAAGGCCAAAAAAGACTGGGTTCGGGAGTTATGTGATAGAAATAAGGTGAATTTTTTGTCGTTACAAGAAACTAAAATGGAGGATATCGAGCTAGTTAACATTAAGCTGTGTTAGGGTAATTTTGGATTTGATCATTTGTATCGTCCTTCGGTTGGAAATTCGGGAGGTATTCTTTATATTTGGGATCCAAGAATGTTTCGCAAGATCAATTCCACAATTTCAGACTACTTTGTGATGATTCAAGGCGAATGGATGCCCACTGTTAAGAAGATTATTATAATTTCTGTCTATGCTCCACAAGAGTTACGGGGAAAAAAAGATGTTGTGGGATTACCTGATTTTAGTTCTTAATAATTGGGATGGTGACGTAGTCATTATGGGCGATTTTAATGAAGTTTGTACACAAGAAGAAAGACATGGTTCTATTTTTAACGTCCAAGGTGCAGATGCTTTCAATTCGTTCATCTCAACTGCCGGTTTGGAGGACATTCCTTTAGATGGGTGTAAGTTCACTTGGTGCCATAAATCAGCCTCGAAGATGAGCAAACTCGATCGTTTCCTTATTTCGGAAGGTCTAATGAATTCGTGCCCTAACATTTCAGCTATTACGTTGGACCAATACTTATCAGATCATAGGCCCATTTTACTCCGTGAGTCTCATTTTGATTATGGACCTACTCCGTTTCGGTTTTTTCATTACTGGTTTGAGTTGAATGGTTTCGATAACTTTCTGGAACAAACATGGAACGATGCTCAAGTGAATGATTTGAATGCCATATCAAAGTTAATGAAAAAATTAAAATACCTCAAAGAACAGATACGCATATGGATTAAAGACTACAAAGCCAGATCAAAAAATCATAAACAAGGTATAAAAGATGAACTTGCTAAAATCGACTTTTTGTTAGATAGCGGAGAGGGCAATTCGGATATTCTTACTAAACGCATGAATGTCTTTAAGTCCTTACAAGATTTAGACAAGTTAGATTCATTGGAGATGGCGTAAAAATCAAAGATTAAATGGGCGATCGAAGGAGATGAAAATCCGAAGTACTTTCATGGGGTTCTAAATAAAAAAAGAAACCAACATGCAATCCGTGGTATCTTAGTAGAAGGCAGATGGATTGAAGATCCTATATTGGTTAAAAGTGAATTTTTCTCTCATTTTGCTAGTCGTTTTGACAAACCTCCTCATAATCGTCTTCACATCGACATGGACTTTCCAAATATATTGACTCCTGATCAAAAAATGGACCTGGAAAATACCATAACTAGAGATGAGATTAAGAAAGCGGTTTGGGATTGTGGGGTTGATAAATCCCCTGGCCCAGATGGGTTTACATTCGCCTTCTATAGGCGATATTGGGCTTTTATGGAAAAAGACGTGGTTGAGGCTGTTCTATACTTCTTTCAACATGGAAAATTCCCCAAAGGTAGTAATTCCCCCTTCATTTTTTAATTCCAAAAATCCAAAAGGCTAAAATGGTGAAAGATTTTCGTCCTGTTACTTTAATTGGAAGTTTATATAAGATCATATCCAAGATTTTGGCAAATCGTATAGTGGTTGTTATGGGGGATATAGTGAACGATGTTCAATCTGCCTTTGTTGCGAATCGACAAATTCTAGATGGTCCATTCTTTTTAAATGAGCTCTATCAATGGTGTAAGAAGAAAAATAAACAGACGATGATCTTTAAGGTAGATTTCGAAAAGGCATATGACTCAGTTCGTTGGGATTACTTGGATGACATCTTATTAAAATTTGGTTTTGGTGATAAGTGGTGCGGTTGGATACGTAACTGCCTTCTCTCTTCCAAAAGTTCGGTTATAGTGAATGGTAGTCCAACCAATGAATTCTAGTTTCATAGAGGGCTCAAGCAAGGCGTCCCGCTCTCTCCTTTCTTGTTTATTTTGATCATGGAAAGCCTTCATATCTCGATGCAAAGAGTGGTAGACGCAGCCACGCAGGTATGTTTAAAGGTATCCAGATCGGTCCTTTGCTTCAAGTGTCTCATCTTTTTTATGCAGATGACGCAGTTTTTATGGGCCATTGGAGTGACTTTAACATTGATACTATCATTCATGTGCTCGACTGTTTCCACCAGGCCTTATGTTTACATATAAATATGTCCAAAAGTAAATTAATGGGGATCTCGGTTTCTAATGATAGAGTGGAATAGGCTGTTAGGAAAATTGGATGTGCGATTCTTAAAGTTCCTTTTTCATATTTAGGATCGAAAGTAGGCTGCTTAATGTCTCGAATTCAGCAATGGAATGAGATCGTTAATAATATTTCAATTCGCTTATACAAATGGAAGATGAAGACGCTATCAATTGGTGGGAGGTTAACTCTTCTTAAATCTGTTCTTGGTGCGTTACCGATTTATCATATGTCTTTATTTAAAGTTCCATTGAAGGTCCTTCATAAAATGGAGTCTATCAGACGTAATTTCTTCAATGGTATAGATCATAATGGCAAGAAGCAGGTTTGGGTTAAGTGGAGTAAAGTGCTGGCGTCTAAAGATAATGGCGGTCTTGGAGTTTCAAGTTTCTATGCTTTAAATAGAGCCCTTTTGTTTAAATGGGCGTGGAGGTTTCGTACTCAACAAATGTCTTTATGGGCTAAGGTTATTAAAGGGATTCATGGTGATGACGGCAAACTTGGTAAGCATGTTTAAAACCGTAACCCGTCCCTATGGTTGGATATAGTTTCAGAGGTTCATCATCTTATGAATAAGGGCATCGACTTGATGGGTTTTCTTCACAAAAAATGGGTAATGGGGAAGATACTCTTTTCTGGGATCATGTATGGAGGGGTGACTCCACTTTCAAATCTTTATACCCAAGAGTGTACGCTTTGGAGAGGCTTAAGAATGTGACAGTGGCTAGTAAGATGTCTCATGCTTTTTTATTTTCCTCGTTTCGTAGAGCTCCTAGAAGTGGTGTTGAACAAGATCAATTTAATCAGCTTTTGAAGAGTGTGGAGGGTGTTTCTCTTGTCGACATGAAGGATAGGTGGGTGTGGTCTTTGGCAGGTAATGGAGAGTTTTCAGTTGCTTCTATTAGGAAGGCTCTTGATGATATATTTTTACCTATGGTCTCTTCTAAAACCCGTTGGATTCGTGCCGTCCCTATCAAAGTTAACATTCATGCTTGGAAAGTTAAGATGGATAGCTTACCTACGAGATTGAATATCTCTAAAAGAGGTATGGATATCGATTTGATTTTATGTCCTATATGTGATAAGGAAGTGGAATCGAGTAGCCATATTTTCTTTACATGTCATATTGCTAGAAATATCTTCCAAAAGATTTTGTCTTGGTGGGATATTAACTTTACGGATGTGTCTTCTTATGAGGAGGGGCTTGAGTGGCTCGTCAATATCCGTCTCAACTCTAAACACAAAAATTTGCTGGAAGGAGTTTGTTATGTTATGTGGTGGTATATTTGGATCTTTTCTAACAAGAGTATATTTGGTCCAACTCGGCCTTCGAAGGCGATTATTTTTTACGAGATAGTGACTCGTTCTTTTCTTTGGTATAAGCATAGATGTAACTTTTCTTTTAGTTGGATAGATACGCTTAAAAACCCTCATTTTGTTAATTTGTAATTTCTAGCTCCGTGCTAGTGTCTTTAATAATATCCGCAGTTAAAAAAAGAAAAAAAGAAAAAAAAAATATCATAGCCACTACTTTTTATATTAAAATATAAAAAAAAAATCACTTTTCACATTTTTTTTAAAATAAAATATATTGCAAACGGTGAATTGTTTAGTGAAAAAAATACACCATTGGGACGAATATTTTTTTTTTCTTTCAGTATACGGGCACTTCGATATACTTTTGATGAACTTTCGATTTTTTTTCCAGTTACGTTTGAAAAAATCACATGTGATTGTATCAAAATCACATGTGATTTCGTAAATCACATGTGATTTATGACAAATCACATGTAATTTTTTCAGACGTAACTGGAAAAAATATCGAAAAAAAAGTTTGTCGAAAGAATATTGAAGTGTCTGTCTAGAAAAATATGATTTAATTAACGGTTTGCGAGATATTTAATTTTAAAAAAAATGATAAAAGTTTATTATTTTTTTTGTTTTGATGAAAAAATGGATAGACAATATTGGTCCATTAGATATTTATAGAATATTTGATCTATATTAAACTTTTAAAAAACAATTGTTTTGATATCAAATGAATTATCTATGTTTTTTTTTCTTTTTTTTTTTATTTAACGTAAAATGAAGTATCTATGTGCTTTTATCTATTTTTAAGGATTTTAAAATAACGTGGACATATTTAACGTTACTCCTCTTTTATTAACAAATACAAAATTGATGCACACTTTAATCTTTTAGGTTATAGTTAAAACGTCAATAAAAAATATAAGAGAAATGATACATGGACTTAAACTTAAACCTAAAACTAAGTGTCATTATCCTGATTGTTGCAAACAAGGATCCACTTATTTTACAATCCATCAGAATGATACCAAATGGTTTTAGGTCCATATATCATTTGTCAAAAAATAAATACATTGTTTGGTGAAGAAAACACAATCATTGTTTGTTTCATGAGAAGATTCAAAGTATGGGTCAATGAGGGTCATAATTGTATGTGATTTTGATGGATGGTTGGTTGAGTTTTGAAGGTAATTGTTGTAGTTTTGTAGGAATAAGATACAATTATTTGCTTACTTTTTGACTAAAAATGATGCGCAAATATTTATTTTATAAAGTTTATGCAAATTACTAATATGTTAACTAATGTAGAGTAGATGTAAAAAATGGTAGTTATATCAAAGAGGAAAAAGGTGCTTACATATATAAAAATATAAAATTAGGGTTTTGTTAACAATATCTCGACTCGACTTTAAGGTTGTTGTTAACAACTAATTCTCGAGTATATGGTTAAAACAATATGCAATGTCTAAGTAAAATCAACTCTGGCCGCTTATTACTTCTTACAATTGCTCAATTCACTCAATTTCTTGGTTTTGTTAGCGAAAAAAGTGGAATTAGTTAGGTATATTATCATATTTTTAGTGATTTTGTTTAGACATTGAATAATGTACTAACTATATTTTCTAGAATTAGTTGTTAACAACAAACACACGGCTTTTGTTAGCCCATGAAATTATATTGTTTCACTAAGCACACTATTTTATATTATTTTTGTTGCGTATAAATTGTAACTGTAAAGCTATCTTAGTTCTTTGATTTCTTTTCACTGTCATTGAACGCGTACGTTAGTTCTTATATGTTTGGACTTCTGGAAGTATTAGTGTTGAAATCATAATATGATTTGTTAAAATATCTCAAATATCATAACCAAATGGCTTTGGCTCAGTTGGTACTCATCTCCAAAAAATGCATGGACCCACTTGAGAGATTTTGAGGATAGAAGGTCATGGGTTGAAGTCTCGCTCGTGCTCACTCCAGTTGGTGCCCCAATGGTCAGGGAGAGTTGCCGAAGCTATTCCTTGCGGGGTGGACAATGACTGGTGCCAAAAAGTACCCGAGGTTAAGGTGTTCCTGCCAATTCAGACCTTTTGAGGATCTCAAATATCATTTCCTTATTTACCTTTGTCTGTCATTTCTCAGGGTCTCTTTTGGAATAATAGCAAAGGTTAGGACTAAAGAAGAAATAAAGAGTTTTCTATCTATTTTGTGAAGTTATTAACTTGGAGGGCAGGAATGGATGTCGCTACATTATATATACATGCCTCATGATTAGGGTTAATAACTCAACATAATTATCCACCTCTTTTCTCCTTTAATCCAAACCCCAAGTCTGTATTGCAGAAGTTGTTTACATTAACCGTTTGGTTATTATTCCCTTGTGTGATTATTCTTCAAAACAATCATAAGCATTTGTGTATTGTTCAATCATTTGATTAATAAATCGATTAATCGTGCTGACTGTTTTTCTTTTTAATTCATCGTGGTTGTTATCTAGGTTTTGATACATGTTTTAACATGGTATCAGAGCTATAGATTATGATCTAAAGCTGTTCGATTAATTTTTGATTTCCCTCTTTTGAATTTGTGGGTTTTCAAGAATTAATTGCTACCCTTAACTTCTCAAGGGTTAATCTGTGGTGGTGCTTTGGTTACTGGGATCGAAACCCTAGTTCTAGGGTTTGTTCTGGCATGAATCCGTTAAAACCCTAATTGAATGTTTCATAGGATTGATTGGTATTTCTGCTTGGTATCTATTGAACCCTTAGTGAAGATTCTATAGGAATCTTTGGTCTTTTGGTTGGATCTCTTGAAACAACTTAGTGAAGGTTTCATCTTGATGTGTGATTATTAAAGATTCCCAAATATCTTTAGCGGTTTCACACATAAAAATTCTTTCATATTCCGTTTTAGGCAAAGCATTATAAAGCATCATTTTAGCTTCATTGTTTTTACCTATTAATTTTTTTTATCATCATTTGAAATATATTTTGATGTAGGATTGTAATCACTTTTGATGATAACATACCAAAGATCTATATATTTTGATTTCACATATGTTTCAAATCGGTTTTTCCAATACATAAATCCATTAGGTTCAAAAAGTGGTGGTCTTTGCATAGATTGTCCTTTTTTAAAGTTTTTGAAATCCATGGATCGATTCAAGTTTATAAAATATAGTATATTTTAGAAAACCTTGAGCAACGAGGCTTTGGTACCAATTGTGAAAAACTAGAAGGGGGGTTGAATAGTTTTACCGTTAAAATTTTTAATTGTTTTGAAAACTTATTGTGAGATCAATCAATATAGATATTAAAGGATAAATGATATGTAAGTAAAGAATAAATAATATGCAAGTAATAAATAATATGCAAGTAAGGAAAGAAACAATCAAACCACGACAAGGTTGTTTATAGTGGTTCGGTCTACAAGGACTCTTTTTCCTTGCCCTACTCCACTCCCCGAATCTCCAACTCGAGAGTTATCTTCACTAATCAACAAGCTCTTTTAACCGGCGTAGAAAACCTTTGCACGTCGCTTACACAATATTTCTGACACAAAGCTAGATGTCGAGTTCTTTTACAAGGATAAAATCACTCCCAACGCACTATGTGATTTAAGGACTAAAATACTAAACGATCACACTCAGAGGTTTAAGATGGTTTGGTACAACAATGATGTATGAATAATAGCGATTCACATAACAAAAAAACAAACAAGACCTCCAACTATTTGTTGAAGCTTGATTATGCCTTGATCTTGTTTGCTGCAAAAGATGATCACTAAAATGAAATGAAACTGAGTTAGATGTAATAGAATGAGAGAATGTATGTGTTTTATGCTTATGAGGGATGAGAAAACAACTTGGGTTGGCTTGCTATTTATAGGCCAAATGATCAGACAAGCACAAACTAGACGGAACCAAAAAAAGGGTTCCGCCCTTTATATTTTTTGGTTCCGCCAGTCTGACAGAAAAGATCATAAAAAAGCTTTCAAGTATCTTACCAAATCTCTCCAAGATTATTCAAGATATGTTGAGTGAATATCTAAATAAAATATTCATGAAATCTTTTAAAGATCTAAGGTGATGCAAGACATGATTTAATATGTAATTTTCCATTTTTAGAATTTGCATATTATATAAGTAAATACTTTTGTAATGTCTTGTTAAAGTAACTAAAAATGTTTGATCTAAAATGTTGAGACACATTTTAATTTAGAAGGTTAATAATGTAGATTGATATGTAGTTAATTAAAAGTGATAAAAAGCTAATGCTTAAATGTTGAAAACTATTTAAGAAAATCTTGTAATAATATCTAATAATCTTGACAAGCTTTATACTGTGCAAAAATAAAATTTACTTTTGTTGTTAACAAAACAAGGTAAAGATCATAACATACAAATAACGTTTTTGGACGATATTTGTATTAACACTTGTATATGATGATTCCTAGCCTTGAACTTAATAAAATTTGATGTGAATTGAAACCCTAGCTTATGTGTCTTGTATGTGTGTGAAACGTGGTGATGGATGGGGAGGGAGGAAAACACTGTTCTAACATGTCCTCTTTACATGCTCTCGTAAACGCATGTGCAAATAATATCACGATAGCAGCTCATGAACAGATCTCTTGCACATATAGTAGCAAAAAGGAAAACCATAAACAAGGTATCATATAACCACGACCTTCAAATGAAAGTAGTGTACACGAGCAACATTAAAGTACCATGTATAGCGAGCAGTTCAAACATATCAGTAGCAGTACTAAAATAAACATGGCAGTACAAACTTACAAAGAGTAGTACAATTTTATAAAACGAGCAGTACTAACTTACTAGTGGTAGCATAAACGTTGAATTTTAGTAGTATTAACATCACATTGGCAGTACTAAGTTGAAACGGTAACACAAGCAGTACTAATCATCCCAAAACGTAGCAGTATTAAAGAAACAATAAGCTGCACTTAACCAACAACATTAACTTGAACCACGAGTAGTAGAAACTTACTATGTCCAGCAGTAGTATCAATTAGCAACACAACTCGTAGCATTAATCATAATACTGATATCCTTAGTACCAATACCATTCTTTATTATAAACCCTAATCAGTTTATCTCCCAAAACGAATAAAATCTAGCAAGCTCAACTTCTAAACGCACTAAACACACAAGCATCAAACTTATTACAAATATAAATCCCTACCATAATTGATCCACAACAAACCAGTAATATTAGTCTCTACACCAGCGCTTTAGGGTTTGAAACATTGAGCAGCATTAAGATCCTTCAACGAGCAGTAGTAATAGGGTTCGAGGTTGATAAAATATCCTTTTTTACGAGCAAGTCTTTCAACCCTCTAGGCAGTGAACCTAATCGTTTTAGTGTAGTATGTGATAAGCCCAGGTGATTGATTTCGTTCTCTAGGGGAATAGGAATGCTAGAAAGAGATATATGACGAGAAGGTGGGGTTGAGGAAGATTCTTTTTAGTCTTTTTATGGTTTTTTAGAAAGCAAGGGTAAATATCTCGGGGTATAAGCTAGGGGTGGTACTTCTACCGATTTCTACTACTTTTACTAATTACTAACTAATTAACTATGGATAGATTATGCTTAATTGATGTGTGCTCGTATGATGATTAAAGATGTGTTCACTTAGATGCTATTACTCACTAGTTATCTCTTATTGGTCGGTTGAATTGTCACTTCCTTTATCTTAATTGGTGTGTTGTATTCTGTTTAGTAGTAGGGTGGTGCCTAATTCCCTAGTTCTATAAATTGCAACTCTCCTCTAGAATACCCAGGATTGGAAAGTGCAATGGTATCTCCCCCAAATACACTACTATCCTAAAGCTACAATTCACGTAATAAACACAATGAATGTCCTAATGTGCACTCAAAGGCTTTTTGCTATTTAGGACGTTCAAGCTCGCAATAATGAGAGAAGAAGCCAGTTTTCCTTAATCTAGCGTTTACCAATTAAGACAAGAGACAACCTAACAACAATCAATAACTAGGTTTCATAGATCTAAGCAAACACAAGAATAATTTAGCTAGAAATGTTAAACAAGCAAGCATACACACATACAATTAAACATGGGGTAGACATAATGATAAATTGGATAAACAAACTTATCTTGTGATGTAAAATAGGGTATGAGACCCTTGACTACTGTCCAAGTCGGACTACAACTGTATTAGGGTTTGCTCTCCAAATTTCTACCTCTTCAAATATAGAAAAATCGAATTCTATATATAGATTTACAATCGCGACGGCGTCACCTTTTGCTAGTGACGCCGTCAGATCGCCGTCATTAGGGTTTCGTTTGGGCCAAGTTGTTGGAATCACTCCTAAACCATTTCTCAAGTGTTAGTGATCAATATGTAATAGTTAGCTTAATTAAGGCTTTTATGTTAGTAATCAAGGCTAGGCTCATGTAGAAATCCCATGAGCCTATGCCAAAGCCCAAATAAGGAAAGGAAGGGAGCTTAAGTGTTGCCCTCTATAAATAATCTTGTAACTCTCATTTGAGAGTTGATTGTTCATTTCTATACAAAACCTACGCCTTAACCTTTCTATATCGTGTGTGTGTTTGTTTGTTTTGTTCAACCGATCTATCCTTCATCTATCTTTCTTATATTGATGCTTGTGTTACAAACATGGTGACCTAACAGTGGTATCAATCGCCAAATAGTTGGGTGAACGATTTGTTTTTGAAGTTTTTTCTTCCTACGCGTACGTTTCGGTATACTAACCCTCAAACGCTTCAAAACTTTGATTTTTACACGTTAAAATTCAAGATTCTTGTACTTTAAAGGTTATTTGGTGTTAAAGTTGAAGTTTTTGGCAAAAAGTTTGAAACTTTATGTGTTTTTCATTCTTTTTTAGCTTGGTTTCATACGAGTAGTTCTATCTACGCGTAAGGTGCATAAGGGTTTTAGATCATCAAGTTTCACACTTTTGTGTTATTTTGGTGATATTGAAGATTTTTAATCACAAAAATATGGTTTAGAAACATTGGTGTGCTTAAAAATCAGTTTTAGCAAAAGTTGGCTATTCCTACGCGTAACTAAACCCTAGTTTTATGTGTAAGTGCTCAAAGTCTACGCATAAGGTTTTTCTTGGTTTGACTTCGAGATCAGTTTTCGTTTTTCTTGCTTGGATAAGCCTGAAAACACTTCGACTTTGGATATCTTCTACACTGGATAAGTGTAAAGGATTTTTGTGATAAAACCCTAGTTTTACGCCTAAGCATACAAGCTTACGAGTAAAACATCTTACGCCTAAGCATTTCCTACGCATAAGCATGTCTTACGCCTAAGGAAATATTACGCATAAGTTTCTTACTACTAAGTCTTTCGTTTACGCATAACCTAAGGTCTAACCAAGTCTACGCATAAGCTATTCCTACGCGTAAGCTCTACTTTTACGCGTAACGTGGTGTTTTTTACGCATAAGCTATTTCCTTTGCATAAGCTGGTTTTCTACGCATAAAGATTCTTCATCAACAAAGTTTCATTCGACTACAAAGATCCATCATCAACACAAGTCTCAAGATGTCTCAACCACCATTTCCTAGCTACTTCCCTCATGTGTATCCTCAACAACAACAAAAACAACAACTCCATCAACAACAACAAAAACAACAACTTCAACAACAATTTCCTCAAGGAGCAATTCAACCACAAATGATTCAACCACCCCCTAGTCTTCAAGTACAACCCTACACTAACTTTCACAATCAACATCCATCCAGGAATACTATGAAGGAACCATCTTGGTTTGCAAAGATGTGTGAAGCTTTAAGCAGCCAACAATCCATTCATGAAGCTGGATTACTTGATAGACCTCCAATGCTCACTCCCGGAAACTACGATCAATGGGTGATAAGGTTCTTTAGGTTTTGTGATCTAAAGAAGCCACATGGAAAGTTCTTGAACAAGGTCATCCTGGAAGGTCCATTTCAGATGCCTACTGTCACTGTACCCAGAGATCCAACTGCTAATCCACCAAGAGGTGATGTTACCAACGTTGTCGGTCTTACTGAACTCACTACTGATCAACTTCTACACTTTGAAGCCGATGAACTTGAAATGCAATATATCCTTTTGGGATTACCCAATCTGATACTTTGAAGTGTTGATGCTCAAAAGGCTGCTAAAGCAATGTGGGAGCATATTCATCTTCTCATGGAAGGCACATAACTCAATCAAGAAGAAATGGAATCAAAAATCTACTTGGCTTATGAACACTTCATGATTGAACCAGGGGAGACATTAGAGTCATAACATCATCGATTCTCAGATATCATCAATGACTTGGACAAACATAACATAATTATGCCAAGAATTGCAGTCAACACTAAGTTCCTGAGTAGTCTTGGTCCTGATTGGGAAAAATATGTCATTTTCATCCGTCAAGCGAAGAATCTTCATCATGCTACTTACGGATTGTTGTACGACTATTTGAAGCCCCACCAAAAAGAAGTTGGAAGAGAACGAGTTATCCGTGGAGCTCCGGTTTCCCCTTCACTCCCGGATAATCAAAATCTTGCTTTGTGGGCTCAAGCTTGTTATTCTCAATTTCCAACATTACAAACTGTCTTCACAAATCCTCCACAACCAACTGCTACAATTACCCTATATGATCCGTCACAGCAACAATCTCAAGAAACTCAATTGGTTCCATACAACAACAATGATCAAGCACTTTACAGTGAATCTAATGAAGATGTTGAAGCTTTCGATGCATTACAACAAGGGTTTGTCACGATTGCTAGAGCCTTCGGCCGATACTCTAACAAATCCAACAATCGCATTCGTACCTCATCTAACACAAGGAATCAGGCTGTTGTTAACAATGGACGTATTGAAGTTCAGAATCGTGGTAATGTTCGTCAAATGGGTAGTGGTCAAGGGTTTAATCCAATGGGAAGGAATAACATGGGTGCTACACAACAACAAAGGGCACAAGTGGTTGAACAGGGAAATGCTCAGAATGGGGTTAATGGTCTTCGTTGTTATAACTGTAATGAGAAGGGTCATCTGGCTAATGCATGCCCAAAGCCGAGGACAAGAGGGAGCGCCTATCACAAGGAGGCTTTGCTCTTGGCTCTCAAGGATGAAGCTGGTGGAACTCTTACCAACAAGGAACACAACTTTATGGCCAATGCAGAATCAGATGATGATATGGAAGACTTGCAGTGCTAATGCACAGATGTTAATGGCAAACATGCAAGAAATCTACATGAGTGACACAGGCCCAGCATGACACCGACGGCTTGTCTCGTACCGGATCAAACTATAATCATTTCGACTGATATCTCACCAACATCTGCATCCCACAAGGCTCGAGTGTTCAACATGAGCCGTCTATATCTCATTCCGATGATAATCAAATAGATCCCGTAGTTATATTTGACGATCAAGATGACCTTATGGTTAACACTGATAATCAAGTTGACTCTGTGGTTATATTTGAGGATGTAAATAATGATCATGTTGAGACTCACGTTGAACAAGCTGAACTTTCGTCTAATCCAGATCTTGAGCTCATGACCTTACTTAAAGACCAAGAATCTCGAATGGAAATTTGCAAAGACATCAATAAGCAATTAAAAGATAAAAATGCACTGCTAACTAAGGATAATGAATGCTTAAAATTTCAACTCAACATTTTTCAAACACAAGAAAAACGTGAAAAAGGTTTTGAAGTCGCTTTTGCTAAATCTTACCAATATGAAAAATCATTGGAACAACAGATACGTGATCTAGTTGCATCTAAGAATGCTTTGTTATCTCAGATAGAACAACTGAAATATGATCATAAACAACAACTTAACGCTCTCACTTTGGAAACTTAAAAAGCCAAGTTTGAGTTGTTAACTTGTCAAAAACAGTTCTGTGAATACAAAAGGCATTCAAAGAAACGAATAGATGACTATCTTGAAGAAATTGTCGACTTACAAACCAAAATAAAAGAGTTTCGAAATGTTGTTTATAAACATGGTGAGTCAATCACAACTATTCAAAAGTTTACTTTTAAACCAAATCCAAATGGATATGGACCGAATCTTGCTGATTACAAACCTAAGTTTTCAAATAGAGCATTCAAACCAAATCATCAAGCTTACAGTGCAGAACATAGAATTGATGATTCCATTATGACTGTTGTTGAATATAATCGCATTGAGGAATTAGATGCAGAAGACGAGAGTCGGTCTAAATTGGAAAATGTTGTTTATAACAAACCATTTAACTATTCAAAAGCCGTTACTTTCGTCACACAACAGGATTTTTTTAACACACCTTGGGTTATCAAACCTACTTCTGAGTCTTCTAATGAGGGTCCCCTTTCCAAAACTGCACAAATAAATGGTCCTTTACCCTCACTCAGTGAAATAAAGCCATTAGCCGAACAATGTAAAGTTATAAAATATTTTGAAACATTCTTATCGGACATCAAACTTTTGGAACGTGAAATTGAAATCAATTCTGAAATAAAAGTTGAACATTTTCAATCGCATCAAGCGCGAGCCCAAAGAGATATTTTTCAGAAAAGAATTTTACCACATGTCCAAAATTTGAAAAATTGTGCAATATATTGGGAAAGGGATTTTCACAAGGAACTTGGACTTATGAAAAGAGTTTTCGAACAAACAGAAACATCGATTTCAAATACTAAACGTAAAAAGAAATTGTTGAGAAAAGATGTTGATCGACTCTTGGAAGATGTAATATGTGCTGATACCATTAATGTTGTGTTATTACATTCTGTTGCATATGCATTTGATTATATCTCTGCTGATTCTGTTGAAAATGGTGAGAATACTGATAATGTGTCACAAATTACGTCTTTAAAAGTTGAAAATGAGCGTTTGTTAAACGAGCTTTCAAATGCAAAACGTCGTCTTCAATGGTGTCAAAAAGATTGTCAAAATCGAGAACTCGCTTTGCAAAAAAAACTCAACCAGTTGCATGCCAAAACTCTTAATCCAAAACTTGAGCAACTGGATGATGAAAACGTGTCTTTGAAGTGTCAAATTTCAAAATATGAACAAGAAATTTCAAAAGTTAAAAAGGAATATGGTGTAATATTTGATTTACTCAAAAAGACTCGTGCTCAAGCATCAAAAGATGTTGATAATCATCTTGCATATACCAAAGATGTTTTATGACGAGAAGGACTCACTCGTTCTGAAAATCTAGATTTGTTACACAAAATCCATGATCTAAAAGCAGAGTTGGTGAAACTTAAGCAAGATAGGGATAGTAACACTGTAGTAACTCCACCTAAACAGATTCAAAATGACTCTAGAACATCTAATGACAAACCACAAGAAACTAATGTGCTTCCCTCTACTGAAACATGAATAGTTGCCTCTTTTCCCAACGCCCGCACTTCACCGCCTAGGAGCAATACAAGGAAGAATAGGAAGTTGCGACGTAAGAAAAGAACAATAAAGAATGCTGAAGTAGAAGAACACCTTAGGACCTTGAATAAAACTCAAGTTGCACCCACTTTAGATATTGCGTATGACAAATGTAATGGAAAAAGTGATGTAACGAATGCTGAATCTTTAAGTACTTTAAATGTTAAGTTTGAAGCTTCTTGTGTTGGTTGTCGTAAGAGCATGTTTTTTGGATGTCATGATAAATGTGTTGCTCATTATATCTTATCTCGTAAGCGGAACATTAGAAAACGGAATACCTCTAGGCCCACAAATGCTTCTAAGTCTGTGCTAGGTAAACCTCCTTCTAGTGATCATGCTTTAATCATTGATGTACCCTTAGAACCTACTTCACCTCCTAGGAAGAACTTATCACCTAGTGCATTCACTAAGACCAAAGCTAAGACTAGTTGGAGATGGCATAAATGGTTACATAATACACTTGGATTTACATGGATACCTAAAATCATAAACATGTGTGTTTCACCTATAACTGCTTTGGAACCCTCTAACTCTTCGGGTTCCACATCTACTTCTATTCCATCTGTGTCGTCTGTGTGTAATGCAGGTGATACAGATCATCCTCTGGGTTGTTGATAGCGGATGTTCCCGACACATGACATGCAATCTCAAACTTTTATCAAACTTTGTTTCAAAGTTCATTGGAACTGTCAGATTCAGGAATGATCACTTCTCGACTATCATGGGCTTCGGAGATTACATCAATGGGAACATCGAAATTAGTATAGTTTATTATGTGGAAGGTCTCGGTCACAATCTCTTTTCAGTCGGTCAATTTTGTGATGGAGATTTGGAAGTTGCTTTTAGGGAGAAAACTTATTTCATTCGTGATCTACAAGGAAACGATCTTATGTCTGGTCAACGCACATCAAGTCTTTATACAATCTCAATGCAAGACATGATTGCTTCATCTCCCATCTGTCTACTTTCTAAGGCTACATCTACAAAATCCTGGCTATGGCACCGTCGTCTCTCACATCTAAACTTTCAAACCATAACCAATCTTGCACGATACAAACTTGTTGAAGGTCTCCCACGATTTCGGTATTCTAAAGATCACCTATGCTCAGCTTGTGAACAAGGAAAAAGCACTCGTGCTCATTTTTCTTCAAAGGTAGAACACAGCTCACAGCATGTGCTTCATCTCTTTCACATGGATTTGTGTGGTCCGATGCACGTGCAGACGATTAATGGCAAACGCTACATTTTGGTAATAGTGGATGACTACTCAAGATGGACTTGGGTTTATTTTCTTCAAAGTAAAGATCAAGCTCCAAAGATGATCATCACCTTTCTCACGAAAATTCAAGTTCAGCTCCGGAACATAGTCAGACAAGTCTGAACAGACAAAGGAACGGAATTTGTTAATCAAACTCTTCGTGCTTATTATGAGAAAGTGGAAATTGAGCATCAAACATCCATTGCACGTACACCCGAACAAAACGGAGTTGTTGAAAGACGAAACCGTACGTTAGTGGAAGCTGCAAGAACAATGTTGATAAATGCTAAACTTGCAGATTACTTGTAGGCTGAAGCCGTATCTACTGCATGCTACACTCAGAATCGTTCAATGATTTCTAAACGCCACAACAAAACACCTTACGAGCTTATCCACAACCATAAACCGAATCTTAAACACTTTCATGTCTTTGGATCTCTTTGCTATCCAAATAATGATCGTGATGACTTTGGAAAGCTCAAGGCTAAAGCTGACATTGGAGTCTTTGTTGGATACTGTGAAAATTCTAAGGGTTACCGGATCTGGAATCGTCATACAAGGGAGATTATGGAAACGATTCATGCCAATTTCGATGAGCTTATCGATATGGCTTCTGAAAGCAAAACAAACTTGGAACCCGGACATAACCGTCTAAACTTCCCCCAAACCCCATCATCACCTGAACCAAGCCTCCAAACTTACTCGTCAACAAATGGAACAGCTATTTGCTCCTCTGTTCAGTGATGATATTGATCAACGTGCTCCAGATGTATCAAATGTTTTCGCGCTCAACCGATAATAATCCAATACCTGATACACCTGAAAAAACAACAACTGTTGAAGAAGCACCTCCAATTGACTCTACAACAATAGTCGAACAAACCGCATCCAATGACGCTGATCCAGCTGATGATCTTCTGAACCAAGAAGTACCACAACCTGCAGATTTTGATCCAAATGCGTTATTCAATCCTTTTGCTAATGAAACTGCCACTTCTGATGTTGTGAAATCATCTACAATCCATTTGAATCCTCCCAATCTGCACAATGTATATCAACATCAACCCTCCACACATCATTGGACTAAAGACCATCCTCTTGCGAACATCATTGGAAACCCGAATCAACCAGTCGTAACTAGACAACGCCTTCAGACTGACGGTGAACACTGCGTCTATGCACTTACCGTTTGTCAATCTGAACCCAAGAACATTAAAGAAGCAATGACTTACAACAACTGGATTGAATCCATGCAAGAAGAACTTAATCAGTTTAAACGTCTTGAAGTATGGGAATTGGTTGAAAAACCAACAGGGGTCTATGTTATTGGTCTGAAATGGATTTGGAAAAACAAGTTGGATGCTGAAGGTACGGTTATCCGAAAAGAGTCACGTCTGGTGGCTAAGGGTTATTGACAAGAAAAGGGAATTGATTACGAGGAATCATTCGCACCAGTTTCTAGACTTGAGGTTGTTAGGATTTTTCTGGCATTCGCGGCTCACATGAACATCACGGTCTTTTAGATGGATGTCAAAACCGCTTTTCTGAATGGTAAATTGAAGGAAACGGTCTATGTCAGTCAGCCAGAAGGATTTGTTGATCCAGAGTTCCCTAATCATGTATACAAACTGAACAAGGCTCTCTACGGTCTCAAACAAGCCCCTCGGGCGTGGTATGATAAGTTATCATCCTTTCTTATAGCCAATAATTTCACTAAAGGATCGGTCGACCCAACACTTTTCATACAATATCACGGGGCATTTATTTTAATCGTTCAAATTTATGTGGATGACATCATTTTTGGGTTAACACATTTAAAATACTCAAACGCTTTTTCAAAACTTAAGATTTTTTTTTTAAATGTCCATGATGGGTGAACTTACATTCTTTCTTGGATTGCAAGTTCATCAATCACCCCGTAGTATTTTCCTAAGTCAGTCCAAATATGCTCTTGAAATTTTAAACAAACATGGAATGCAAACCTGTGACACCTATGCCACACCAATGGCACATACTAAGAAATTAGATGCTAATTTGCATGGAAAATTGGTTGACCCTACCAAATACCGAAGTATTATTGGGTCTCTCATGTATCTAACAGCCAGTAGGCCTGCATTGTATTTGATTTATATCTTTGCTCCCGTTATCAGTCAAGACCAACTGCAACTCACCTCTCTGAGGATAAAAGAAACCTCCGATACATCAAGGGAACCATTAACTTGAGAATCTGGTATCTGAAGGATTCTGGTTTTGAACTAATAGCTTTTTCAGACGCTGATCACGCAGGTTGCTTAGATTCATGGAAAAGTACTTCAGGAGCTCTACAATTTCTTGGTGATAAACTGGTGTCCTGGGAATCGAAGAAGCAGGATTGTACATCGCTGTCCTCAACCAAAGCAGAATATGTAGCCATGTCGGCGTGTTGTGCTCAAGTCATTTGGATGAGAACACAACTCAAAGATTATGGTTACGTATTTGACAGAATCCCGATGTACTGCGACAATCGAAGTGCTATTGCGATCTCGTGCAACTCTGTTCAACATTCGAAATCAAAGCACATTGATCTTCGATATCACTTCATCAAGGAGCATGTGGAAAAGGGTACCGTTGAATTATACTTTGTGGGTACTGAATACCAACTGGCAGATCTTCTCACCAATGCATTAGCTCCTGCTAGGTTTACTGAGTTGGTCCACCGGATTGGTATGCGGTGTTTGACTCTAGAGGAACTGGATGAAGTTTTAAAACAATCTTAAAACCAATCAAACACCAAAACCTCTTTTGTAAATATTTTTCAAAAACAAAATACAAAAATATAAAACTCACAAAACTACAAAAAAAATATTCTTCTATCTAATATTCTTTCAACATTGCAAGTACAAAACTTCAGTCAACACTTTGTTCTTTCAAACTTTTCACATTTTCCCGAACAAGTGTTGAGGGGGAGAAAGTAAACATTTTTCTGTTTCATAAAACCTTGTACTTGCATGTTACCTATTACCGGTTGTATCTTTGTTAATGGTGGTCACATTTCTGGTTTATTGACACTCTTCGGACTCAAATTTATAAAATTTCATTATTTCTTAAGTCGAGGGGGAGCGTCGTCAAGCTTCTTTCCAAAATTATACCTCATACGTAACCAAAGTGGAACTTATGGGCTGTGGATGAAAATGGTTGAGGTGGAGGGACCAATGTTGTCAAAAGCTTAAACATTTTTTTCAAAACACCTCCACCTAACTCTCTCATTCATTTATTTCATAGCATTTATTATTTCATCCACCCTAATCCACGCATAAGATTCAATCTACATAACCGTGCTTTAATCTCCAAATTTGTAAGTGTTTAATCGTTCTTGGTGATTATCTAAACATAGGTTTTGATTTGTTTTAAAATCCAACGGTTATATTTGTCCCTAGGCTTGATTTCATGTTCTACGCATAAGCGTATGAACATGTAATCATGTTTGGGTGTTTTTGGGTGAAATGTCTGTGTTAAAATGTTGATATAATCATTCTTAAACCATTTTTCTCAACCAAATCCACCCAGAAACAATAATTGATCATTTTTCAAATTTAGGGCTCATACGCATGATTTGGGCGTTCTCTTGTGTGAGTGTTTCTGGTCAATTAGATGGTTGAATGTTGTTTGTTATATGATTAATTGATAAAAAAACACCTTTGATTCTTACCCAAAAACATGATTTGTGCATAAATTGAAATTTAGGGTTTAAGTCTCATGCAATTGGGTATTTTTTGATTCACAAGGGTTATGATGTTAAAACTTGATTAAAACAACTCATTAGGCCTCTAAGTTATCCCAGAAAACGTTTGGTGCAATTCTTATGGCTAAAATACTTACTCGTAAAATTTGAATATTTAGGGTTTAAGTCTACGCATAAGAAAAACTTACGCATAACTGTGGATCATTGAGATTTCATATAAGACTGAAAGGGATTGAATAATATGTTAATGAATGTGTTATGATGAATCTGTTTCAGGTTTTTACGCTTGAAAAATTCAGAATCAATGTTAACCATGGACTCCTACGCATAAGGATCACCTTACGCGTAGAATGTTACACGTAAGAGAAATCTTACGCGTAACCTTTACGCGTAAAGTTCTACTAGGGGACTACGCGTATCCTGTGAAGGATATGCGTAAACATTGAGTCTTACGTATAAGGTTCACTCTTACGAGTAAACCTTACACGTAAGCTCCCACATACGCTTACGCGTAAGCTCTATGCCTAAGGCTCTCTTTTTCTACGCGTAATATTTCTTACGCATAAGATAAGATCCTACGCATAAGCTTATGCTTACGCGCATGACCACAACTGTTTACGCATAAGCTTGGAACTTTACGCCTAAGCCTTAACTTAACCATTATTATGAATTGTTACGCGTGCAAACTTGTAAATAAATACATCATAACGTCACGAAACCAAAACGTCACTAACAAGCTTAAATGGTTAATATGTTGTGAAAATGTGTGAAAATTTGGACTTTGAAATTCAAAACTAATAAATTCACGAAACTTATCACGACTACTTTGGACTATTGGACAAACAAGTGACGTTGGACTCGTAACATTCATCAACATAACATATTCAATAATTGGACAATAAAATCAACTTTTGACTAACATAATGTCTTTCGATATGTTGGTTCTTTTGGCTCAATATCTTTCAGATCACAATATGGACGTCCAAATGGAATACATTGCTGCACCTAATGTTCTCTCAATGGAAGATATCTTCCCCAACGGTTACACAATGAATATTGGGAAGAACAATCTCAGAGTCGATTTTGATAACTTCACGTGTTCTGAGTCTTCTTGTCAAATTGTTGTGGATATTTTGAAGACTCATCCTTACAAGAATATTCTCACTAATTCTGCAACTGTGCCGGTGATTTATGTTCACCAATTCTAGCACACCATGCAAAAGGTCAAAGGTCAAGATACTGTGAAAGTAACACTTAACGATAAACAAGTCACCATCACTCCAGCTGACTTAAGGGCTATTCTTCTTCTTCCAAACATCCAGCCTGCAGTTTACACTGCTACTCCTACAGTAGAGGTCACTCTCCAGTTCATGGTCGACATCGGCTATGATGAAGCTGCTGGAATCATCACAAAACACTCATCAGTTGATCTTAAGAACATTCCCCAGCCATGGAGAACCCTCTACATCATGATTGCCAAATCGTTTAAAGTGATAGTGGTTTTGAGCATCCTAAGCTCATGGAACTACAAATATTTTTGGGCATGGTCAACATGAAGCAGATCGAATTTGCAGCTCTGATCTGGGACGACATGATCTCTTACCCTAAAAAGCCTGGAACCAAGATCCCTTATATCAGATATACAAAACTGTTGATCCAAAGGATTCTAGGGAATAATCCAGATATTCCCTTGAGACTTGATGACCCCAACCATCACTCTGTGTTGCTTGAGCCCACACTCAATGTTGTCAGATTTAAGGACTCAACAACGAAGAAACAAGGTACGGTATTACCAGATTGCCTTCTTGCTGCTGCTATCAAGGAACTTCAATCGTACAAACGTTATCTGGAAGCAATTGCATCAGGCAAAGTGGGGTTCATTGATGAAAAGTCTTCTGGTACATCTGTTAGGAAGACCAGGAGAGGCAGTGCAAGAAGTGTCACTAGCACTGGAAGTCCCCTAAAGTACCCAAAGAGAAATCCTCCCAGAAAAAGGAAAGTACCATCAACGGTTGCTTTTCCTAATCCTAAACCGGAACCCAAACTAATAGACGAGGATTCCGAGGATACTGAAACAAATGAAGAGGTTATCTACTCAGAATCTGCAACTGATGATACGCTAACAGTTGCAAAACCTCTCAGTCCCAAAACTGATAAAGGGAAAACTCCAGTGCAAGAGCAGGAAGAAGAGAGTTCTGATGAAGAGCCACAAGATGAAGACAAGGATTACAGAATGTTAGGTCACTAGTTTTACAAACACAAGTTTATAAGAAAGAGATAAGGCGATTGAACAAGTTATACACACACACACACACGTTAGTAATAATACGGTTTAAGCAAAGAGAGTGAATGAGAGAATAACTTGAACAACCAACCTTCAAATGAAGGTTTACATAAGGTATTTATAGGAGGAAAGCTAGGGCAACACTCCTAGTTTCCATCCTTTCCTTAATGGACTAAGGCCTAGGCTTATGGGCCTTCTACATAAGCCTAAGGCTAATTGCAAACATAAAGGCCATAGTAAAGCTAACTATTACATATTAATTACAAACACTTGATTATGGTTTAGGAGTGATTCCAACAATCTCCCCCTCAAGTGTTGGTGATGAACGGTGAAGGCGTTGATGTAATAGTAGCGTTGACGCCTTCGACATTCTTCTTTCTTGTGAGAAGATTTGCCTTGATTTGAACAATCTCCCGTAGTAGAGAAATTGTTTTCTTTAAACGGTTATGCTTTGACGCCATCTTTAACTTTGTTCTTTGATCATTTTTCTTTGTGATGAAAGTGATAGTATGTTGTTGTTGTCGCGATCAAGTGCCAGTCAGCCGCTTCGCCGCTGTGTTCCACGCCATTTTTCAACATGCTCACACGCTCTTTGACGTTGGAATTCAGTTCTGATGAAGTTCTTTAAGTCTTTAACTTTGTAGATTCTTTGATTTGATGAAGAATCATTCGATCGTTGTGTTGCTTTTGGATAGAACTTCTATTAGTAATGATGTTGGCGTGAGCATGAGAAGAATCGCACGATCATCCCGGCCCGAGCTTCCATAAGAAGAAAACATTTAAACGGTTAGTAATAAGCGGATTCGGGCACTTACAAGTTTGAACTTCGAGAGTGTTAACAGCATAGTGTGAAAACACAACTCTAATTCTTACAAAGGCCGCTCCTGAATCGGAGTCCCACAAGTGAGATAACACGATGTACCGAAGTACACCTACGATTCGGATGAGTCGCTGAGGTACACCGAAGCATCACCTCACGATTGTAGACCGCTTGAGACCACTAAGCGTAATCCACGGGAGTTACCGGCGACCCCGGGCCGTTTGATTATGACTCCGGCAGGAGTTTCCATTCAATCACTGAGGATCACAAATGTGAACCTCTCATAAATGTTCTCGACACATTGCTAAGATCTGTGAAGGACTCGATAATGTATCACTGAAATTCTTATTGTTGAATGTCAAGTGATGAAATGTCAAGTGTACCTAAGAGATCTTTTGATGAATCTCGTGGCTCTAGACTCAATAGTGCGTTTTGGTTTTCTGGAGCGGAGACTAGGGAGAGGGTCTCCTTCTTCAATACCAACGATCTCTAAGAGAAAGCCAATAGTTTACGTAGGGTTCCCTGTGAGAATGAAACAAGCTTCGGTTAAGAGAAACTTGAGTGGATAAGAAGGTTTAGTGCATGCGTCACCGGGTCCATGACGACTTTTAATCTTCAATACCGGCTCACTAAGTGACAACCAAGAGCATATGAATTGAACCCGGTGTGCCGCCTAAGTTGAATAATCGGGAGGCCTATTTCTTTTCACCCTTTTCTTTGCATTTCTTTTTAATTCTTCAACTCCTTCTTTCTCCGATTCTCATTTTCTCCTTTTTATAATCATACCTAAGGACTTCTAAATACTAACTATTTGTGGTGTCCTGGGTAGATCCATCCGGCTCTGGCGGATCATAGGACGGTTATTCCTAACCTTAGTCACCTTATAACTCCATGACTAACCTATGTTGCCATAAAACCATTGTTGTGAAAAATCTCTCAAAGTGTTTGTGAATGAAAAACATTTTAGTACCACTGTTGAGATAAGATTTTGCATAAATACTCCCTCTCCACATGTGCTTAAGAGTTTTAACGGTTAAAATGCACAGTGAGGAAAGAGCGCACATTTTGAATTGATTCACTCAAGATAGACATTCCCCCGTGAGACACGGTTACGTGGCATAGTTAAAGAGTTACATTGTCAGCTTTTAGGTGACAACTAGCTCTAATAACTACCTTGAAGGTGTAGACAATCCTCGAAAGGTTGTCAAACCCGCCAGAGTTCATGTCTACCAAGAGTTTCTCGAATGGTACATTCTACTCGAACAAGTCCTTTGCGAGACACGTTTACATCACTAGCGAACTAGCTTGAAATTATTACCCGCCCAGGA
Source organism: Chrysanthemum makinoi (assembly GCA_910596185.1). NCBI lineage: Eukaryota > Viridiplantae > Streptophyta > Magnoliopsida > Asterales > Asteraceae > Chrysanthemum > Chrysanthemum makinoi. Next base: position 158,579,081 of record OU343223.1, on the reverse strand, counting down.
CAAGTCTTTTCGAGTTACTAACAGTTAAGATCTCGTCAATTCATGGGTTAAGTCTTATAGCACAAAGATTCATTTGCATTGACACAACATATTTCTTATCACGTATTTTCTCCCCCTCAAAAATGGCATATAAAATGTTATTTTTGAAAAGTTGAGAATAAATATGACCATTTCGAGTGTTGCGGGAAGAATGACCAGTTTGAACAATTTGTGAACAAAGTTTTAAGTCAAGTACTCTCCCTCAACGAGTGATATAAACGGTTGAGGTTTTGAAAATCATAAGGGAAAATACTTGTTCTTTTGAGCAAAACCTTGAAAAAAGAAAGGTTTGATAGGTTTTACTCAAAAGTAAGAAGCTTTCGCTCCTTTTCTAAGGATTGTGGCAATCGGCGCACTACGGGTCCTTTATTTACAAGTACGGGTTGTACATCGTTATGTGTGCACAAGCCACTAAAATAATCAATCAAACATCCAAAATTATATGAAGGAAGCAATTCAAGGGGTACCGAAGTGCGTGATGTTCCAGGGTGTGCATGGCTGAAAGCCGGTTATGTTAATCCCGGGTCACCACCGACATAACTCTCCAATCGTCTGAATCGATCCCTTGAAACAACCGCTCATCCATCATTGTGATGATCCGTCTCACATCCCTCCTTTCCTGAGAATTCCAGCGCTTAGGAGACCCAATTTTCTCGGCGATATCCTTCAACTCAGATGCCATTCCATCCCTAACCAATTCAAAGTATGATCCCCGAACTTGTGGAGTTCGCTACACGCCATTCTTTGAAGTTCACTACGGTAAACAACGCCGAAAGGTTTGCTGATGAGTGTATATTGAGATAGCTGGTTGATATCGGGAAGATCAAGCTTTGGAGGAGTGAAGTTGACACGTCGATAAGATTCAACAACCACCGGAGATCTTCTACACGTTTCTTGATGACAATGCGTCTTATGAAGATGAGAAGTGACTTGATAAATTCGCGTGTACTTCGCTTGAGAATTGTCTCATGCGACCCCGTACTTTGGCAAGGTACATGTCTTCGATGTCATTGAGAGACAAATTCTCAAAGTCAGAGAAAGCATAGTACCGTTCATCTTGTCGTTTGACTACGATCTTCTTTAGGAATGTGTAGTCCCACTTAGACGAAAGGTCAACGTGTATGATGGCAACGATATCCTTAGAACTATACACGCATGTTGAGACTTACGAACCCGACGCCTGTAGTAGATTCGTTGGAGTTCTGGCCAGTGATGAATCCCATACAATGCATCTCGGTCGTATGCTTCCACCGTGTTGGAGAACAAGTGATTGGCACGCTTCCTCAATGGCTATCGGTTTGAGTAGACAAATACTGGGAATGGAAGTGTCAACGATGTAGCGTATTTTCTTGAATCATCGCCACCGTAGAAGAAAATCCAAGTCTTTGTTGAAGAAATATCCGAAAGGAATCCTTGGTTCAGCTGGTTGGCCAATTGTTGGTAGAGGTTTGGTCCAATCGGTGTAGTATGGAGGGTTGTCCCTGTGTGTGAAGTCAATGTTTGCTTCCGGGTTGAGCCAATCCATGTTGTTAGACATAGCTCGAGCAATGTTTTCAAGGTGATATTCGACCTCGAGGGCACTTTCAGAGCTGTCTTTTAGAAGTTGAAACGCTTCATTCTTGATTCGCTTCAACTCAGATTTCGTCATTTTCTTCACATGGAACTTTTCTTGCAGAATTTTAGCATGCTCCAATGTAGAACCGTCTACCAAATCCTGACCTTCTTCAAGGTAGGGAGTGTTGTTAACAAGAGTAGCAAACCATTCAAATTCCTCTATTTTATCGTCATCTAGCCATGATACGACGCAGTCTGAGGCGCTTCTTCTTCTTCTTTTCAAGGCCTAGATGATGATTCGCTTCAACTTGTTTGGGAGAGGTGGGTTGTTGGTGGGGCTCAAGGACCTCTTCATCGTCACCACCCGTATACTCAAAGTGATCACCGGTTTTCTGAGTCGGGGGTGGTAACTCGGAATCGCCCCGAGGTTTTTGAGAAGAACGAGGAGGAGACCTTTGTTGAGCAGGAGGCCGTTGGGGAGGTGGAGGCATAGAAGATGATTCACCAGACTTCTTCTGTCGTTTAGCTTCATCATTCTTATCCTGATCCTTATCTTCATCGTCTCTAGGACCTTTAGACTTTTCACTTGAATCTGATGCTTCTTGAAGTTGGTAGTCCAAACAATGCTTGAAACAGCTTTCCTTCATCGAAGTAAATGTCCTGCATCGTTTAGACATTTGTGTGACAAGCTTGGCCACCAATTCATTATCCGAGAAAACTACAAGATCGGATGGATTGATTGTGTTGGTTAAGGGTGTTGATCTTATAGTTTGCTTGGCTATCTGCATAAGATTCGGATATAGTTGTCCGGTAAACATCTCCTTTGTGACTTTAGGAACGATATCCGTAAGGTACTTGTGAGTGTAGCCTTCATCATTCTCGTCCATCTTCCCTTGTAGATCATCTTGCATGAGCTTCAGATGTATTCCTTTCATTCTCATCTTGTCATTCTCATCATGTAGATATCTTGTGATTTGGTCAAAGAAACCAATTCAGTTTCTTGTAGAGCATGTCCTTCTTTCTGACTTGTTGGACAGCTTTTACAATTCTTTTATGAGTATGAGAAATCCAAGATCGAGGTGGCTTCTTCACTGATTTGGATGATGATTTGGTTGATCTTTTTGATGGTGGTGGTGAGAGTGAGAAGAATCGATGATGATGAGATGTGAGGAGACTCCGGGTCCTTTGGAGGTTCAGGGGTTTCTTCCTTTGATCGTGCAGGACTATCTAGAAGAAACGTATCATACTCAACATCTTCTTCATTGCTAGACTTAGCTTGTTCATCGCCTTTAACCTTCTCCGGCTTCTCGATTCTGGTTCTTCAAAATCAAACTCAATAGTGTCTTCAACACGTGTTTGTTGTTGTAAGAAAGTGGTGGCACCAGATCCCTTATCGGGTTGATTAACCGCATCGATCCGTGAAGGTTGAGCTGCACCACTTGACCCTCCGGGCCACCCATTTGTTCTTGAGCAAATTGTTGTGCAACGTGTTGAAGTCTAACGAATTTGAACTTCTTCCTTGTATGATTTCTCCACTTGCTCTTCATCACTTTCTGAGCTTTCATCATATGGCACAAGTACAGGAGTCTTTCCTTTGCCATGTTCAGCTATTGGACTAGGAGGTTTTGGTAATCGATGGTGTGTCATCCTTTGTAGTTTCAGAGTAGTGGACCTCCTCGTCTGATTGTGTCTCTTCAGAGCTTTCGTCCAGTAGCTTTCTTTGTGGTTCAGGTGTAGGAATAGGAACAACTTCCTTTACGGGAACAATCCTTTTACGAGGAGGATTCCTTTTGGGAAGCTTCCTATAACTTTCAGAACTTGTGCACTTCCAAAGACTTCCTCTTCTAGTTCTCCGAGTAGGTGTACCAGAAGGTTTTTCATCGAGATGACCAACTTTGCCTTCTCTTTACGCTACTAGATACCTTTTGTATGTTTCAAGCTTTTGAGTTCATCGGTCGAAGGTGATCGTAACACCGCACCTTGTTTCTTTGTAGACGATTCTTTGATTCCGACAGATAATGTAGGTTCACCAACATATCATGATTGTCTGGGTCATTGAGTCTCTGTGGAATATCGGGATGAAGTCCAAGTGCTCTCTGGATCAGCAACTTTGTGTATCTGACATAGGGAATCTTTGAGCCAAGCTTCTTGTGAAATGACATCATGTCATCCCATATCGCTGCTTCGATTTCAATGTCCTTCATTGTTGATCAATGACCGAAAGATTTGCAGTTCCATGAGCTTGGGATGCTCATAGCCACCGCCACGACCGAGACGACTTGGTGATGATGATGTAGAGGGTTCTCCAAGGTTGAGGAATGTTCTTAAGCTCCACGTGAGAATGCTTGTTAACAATTCCTGACGCTTCATCATAGCCAATATCAAGTAGAAATTGCAGAACTGTCTCTTGAGTAGGTGTGGCAAAGAAGTCGGTTGGACGATGTCCGAATGATAAGTACAGCCCCGTAAGTCTGCAGGAGTGATAGTGACTTGTTTGTGATTAAGTGTCACATCACTTTGCGACTTTGACCTTGATTCTCTCGCATAGAATTCCGAATTGTTGAATGTAGATTTCCGAATCGTGGCGAGTGTGAGAGCATGTTCGGTAGGGATGATTCTTTAGAATATCCACAAGCAATCAAGCAAGAAGATTCGAGCAAGTGAGGGTGTCAAAATCAACCCTAGGTTATTCTTTCCAATCTTTCTGGATAACCCTGGGGAAGATATCGCAATTGTGAGAACTTCGGTGCATCCACATTCATTTGTTCACCATGTCGTGATCAAATAACATTAGCCAAAAGAACCAACATATCGAAAGACATAATGTTAGTCAACGGAAGGTTTTATTGTCTAATTATTGAATGTATAGTGCTAATGATTGTTACGAGTCCTAAGTCACTTGTTTGTCCAATAGTCCAATGACGCCGTGAAATGTTTCGTGAGTTAGTTAACTTTAAGTTTTAAAGTTTATGTTATCACTTATTGTTCACAACATATCAAACGCTTAAGTTTATTAGTGACATTATTGGATTCGTGACGTTATGATAAGTTTATTAACAAGTTTGTACGCGTAACAATTCATAATGAAGGTCAATCAAGGCATAGGCGTAGAATTGGCAAAGTTAGCGTGAAACAGAGTTACATAATGCAGAGGCGAAAGCTTAGCGTAGGATCCTAACTAACGCGTAAGAAATGTTACGCGTAGGAAAAGGGGACCTTATGCGTAGAGCTTACGTGTAGGCGTGTAAAACCCTTACGCGTAAGGCTTACTCGTAAGAGTAGACCTTATGCGTAGAGGTCACTATTTACGCATATCCTTCACAGGATACGCGTAGTCCCATTGTAGAACCTTACGCGTGATAGTTATGCGTAGGATTATTCTTAAGCATAACTTGACTACGCGTAGGGTAATCCTTATGCGTAGAGATTCAAATGACCTTGATTCTGAATATTAAGCGTAGCAAACCTGAAATAAATTCATCAAATCATCAATATTAACACAAGAATTCGTTTTATCAATCAGATCATGGCATGAATCATTCGTTAAACAGTTACGCGTAGAAAGTCATACGCGTAGGTCAAAACCCTAAGGGTTAAGAATTACGCATATGATTTCTAACCATGGATTTGCACCAAACAAATTTCGGTAGTTCTAAGATGTTGTATGAGCTTATGGACCAAGTCTTAACATCTAATTCATTGAGAATCAAAAATACCCAAACTTATGAACTTTAAACCCTAATTCCAAATTTTTAATCATTTAGAGTTTCTGGGTGGTTAACGACCTTGAATATCATCAATTCATCAACATATGAACATAACCCAACAATCTTTTTGACCAAAACACTTCACATTTGAAAATACCCAATTCGACTCATAAACCCTAATTTTCAAAAAATCATCAATTCGTGTTCGGGTGGGTTTGATGGTTAAAATGATATCATTGATGTATTAGGAACGTTTTGACACTATCCATTTAACCACAAACACACACACAATGATTGTGTGTTCATACGCTTATGCGTGGAACACATAATCACGCGTAACAAAAGTTTTAGCCGTAGGATTTACTAGAAATTCAAAACCTTAGCTTGTATTACTGTTAAGATCATGAAAGCACTTACAAAATGATGATCTAAAGCACGGATTTCTTGAATGAATCTTAGGCGTAGGATGTTTAAGGTTGAAAGTAATAAATGTGAAGTTAGAAGTAGGTGGGAGGTGTTTTTATTTAAAATAACTTTAACATTTTGACAGTTTTGGTCCCTCCACCTTTTCCTTTTTCAAACAAAGCCATTTAACTTCCATTTTGGTTACCAAACAAAGATTTTAAGAAAGAAACTTGACGACACTCCCCTCGAACTTAGGTAAATGATGAAAGGTTATAAATTTTAGTCCGAGGAGTGTCATTTAACCAGAAAAGTTTACCACCATTGATAAAAGAAACAACCGGGATATGATAACATGCAAGTACACAATGATGTTTTGAAACAGTTAAGTGAAAATTTTCTCCCCCTCAACACTTGATCGGAAAAATACTGAATTTTGAAAGATTATAGTGTTGAAGGAAGAAATGTACTTGCCATGTTGAAAGAAAAATATATTAGAAGAATATTTTTGTTGTTTTATCAGGTTTTATATTTTGTATTTTGTTTTTGAAAAATTATTTACAAAAGAGATTTTGGTGTTTGACAGGTTTTAAGACTGTTTTAGGAGATCATCCAATTCCTCTTGAGTCAAACACCTCATACCAATCCGTTGGACCAACTCATTAAACCTAGCGGGAGGCAAGGCTTTGGTGAGAAGATCGCCAATTGGTATTCTGTACCCACAAAATATAATTCAACAGTACACTGTTCCACGTGATCCTTGATGAAATGATATCGAAGATCGATGTGCTTTGATTTCGAGTGCTTTGAACGAAGTTGCACGAGATCGCAATGGCACTCCGATTGTCGCAGATACATCGGATTCGTCAAATACGTAACTATAGACTTTGAGTTGTGTTCTCATCCAGATGACTTGAGCACAACACGCGGACATGGCTACATATTCTCCTTCGGTTGATGACAGCGATGTACAATCCTGCTTCTTCGATTGCCATGACACCGGTTTATCACCAAGAAATTGTAAAGCTCCTGAAGTACTTTTCCGTGAGTCTAAGCATCCTGCGGGTCAGCGTCTAAAAGCGATTAGTTCAAAACCCGAATCCTTCGGATACCAGATCCCCAAGTTAATGGTTCCCTTTATGTATCGGAGGATTCTTTTAGCCTCGGAGAGGTGGGTTTCAGTTGGTCGCGACTGATAACGAGAGCAAAGATATACGGCAAATACAATATCAGGTCGGCTAGCTATTAGATACATGAGAGATCCAATAATACTACGGTATTTTGTAGGGTCCACCAATTTCCCAATTAAATCAGCGTCTAGCTTCTTGGTATGAGCCATTGGTGTGGCATAGGTGTCATAGGTTTTCATTCCAAATTTGTTTAACAATTCAAGGGCATATTTGATGACTCAGAAAATACCACGGGTGATTGATGAACTTGCAGTCCGAGAAAGAACGTGAGTTCACCCATCATGGACATTTCAAAATTTTTCTTCATTAGTTTTGCAAAAGCGATTGAAAACTTTTTATGTGTAGACCCAAAAATGATGTCATCCACGTAAATTTGAACAATTAAGATATGTGCCCCGTGATATTGTATAAAAAGAGTTGGGTCAACCGAACCTTTGGTGAAATTATTAGCAATGAGGAAGGATGATAGCTTATCGTACCATGCCCGAGGAGCTTGTTTGAGACCATACGGAGCTTTGTTCAGTTTGTAGACGGATTCGAAACTCGGATCAACGAATCCATCTGGTTGGTCGACATAAACCGCTTTCTTTAAGTTGTCCGTTGAGAAACGCAGTTTTGACATCCATCTGATAGACCATCATATTCATATGAGCCGTGAACGCGAGAAATATCCGAACAGCCTCAAGACGAGCAACCGGAGCAAAAGATTCTTCAAAGTCAATACCTTCTTCCTGACGATAACCCTTAGCCACCAGGCGTGACTTATTTCTGATAACATTTCCTTCAGCATCCAATTTGTTTTTCCAAATCCATTTGAGACCAATGACGTAGACTCCTCGTTGGTCTTTCAACCACTTCCCATACTTCAAGACCTTTGAATTGGTTGAGTTCTTCTTGCATGGATTCAATCCAGTTGTCTTTTGTCATTGCGTCTTTGATGTTTTTAGGTTCGGATTGGCAGACAGTGAGTGCATAAATGCAATGTTCACCATCTGAGTGAAGACGTTGTCTTGTAACGACTGGTTGATTCGGTTGCCAATAATATTTTCTAGAGGATGGTCTTTTGTCCATCTATGTGTGGAGGGTTGATGTTGGTATACATTGTGCGATTCTGAGGATTCAAATGGTTTGTTGAAGATTCCGCGACATCTGGTGCAGCAGTCCCATTAGCAAACGGGTTGAAGAACGCATTTGGATCAAAATCTTCAGGTGGGGGTACTACATTCAGAATATCATCACCGCTTCATCATTGTTGGAAGCGGTTTGTTCAACTGTTGTGGTGGAGTCAACTGGTGTAGGTGCATCTTCAACAGTAGTTGTTGTAGCAGGTGTATCGGGTATAAGAGTATTATCAGGTTGAGCAGCGGAAACAGCGGATACACCTGAGCACGTTCATCAATATCGTCACTGAACAGCGGAGCAAATAACCTTTCCATTTGTTGACGAGTAAGCTGGGGCTTTGTTCACCGATGATGGGGTTTGGGGAAGTTTAAGCGGTTGTGTCCGGGTTCCAAGCCGGTATACTCGTAAGCCATTTCCGTAAGTTCATCAAAATGAGCATGAATCGTTTCCATAACCTGCTTTGTACGACGATTCCGATTCGAAACCTTTTGAATTATCACAATATCTGATAAAGACTCCAATGTCATCTTTGGCTTTGAGCTTTCCAAAGTCATCACGATCATTATTCGGATAGCAAAGAGATCCAAATACATGAAAGTGTTTGAGATTCGGTTTTCTGTTGTGGACAAGCTCAAAAGGTGTTTTGTTGTGGCTTTTTGTAATCATAGAACGGTTTTGAGTATAGCATGCAGTAGATACAGCTTCTGCCCATAAGTAATCCGGAAGTTTAGCATTGATTAACATTGTTCTTGCAGCTTCCACTAACGTTCGGTTTCGTCTTTCGACAACTCCGTTTTGTTCGGGTGTACGTGCAATAGATGTCTGATGCTAAATTCCCACTTTCTCATAGAATTCACGAAGAGTTTGATTAACAAATTCAGGGCCTCTATCTGTTCTGATTAGTCGAACGGTGTTTCGTAGCTGAACTTGTATTTTCGTGAGAAAGGTGATGATCATCTGTGGAGCTTGATCTTTGCTTCAAAGAAAGTAGACCCAAGTCCAGCGTGAATAGTCATCAACAATTACTAAGATGTAGCGTTTGCCATTGATCGTTTGCACGGGCATCGGGCCACACAAATCCATGTGAAGAAGATGAAGCACATGCTTTGAGAGCGTGTTCCACCTTTGAATAAAAATGAGCACGAGTGCTTTTGCCTTGTTCACAAGCTGAGCAAAGGTGATCTTTAGAATACCAAACCCGTGGGAGTCCTTCAACTAGTTTGTGTCGAGCAAGGTTGGTGATGGTTTGAAAGTTTAGATGTGAGAGACGACGGTGCCATAGCCGGGATTTTGTTGATGTTGCCTTTGAAAGTAAGCAGATGGGAGAAGAAGCAACCATGTCTTGCATAGAGATAGTGTAAGACTTGAATTACGCGGACATAAGGTCATTTCCTTGTAGATCACTAATGAAACAAGTTTTCTCCCTGAAAGCAACCTCCAAATCTCCATCACAAAACTGACCTCTGAAAGCAGATTGTGACCGAGGCCTTCCACATAGTAAACCCTGCTGATTTCGATGTTCCCATTGAATGTAGTCTCCGTAGCCCCTGATAGCTGTGAAGTGATCATTCCCGAACCTGACAGTGCCAATGAACTTTGCAATAAAGTTTGATAACAGCTTAAGATTGCCTGTCATGTGTCGGGAACATCCGCTATCAACAATCCAGAGAATGATCTGAATCACCTGCATTACACACAGACGACACAGATGGAATAGAAGTAGATGTGGAACCCGAAATGTTAGAGGGTTCCGTAGCAGGTATAGTAGATATACACACATCAATAGCTTTAGGTATCCACTTAAATCCTAGTGTGTTATATATCCATTTCGGCCATCTCCAACTAGTGTTTGCTTTAGTCTTAGTGAATGCACTAGGTGGTACTACATTCCTAGGAGGTGAAACTGGAGCTACAGGACAGCAATGCGTTTATGAGAATCTAAAGAGGGCGGTCTACCAAGCACAGACTTAGAAAGATTAGTGGGCGTAGAGGTATACCGGTTCTTAGGATTCGTTAAACGAGAGATGATAGCTTTAGCAACACATTTATCATGACAATCAGAATTCATACTTTTACGACAAATAACACAAGGTGCATCGGACTGAATATCAAAAGTACTTAACGGTTTAGCATTCGTTACATCACTATTTCTATTACATTTGCCGAACGCAATATCTATAGTGGAAGCAACGTGAGTCTTATTCATAGTCCTAGGGTGTTCTTCTACTTTAGCATTCCTTATTGATCTTTTCTTAGGTCGCAACTTACTATTCTTCGATGTAGTGCTCCTAGGCTGTGAAGTGCGGACATTTGGAAAAGATGCAACTATTCCTGTTTCAGTAGAAGGAGGCACGCTAGCAACTTGTGATTTGGCAGTAGGGATTCTAGGTTCATGAGTACTAAGTGTTACTGGGGCTAATCTCTTAATGATGGTTGGCGGAAGTTGTTCATACTTTCCTAACATTTCTCTTAACTTGAAGATAGTGTGAATCAGATCTTGATTTTTAGACCGAACATTTCCAGCAAAATGCATAACTTCTTTAGTGTGTGCAAGATAATGATCAAGTTCATTTGATGCTTCATCACGAGTCTTTTTAAGTAAATCAAATATGACACCATATTCCTTTTTAACTTTTACAAGTTCTTGTTCATATTTTGAGATTTGACACTTAAAAGACACGCTTTGATCATCCAGTTGCTCAATTTTAGGATCAGAAGATTTTGCACGCAATTGGGCGATTTTGTGTTGAAAAGCAAGTTGTTGATCGTGAATATCTTTTGACACCAATTAAGACGACGTATTGCATTTGAAAGTTCGTTTGACAATCGCTTGTTTTCAACTTTTAAGGACTCGATCTGAAGCACATTATCAGTGTTCTCAACATTTATCCACGTAATCAACAAGGTATCAGCAGAGGTTTGATCAAATGCATATGACAAAGAATTCAATAACACAGCATTATGGACATCAGCACAGATGACATCTTCCAAGAGTCGATCAACATCTTTTCTCAACAGTTTCTTTTTACGTTTAGTGTTAGAAATAGATGTTTCGTTTTTCTCGAAAACGACCTTCATTAATCCAAGTTCCTTATGAAAGTCCCTTTCCCAAGACAATGCACAACTTTTCAAATTTTTAACATTTGGTAAAAGATTTTTCTGAAAAATGTCTCTTTGTTCTCGCTAGAGGCGCATTGAAAGTGTTGAACTTTGATTTCAGTATGATATTCTATCTCATGTTGTAAAGTTTTGAGGTCAGCCATGAAAAGGTCAAAATATCGAAGAATTTTGCGATTTTCGGGTTTTGAGTTTACTTCACTGATGGAAGGTAAAGGACCATAAATTTGTGCATAATCTGGTTGGGGATTAACATTAGAAGACTCAGGTGTTTTTATGATTACGCTTGGTGTGTTAGAAGAATCCGTTGGTGTGACGAAAGTGACCGCTTTTGAATAGTTAAAAGGTTTGTTGTAAACAACTTTTTCTAATTTTGATCGACTCTCGTCTTCTGCATCTAATTCCTCTTGACGATGATATTCAACAACACTCATAACAGAATTATCAACTTTATATTCTGCACCGGAAACTTCAGGATTTGGTTTGAATGCTTTTGTTGAAAGCTTAGGTTTGTAATCAGCAAGATTCGGTCCATATCCATTTGGATTGGGTTTTAAAGTAAACTTTTCAATGGCTGTGACCGACTCGCCATGTTTGTAAACAACAGTTTTAAACTCTTTAAGTTTGTTTTGCAAGCCGATGATTTCTTCAAGATGATCATCTATTCGTTTCGTTGAATGCTTTTTGTATGCAGAGAACTGTTTTGACAAGTTAACAACTCAGCCTTAGCTTTTGATTTTCCAAGGTGAGAGCGTTAATTTGCTTTTTATGTTCATGTTTCAGTTGTTCTATTTCGGACAACAAAGCATTCTTTGAAGCGGCTAGATCACGCATCTGTCTTTCTAAATATTTTTCGTTTTGATAAGATTTGGCAAAGGCTGCTTCAAAACTGTTTTCACGTTTTTCTTGAGTTTTGAAAAAGTTGAGTTGCTTTTGTAAACATTCAAAATCCTTGGTTAACAGTGCATTTTTGCATTTCAAGTCCTGATTAATGGCATGACATTTTTCCACTATGGTCTGTTGGTCTTGTATTAAACGAGCAAAATCTGGATGAGGCAAAAGTTCGGCGTGTTCAACGTGAGTCTCAACATGATCATTACTGAGATCCTCAAGTATAACCACGGAGTCAATTTGATTATCAAGGGAAACCGCTTGGTCATCTTGATCGTCAAATATAACTACGGGGTCTAGTTGAAAATCGTCGGAATGAGATGTGGATGGCGCATTTTGAACATTCGGAGCCTTGCCGGATTCAGATGTTGGCATAGATATGAGATTAGAGATAAATATGGTTTGTTCGGGTACCTGAGACAAGCCATCAGTGTCATACACTGGGCCTGTGTCACTCATGTGTAACTCATGCATATTAGCCATCAACATAACAGCTGCATTGGCCTGCAAGTCCTCCATATCATCATCTAAGTCAGTATTTGCCATAAAGCTCTGTTCTTTGTCTATGAGAGTTCCACCAGCTTCATCCTTAAGAGCCAAAAGAAGAGCCTCTTTGAAATAAGCACTGCCCCTAGTCCTTGGCTTTGGGCATGCATTAGCCAGTGTCCCTTCTCATTGCGCTTGTAGCATCAAGACCATTCAACCCGTTCTGAGCATTTCCCTGTTCCACCACTTGAGCTCGATTGTTATTCCTACCCATAGCATTAAACCCTTGACCACCGCCCATCTGACGACCATAACCACGATTCTGAACTTCAACTCGTCCATTGTTCACAACAGCTTGATTCCTTGTATTAGATGAGGAACGAATACGGTTGTTGGATTTGTTGGTATAACGGCTAAAGGCATTAGCAATCATAGCAAATCCTTGTTGCAGTGCTTCAAACGGATCGGATTCCTCATTAGCATCACGACAGGGCTTGAGCATTGTAGTTGTTGTATGGAACCAATTGAGTTTGTTGAGATTGAGGCTGTGAAGGATTATGTGGTGTGATTGTAGCAATTGGTTGAGTTGCTGGTTGAGGAGAATAACTGTTTTGAGCATATAAGGCAAGTTGTTGATTTTCCGGATGTGTCGGTGGAGCAATTTGAGCACGGAGAATCCTTTCCCTATCAACTTCCTTTTCATGAGGCTTCAAGTAATCGTATAATAATCCATATGTAGAATGATGCATGTTTTTTGCTTGACGGAGAAAAATGACATACTTCTCCCATTCAAGACCAAGACTACTCAGGAACTTAGTATTCACTGCAATTCTTGGCATGATGATGTTGTGTTTATCCAAATCATTGATGATGTCCGAAAAACGGTGATGATAGGACTCTAGTGTCTCTCCAGGTTCAATCATGAAGTGTTCATAAGCCAAGTAAATTTTGGATTCCAAATCTTCCCGATTGAGTACAGATCCTTCCATAAGAAGACGAATATGATCCCACATTTTCTTTGCAGTCTTTTGAGCATCAACACTACGAAGAATTGGGTTTGGTAATCCTAAGAGGATATATTCCATTGCAAGCTCATCTGCTTCATAGTGTAGAAGTTCTTGAGGATTCAAGTCTGCAACAGTAGCAATGTTCGTTTGTTCATCTCTTGGTGGAATGGCATTTGGATCTCCGGTTACAATGACAGTAGGCATCTCAAATGGACCTTCCAAGATAACCTTCTTTAAGAACTTTCCATGTGGCTTCTTTAGATCACAAAACCTAAAGAACCTTATCACCCATTGATCGTAGTTTCCTGGAGTGAGCATTGAGGTCTATCAAGTGATCCAGCCTCATGAATTGATTGTTGGCAGCTTAAAGCTTCAAACATCTTTGCAAACCAAGTGGGTTCCTTCATAGTGGTCCTTGATGGATGTTGATTGAAGTCATTTGTGTACGGTTGAACTTGAAGACTTGATGGTGTTTGAACCATTTGAGGTTGGGGAATTGCAGCAAGTTGTGGAGTATGTTGTTGATTAAATTGTTGTTGATAAATTGCTTGTTGTTGATTCCATTGTTGATGTTGTGGAGTAAGTTGTTGTGGACGTTGAGAATAAGTGTAAGGGAAATAGTTAGAGTATGGTGGTTGTGACATGTTGAAAACTTGTGTTGGTAAAAATAGATCTTTGTAGTCGAATGAACCTTTGTTGATGAAGTATCCTTAGGCGTAGAAATCACAATAGACAAGTAGCACTTATGCGTAAAAACACCAAAGTTACGCGTAACAATTAGAGTTACGCGTAGGATTAGCTTACGCGTAAGTAAGGAAAAGACGCTAAAGTTATGCGTAGACAAAAGTTAGGCGTAGAAAGTTAGGCGTAGGATTATCTTATGCGTAAGACTAGGCTTAGGCGTAAGAAAAATCTTATGCGTAGGATTTCTACGCTTAAGCTTATGCTTATGCGTAATTTTAGGGTTTTATCCCAAGTGATCTTTTACACTTCACAGTGCAAAAGATATCCAAAGTCGACGTATTTTCAGACTTATCCAAGTAAGAAAACACGGAATAAACCACGAAAATGAAGATCAAACCAAGGAAATACTTACGCGTAGTTTTAGGGTTTTACTACGCGTAGGTTTACTCGTAAAATTGATATTGCTCAAAGATGTTTCTAAACCAGTTTTTGTGTGATGAAATAGCTTCAATAACATCAAAAGACACAAAAGTGTGAAACTTGATGAACCAAAACTCTTAAAACAGATACGCGTAGAACAATACCCACGAAATAAAAACTAGCTTAAAAACAATGATCCACGCATAAAGTTTGAAACTTTTTGCCAAAAACAAGTATTTTAACACCTTAAAACGTTGAAAGTACAAGAATCTTGGATTAAAAAGTGTAAAAAAACAAGTTTTTAAGCGAACCAAAGAATACGTTGTGTTTACGCGTAAGATCAAAACCAAGAAGCTTCAAAACAAAAGTGTACACCCAACTATTTGGCTCTGATACCACTGTTAGGTCACTAGTTTTACAAACACAAGTTTATAAGAAAGAGATAAGGCGATTGAACAAGTTATACACACACACACGTTAGTAATAATACGGTTTAAGCAAAGAGAGTGAATGAGAGAATAACTTGAACAACCAACCTTCAAATGAAGGTTTACATAAGGTATTTATAGGAGGAAAGCTAGGGCAACACTCCTAGTTTCCATCCTTTCCTTAATGGACTAAGGCCTAGGCTTATGGGCCTTCTACATAAGCCTAAGGCTAATTGCAAACATAAAGGCCATAGTAAAGCTAACTATTACATATTAGTTACAAACACTTGATTATGGTTTAGGAGTGATTCCAACACAGAAAGAAGTTGAAGAATCTCAGACTCCAACATGTTGCTCAAGAATTCAACTTACAACAAACTCGTGGCCCAGGGGGTTCAAGTGGTAGTGCTCAAACCACACCAGTTTCTGATACGGTTAATCAACCCGATAAGAAAACTGGTACCACCACCCACAAATCAGAACAAAAGCAACTCGAGGATGAGATGATCTTTGACTTTGAGGAACCTGATAAGAAGAAGGAAAAGACTGAGAAAATTACTGATGAAGATGTTGAGGCTGCATCTAAAGAAAAGACAGAAGAAGAAGCTCAAGCTCAAGCAGATGAAGAAGCAAGGGTCAAGGCTGCAGAACAAGCTCAAGCAGAAAAGGAAGCCAATGATTACATTCTAGAGAGTCCCGCACGTATCAAGGAACAAACTTCTGAGCCACCAAAGGACCCTGAGTCTCCTCATGTCTCATCCTAGTCAGACTCATCATCTCATTCTTCACCACCACCATCCAAAGACGCTACCACCAGATCTGCATCCAGATCGATAAAGAAACCAACTGACACTTGGACATCACGTGCAAAGACAAGGATTATCAAAGCTGTTAAGCAAGTAAGGAAGAAGAAAGTGGTCAACAAGAAACTGAATCAACTTGCTGACAGAATCAATCTTCTTCCGAATGTGATAAACAAGGTTTCGGAAGAAGGGAATCAGATTCAACAGTTTTTAAACAGAGATATCCAAGGGGAAATGGATAAGACGATCATAGAATACACTCACAAGTTTCTCCTCGACACTGTCCCTGGAGTGACAAGAGAGATGTTCACCAGACAACTTTATCCGAATCTTACGCAATTGGTCAAGAAAACAATGCAATCTACTCCAGTAGCTATGCAGATCAATCCAATTGAGCCTGCAGTTATCTCTGATGCAGAGTTGATTTCCATGCTGGTGATACAAATGTCTAAACGATCTGCAACGTTTACTTCTGACGAAAGTAAACTATTTGAGGCATTGCTGGAATATCAACTCAAAACCTCATGCAAACAGACAGCGGAAAAGGCTAAGCGTCCAAGAGACGATGATGATGCGGATAAAGACTCTGAGCCAAAATGAAAGAAGAAAAATGATGATTCATCCTCTATGCCACCACCACCCCAAAGGACCTCCACTAACAGAAGATCTCCTCCACGTTCTACTCCTATTGATAAACCTCAGGACTCTGAGTCACCACCACAAACAGAGAAAACCGGTGATCACTTTGAATACACTGGTGGTGATGATGAAGATGTCCCTGAGCCCCAACAACAACCTATTTCTTCTACAACAACAAAGAAACCAGAATCATCATTGAAGCCAAAGAAGAAGAAGAAGAAGACCGATGTTGTCTCATGGCTAGATGAAGATGACACAGAAGAATATGACTGGTTTTCTAAACTCGTTGATGCTACCCCTCCGTTACCGGAAGGTCAAGAAATGGTAGATGGTCGCACAATGGAGCATGTGAAGCTTCTACAAGAAAAGTTCAAATTGAAGAAAATGACCAAAGCAGAATTGAGGCGAATCAAGAATGAAGCATTTCAACTAATCAAAGACAGCTGAGAGTGTGCAATCGAAGTCGAATATCATCTCAACAACATTGCACGAGCCATGTCTAACAACATTGACTGGCTCAATCCTGAATCCAGCATTGACTTCACCAGACAAGATAAAGCTTCATACTACACTAACTAGACCAAACCTCTACCTACCATTGGCCGACCGGATCAACCCAAGATTCCATACCGCTATTTCTTCACCAACGACCTAGAGTTTCTTCTACACGGTAGCGATGTCTCCAAGAAATACGCTACATCACTCACACTCCCTTTCCCGACAGCAATATACTCCAACAGCATAGCCATCGAGGAAGAAGCCACACACATGTTTGCCAACAAAGTGGAAAAGTATGATCTCGATGCACTGTATGGGATTCATCGTTGGCCAGAACGACGAAGAATCTACTACAAAAGCTGCCAAGTTCTGGAGTCGAAAAATGAAGTGTTCAGTGAAAAACGGATCATTGCAATTCAGCATGTTACCCTTTCGTCAAAGTGGGACTACACATTCCTTAAGAAAATAGTAGTCAAACGACAAGACGAAGAGGAATATGACTTCTGTGAAGCGGATTTTCCGAGATTGTCGCTAAATGACATTGAAGACATGTATCTCGCCAAGGTACAAGGACGAATGCGACATTTCTCTACAAACATCCAACGCGAGTACATCAAGTCATTGCTCATCTTCATCAGAAGCATCGTGATCCAAGAACGTGTAGAAGATATTCAACTTGCCGTGGAATCGTATCTGAAGCATGTTAATCTCACAAAACCACAACTTGACCTTCCCGACATAAACCAACTTGCTCAGTACACCCTTATCAAGAAATCATTTGGGGTAGTCTACCGAAGTGAACTACACCACAATTGTTTCATGGCGTGCAAAGAGCTTCACAAGTTTGGGGATCACACATTGAAGAAAGTCAGGGACGGATTAGCTTATCGGTTAAAGGAGATACATGACGGCATAGGGTCACCGAAGAGATGGAATTCGAGGGATAAGAGGGATCTGAAGAAGATCATCACGCGGATTGATGAAAGGTTGTTTAGGCGGGATCAGATCAGAACATTGGAGAGTTTCGTAGGTGGTCATCCAAGCATATCTCTCACCGGCTACCAACGTCCAGAACGCATTCCTGGAGTTATTGTTGGAATACTTGAGACTCCTGGTACCCCTTGATCTGTTTCCTTATCATTTATTTGGATGTGTGATTTATATCTGACAATGGCTTGTGCACACATAACAGTGTACAACCCGTACTTGTCATGAAAGGACCTTGTGGTACGCTTCAGTGCCACAATCCTTAGAAAAAGAGCGAAAGCTTCTTACTTTTGAGTAAAACTAATCAAAACTTTCACTTTCAAAGTTTTGCTCAAAAGAACAAGTACTTCCCCTTATGATTTTCAAAAACCTCAAAAGTTAATATCACTTGTTGAGGGGGAGTATTTGCTTAAAACTTTGTTCACAAACTGTTCTTCGTGGTAATCTTCCCACAAAAATCGAAATGGTCATATTCGATATCAAAATTTCATCAAAAATAACATTTATATGCCATTTTTGAGGGGGAGAAAAATTATGTGATAAGAAATATGTTGTGAATCGTTAATGAATTGTTGTGCTAACAAGACTTAACCAATAAATTGACGAGATCTTAAATGTTAGTAACTCGAAAAGACTTGTCCGGGACGGGGTAATAATTTCAAACTAGTTCGCTAGTGATGTAAACGTGTCTCGCAAAGGACTTGTCCTAGTAGAATGTACCATTCGAGAAACTCTTGCTAGACATGAACCTTGACGGGTTTGACAACCTTTCGAGGTTTGTCCACACCTTCAAGGTTGTTATTAGAGCTAGTTGTCACCTAAAAGCTAACAATGTAACTCTTTAACTATGTAACGTAACCGTGTCTCGTGGGGAATTGTCTATCTTGAGTTAATCAATTCAAAAGTCCGCGCTCTTCTCTCACCGTGCAGATTTCTGTCAAAATACTTAAGCACGTGTGGAGGGGGAGTATTTCTGCAAAACATTAAACTCTTTAAGTGGTACAAAATGTTTTAATCAAAACCACTTTGAGAGATTTTCATGAAAATGGTTTTATGGCAACATAGGTTAGTCATGGAGTTATAAGGCGACTAAGGTTAGGAATAACCGTCCTATGATCCGCCAGAGCTGGAGGGATCTACCCAAGGACATCACCAATAGCTAAAATCTAGAAGTCCTTAGGTATGATTATAAAAAGGAGAAAATGAGAATCGGAGAAAGAAGGAGTTGAAGAATTAAAAAGAAAAGTAATGAAAAGGGTGAAAACTAATAGCCCTCCAGATTATTCAACTTAGGGCAGACACCAAGTTCAATTCATATGCTACTGGTTGTCACTAGATGACACCGGTATTGAAGATTAAAAGTCGTCATGGACCCAGTGACGCATGCACTAAACCTTCTTAGCCACTCAAGTTTCTCTCAACGGAAGCTTGTTTCATTATCACAGGGAACCCTACGTAAACTATCGGCTTTCTCTTAGAGATTGCTGGTATTGAAGAAGGAGACCCTCTCCCTAGTCTCCGCTCAGGAAAACCAAAGTGCACTATTGAGTCTAGAGCCACGAGATTCATCAAAAGATCTCTTAGGAACACTTGACAATTCATCGCTTGTCGTTCAACAATAAGAACACAAGTGATACATTATCGAGTCCTTCACAGATCTTAGCAATCTGTCGAGAACATTTATGAGGGGTTCACAACTGTGATCCTCAGTGATTGAATGGAAACTCCTGCCAGGGTCAACATCAAACAGCCCTGACAGCAGGTCACTTCGGTAACTCCTTGTGGGTTACACTTAGTGTGTCTCAAATGGTCTACAGTCGTGGGGTGATGCTTCGGTGTACCTCAGCGACTCACCTGAACTGTAGGTGTACTTCGGTACATCGCGTTATCTCACTTGTGGGAATCCAGTTCAGGAACAGCCTTTGTGAGAATTAGAGTCGTGTTTTCACACTATGCTGTTAACACACTCGAAGTTCAAACTTGTAAGCGCTGGATTATTTCTAACCCATGTTTTATGTTTTCTTCTTATGGATGCTCGCGGGTGGAAAAGATCGTGCAGATTCTTCACATGCTCATACCAACAACATCACTAATTGAAGTTCTCTCCAAAGGCAACACAAAGTCAGAATGATTCTTCGTCAAAGTCAAAGAATCTACAAAGTTTAAAGACTAAGAGAACTACATCAGTACTGAAATCCAACGTTAAAGAGCGTGTGAGCATGTTGAAGAAAGACGTGGAGACACTGGAGCAACGAAGCGGACTTGATGCAGATTACCACAACATACTATCACTACCACCACAAAGAACAAAGATCAAAGAACAAATTAATCAAAGATGTCAAAGCAGAATACTTCAAAAAAAACAAGATCCCTACACTGGGAAGATTTTTCGAATCAAGACACTTCTTCTCACAAGAAAGAAGAATGTCAGAAGATGTCAAAGCAACTATTACATCAGCACCTACAACGTTTAAAGATCACTTTAATCACCAACACTTAAGGGGAGATTGTTGGAATCACTCCTAAACCATTTCTCAAGTTTTAGTGATCAATATGTAATAGTTAGCTTAATTAAGGCTTTTATGTTAGTAATCAAGGCTAGGCTCATGTAGAAAGCCCATGAGCCTATGCCAAAGCCCAATAAGGAAAGGAAGGGAGCTTAAGTGTTGCCCTAGCTCCCTCCCTATAAATAATCTTGTAACTATCATTTGAGAGTTGGTTGTTCATTTCTATACAAAACCTACGCCTTAACCTTTCTATATCGTGTGTGTGTTTGTTTGTTTTGTTCAACCGATTTTTACTTCATCTATCTTTCTTATATTGATGCTTGTGTTACAAACATGGTGACCTAACATAAGTCATCATTGGGACGGAGTCAGTTAAGATGGGTGACGCTGTCAGTCTTAATGCAGGACATCGTCTGGATCTTGGTTCTTGGGCATCTGGTGTAAAATTTGTGAGTGACGCCTTCCAGAGTTTAGGCGTGACATCGTCAGGCTTTAGGACCAAAAATTCCGTTGAGCCATCGCGTGCACTTTTGATCAAGTCTTCTATAGAGGGATGGCGTCGCCCTTTGGTTGGGACGCCGTCAGGTGTGCTGGAGTACCTTTGATCTTGACTTTGCCATTTTCTTCATGTTTTCGCTCCTTTTTTTCAAAATGTGCTTCATTCTAGCATTTTGCTTCCAAAAGACCTAAAAAGTGAAAAGGAGTGATTTTAAGTAGTAACGGATATAAAATGTGTCGAATTAGGGCTTAAATGACCCCCTAAAAACGTATGTTTTAAATCCTTATCAAATATCCCTACACTTAGAATTTTCTTGTCCTCAAGCAAATGAAGCAATGGTTTAAAATAGTTTACAACAAGTACAAGCGCCACAATAGTCATAACAAGCACGAAAGTTATACACTAGCACCTCACAATTGGTGTTTGGATTCTCTCATCTCTCGGGTTTATATGAAATATAATATGAATGGAAATGGAAGATAAACACTCATTACCTGGCATAGTACATAGATTACCATAAGCTTGAGAATAGATCAAACATCCACCGCTTTGGCGTAAGCACCTAGGAATAACTATCTAAGAGGTTTTTACAAGAGTTGTAACGTTAGGCTTAGGGTAGGGAACTAAAGGGTTGTGTTGGATAGGGGATATTTAGTGGTGGCAAGTCAAAAATCTTATGTTACAAGCATGTAAAGTGTGGCGTTGCTAAGCCAAGACTCGACTCACTAACACTAGATAACTTGAAACAAAACATAAACATGAACTTAAAAACATAAACATAAAGATAGATGTAGGATGGTAGCCCGTATATTTTTCTCATTTTTTTTCAACAACTGTTTTTCTCTTTTTTTCGTTTTTTTCATACCTTTTTACTCTAACATCCTCTACGATAACATCAAAATATTTAAGGGATTTATAGGAGAATCCCTACACTTGAGTTTTTATTTAACTAACACTAATTGACCCGATTTGAAAAGATTAAAACACTTGGAGTATTTAATTATGTAGACAAAGGGAATTTAAATTTATCGTTCTTTCCCGTTACTCCATATAATATTACTTTAACCCATGAGTCCCAATCGTCCCAAAACTGTAAACAAATGATATGACTCGACTTAGCAACCATGCAAGTAACTAGATGATTGAACTAAGGGTTTAATAGTGATAACAATAATGCACTAAAGATGAGTGCATACAAGGTAGGCTAAGGCAATTTGGGAGTACATTTTAGGGTAGATTGTAAACAATGCTCTTCATTGATACTCCGGAAAACCGAAACATCACGAGAACAGCGAAAAGGATAGGCTCTGAGGGGTTAACTAGGGGTATTGTGTACTAAATATTAGTACATCATAAGGGTGTGAGGAAAATTACTCAACCGATGTGGAAGAGGTAATTATAATACAAGTTTAAAACAAGGGTTATCCTAATGCCTCTTATCATTTAGTTAATCCTAGCTACACAAATGTAGTCTCACTAGCGATCTCGGCATGTATCACAAAACAAGTTCTAGAATCTATTATACTAACGTTACACTCACTGATAATTAAAGGTGAATGCTTTTATTCCTAAAAATCTAGGGGCGAACCTCACATTTTTTGGGTGGAATTTGAGTGGTATATGGTTTTTGTGCTAGTCATATAATTCCTATCTACGAGACGCTTTATTAAGACTAAGGTTTAGCTCATAAATGTCATATAAAATTTTAAATTTGGTGCTAAAATTTCCCTAACAAATATTTCTTATGATTTATTACACAAATTACCAAGGACAAGACAAATAATCAAGTGACTGAATAGTTTCTAAGTTCACGTTTTATTCTCCCTCCCTACACTTAAACTGAACATTGTCCCCAATGTTCCCCGAAAGTATCAAAATTATGATAAAGGAAGGTAAGTTAAAAAGAGAAAGAAATTAATACTCCCCTGATTAGCTCGGTAGGATATGTGTGAAGTTGCAGTTAAATCCTCCTCCAAAAAGAATGAATAAGTAATAAGCTTCTTCCAATATGTGTTTCTTCTTCTTGTCTAATATAACCTTCACACTTATAAGAAAACAAACGAAACATTCGCGTAAAATCAGCGGTAAAACTATATATGACACACAACTACACTAGAAAGCAAGTAAGATATAATGCTTGTGGAATGGATGTTTGCAGTTTTTCTGAAAAATTAAGAATTGGGAATTTCCAAAAATTACAAATTACACAGAAAACGAAACTGGTATTATGTTTCTACATTTCCTGACTTCGTCAGGTATTAATCCTGACGCCGTCAGGTTGTCCTGACAAAAAGTGGTCTGCTGCGTTTTTCTGGAAAAATTACCTCATTAAAACCTGGAAAAATTTCTTCCAAACATTCATTATGACTCGATACAAGCATTTGAGTCTAGCAAACACACAAATATATCAACTTCAATTATTGTTATTCTCATGTTCATGTTCTTAAAAACATATGTGATCTTCCCTACACTTATCTTTTTGTAAAATACCTTTATATGCAATTAAGATGAGGTTAACAACAAAATAAAGCATTTTCACAAAGTCTAACATGAGAATAAACAACAATGAAAAAGATATATAAACACACAAACTAAATTGAAAAACAAAACAAGCAAACAATTAAGCATAGGTTGCCTCCCACGAAGCGCTTTTCTTTATTTATGACTCTTGTAGCTAGACTCGAAGTCGTGCTCCTATTTTCCGCATATCTTAGATGCCCATTCGAATGCTTTGACTCTTCCTTCATCACGAATATATTTGGGGCCTAACATTAGACAAGCGGTGTAGTAAACTTTATCCTTACAATCAACCTCCAAAGCCGGAATATTGTCCACATCTAACTCATCAATGCCCTTAAACTTTTTATTTTTGCAAGGCATTACATACTTAACACATTCGGTCCCATTTGAGAACTTGGCTGTTCCTTCCCCTTGATCATAAATCATCATGGATTACTCAATAAATGGTCTTCCAAGTATCACATCTCCTAGGAATCAATCAATGATGCCTTTAACATCTTCCAAGATCATGAAATCACACCTATATGTGAAATTACCTACAACGACATGCAATCCTCTAGCTCTCCCAACAAAGTTCCTCAATTTCCTAGGGTAAAAGGGATCTTTCCTTGGTCCTAACATTTTCACTCATGATCCAATTGTTATAGAGCCTAGACATTATGTTCATGGGAGCCTTATAGTCTATGTAAGTGTGATCCCTATATAAGTACCCAATCATGCACGGTATCTTAATGTTTCTAGGGTCACCCTTTTTTGTGCATGGTTCGAAAGGTGGTCGCGGGTAATTAGCTACGTTATAATGATAGGCGATTTCTTTTCCATTGGGGTATGACTCAAAATATTCATTAAGTTCCCCTTCCTCATTACCCTTCATAATTTCTAGCACTC
Organism: Chrysanthemum makinoi; assembly: GCA_910596185.1. NCBI lineage: Eukaryota > Viridiplantae > Streptophyta > Magnoliopsida > Asterales > Asteraceae > Chrysanthemum > Chrysanthemum makinoi. The sequence goes on along the minus strand of OU343223.1, from coordinate 158,554,693 downwards.
TATAGTCTCCTTCCTCAAGTTCATCATCCGAATCATCACTCGTGGTGGAATTGATATCTATTGTACTAGTTGTTTCTTCAAGTGCTTTCTCAAGTGCGTTTTCAATTAAGCTCCCCAATTTCACTAAAGAGACTAGCGCGTAGTTGGTTGGCATAGGTTCGATCAAGTGGTGGGTTTTGTGGTGGATGTTTGGGTGATGGATGATGTGGTGGTGGATCGTTGTTGGGCGGGTTATCACCTTCCATGATGAAAAGTGACGAGGTTACGAACAAAAACATGAAGAATGGGGATAGACTACAAGAAAGCTAATGAAAAAGAGAAAAAAAAGCTCACTTGATAGGAATCAAGCGAGTGGACCAAAACGAGATAGAAATCTAACTAGCTATTCTATTCCCTGGTAGCGGCGCCAAAAACTTGATGCATAGGTTCGGGGTCAAGAAAACCTCCTTTTCTACGAGCAAGTCTTTCAACCTTTTAGGCAGTGAACCTAATTGTTGTAGTGTAGTATGTGATAAGCCCAGGGGATTGATTTCGTTATCTAGGGGAATAGGAATGCTAGAAAGAGATATATGACAAAAAGGTGGGGTTGAGAAAGATTCTTTTTAGTCTTTTTATGGTTTTTTAGAAAGCAAGGGCTTGGGGTATAAGATTGGGGGTGGTACTTCTACTGATTTCTACTACTTTTACTAATTACTAACTAGATAACTATGGATATATTATGCTTAATTGAGGTGTGCTCGTATGATGATTAAATATGTGTTCACTTACATGCTATTACTCTATAGTTATCTCTTATTGGTCGGTTGAATTGTCACTTCCTTTATCTTAATTGGTGCGTTGTATTTCGTTTGGTCGTAGGGTGGTGCCTAATTCCCTAGTTCTATGTATTGCAACTCTCCACAAGAATACCCGGGATCGGAAAGTGCAATGGCATCTCCCCGGAATACACTACTATCCTAAAGCTACAATTTGTACAATAAACACAACGAATGGCCTAATGTGCACTCAAAGGCTTTTTGCTATTTAGGACGTCCAAGCTCGCAACAATGAAAGAAGAAGTCAGTTTTCCTTAATCTAGCGTCTACCAATTAAGACAAGAGACAACCTAATAACAGTCAATAACTAGGTTTCATAGATCTAAGCAAACACAAGAATAATTTAGCTAGACATGTTAAACAAGCAAGCATACACACATACAATAGGGTATGAGACCCTAGACTACTATCCAAGTCGGACTACAACTGTATTAGGGTTTGCTCTCCAAAGTTCTACCTCTTCAAATACAGAAAAATTGAATTCTATATATAGATTTACAATCGCGACGGTGTCACCTTATGCTAGTGATGCCGTCAGGTCACTGTCATTAGGGTTTCGTTTGGGCCAAGTCATCATTGGGACGGCATCAGTTAAGATGTGTGACGCCGTCAGTCTTCATGCAGGACGACTTCTGAATCTTGGTTCTTGGGCATCTGGTGTAAAATTTGTGAGTGACGCCTTCCAGAGTTTAGGCGTGATGCCGTCAGGCTTTAGGACCAGAAATTCCACTGAGCCGTCGTATGCACTTTTGATCAAGTCTTCCATAGAGGGACGACATCGCCCTTTGATTGGGACGCCGTAAGGTGTGCTGGAGTGCCTTTGATCTTGACTTTGCCATTTTCTTCATGTTTTCGCTCCTTTTTGTCCAAATGTGCTTCATTCCAGTATTTTGTTTCCAAAAGACCTAAAAAGTGAAAAGGAACGATTTTAAATAGTAACGGATATAAAATGTGTCGATTTAGGGATTATATGACCCCCTAAAAATATATGTTTTAAATCCTTATCAGGTTACTTCAAAAATAAGTAGAGATAATATGTTATACTAGTAACCTTATATAAACCATGAGTTTGTTGCACCAGTAACCTCAGTCTATACGCCTTTATTGTATCAGTAACCCTACTTCATAAAGTCAGTGATCACAAAAACATAAGAAGTAGAGTATAAGTGTAACCTTAGTTCACAACAATGTTTCTTCCAAATCCAGATCATTAAGGCTACTAGGTTACATCATTGGGATAAAATTCAAATCCAGTAACATGAGTAAGACTAGTAACCACACATAGATCTATTCCCAACAGGTTAGGGTTTGTTTCTCATTAAGTCACCAAATATGATATGGTTTCGATTCAAGTTCATGGGTTTTACGATTAAACTTCTCTCTTTAAATCAAGAGTTGTAGCATGATGAGAGCATGAATTATAATTACCATAATCTTCTTAACAAACTTCCATAACAAATTAAACTGGTAGAAGACAAATTTAGGAAGCAAGATATCACAAAACCCTAAAAATTCGAAAAACATCACCTTCTCTGCAGCAGTTTTCACAAATTAATATCTCACAATCTAAAGCTCAGATTGAAGATCCCTCCATTGAGAATGTTCCTTGATATGTAGAGAACCTTTAGTAAAAATTTCGTCCCGGTCCAACAGTTAACAAATGAGAAAACACCTTTGGAAAACAGCACTGCAGAAAGTTGCGAAAATTAAAAACCAAATTCAAACTTTTTCTTCTTCTTCAAGAAAAACTTGTAGATTCTAGTTCACGAGCCCCCATGCTCTGATACCACCTGATAAATCATTTAAAGCTCAGGTTGTTTAGACCTTATATATGGGATAATGATGACAATGGTGTTAATACAAATAAACCGTAAAAACGTTTGTTTATATTTAGCGATCTCGTTATGTGATAAAGTTATCATAAGTAAAATTATAAGAATATATGTTGTTTTTTCAGAGTATATACTGATACGCTTACACAGCGCGTTCGGGGTCAAAGGAACTTCCTTTTCGTCGAGCAAGTTTTTCAACACCCTAGGCAGTGAACCTAATTGTTGTAGTGTAGTATTAGGGTAAGCCACGGGAATTGATATCGTTCTCTAGGGGAATAGGAATGCTAGTGAGAAGTTACTACGCTAAGGTTGGGGTTGAGGAAGATTATTTTTTATCTTTTTATGTTTTTTTTAGAAAAGGAAGAGAACGAATCTCGGGGTTTGGATTTGGGGGGTTGGTATTTCTACCGATTACTCTACTATTATCTAATTATCTAAACTAAGGTGGTGGTAGTCTATGTCTAATTATTGTGTGCTCGTATGATAGTTTAAAGATGTGTTTACTTAGGTTTTACTACTCCTTAATTATCTCCTATTGGTGGTTGAATTGTCACGTCCTTATTCCTAGTTGCGTTGTGTGTCTAAAGTTGTAGGGTATGCGTTTCTCCCTACTCTTTGAAGTTACCAAAGGGTCTCGTCTACAAAACCCACTAGGGATGATAAACTCTAACTCTAAGGCCTCTTTGTATAGTTTAGCTTACAACAACTCATAGTGCTATAACCTAAGGTTCACAAAGATTAATCAAGCATTAAGTACACAACGAATGACCTATCGCATTACTAGATCATTAATCAACTAAGATAAGAAACAACCAATCAATATTCAATAATTAAGTTTCATATTCCCTAAGCAAACACACAAGTAAATTAGCCGGACATGGAGAACATGCAAGCATACACACAAATAATTGAAGACATAATTAAATTAATGAAGTAAACAACTTATCTTGGTGTAAGATAGGGTTTAAAACCCTAAAATACGACCTTGGTTCGGTTTAGGTTTTACTCCAAAATTTTACCCAAAAGACTACTCTCTAAAACTAAAAAATTCGGATTCTATATATAAGATTACATGTGCGACGGCGTCACCTTATGATTTGTGATGCCGTCGTGTCGCCGTCATTAGGGTTTCGTCTTGGCCAAGTTAATCTTGCGACGGCGTCACCTTATGCTTGTGACGCCGTCCTCTTTAGCTTCTGACGTCGTCTGGATTGAATCTAGGCCGTCTGAGTTGCGACGGCCTACTCTTTTAAAGCCCGACGCCGTCCTCCAAAAACTAGCAATTTCTCTTCTGAGCCGTCACAACTTTCTCCGACGGCGTCGCAGATTAAGCAGTGACGCCGTCCCCTTGTAATTTATCAGCTTGAGTGTCTCGATTCTTGACTTTGGCCATTTTCTTCATATATCCGCGCCTTTTCGTCCAAATAAGTGCCATTACAGCAGTTTGCCTTCAAGAGACCTAAAAAGTGAAAAGGAACGATATTAAGCAATAACGGATACAAAAGTGATCAAATAAGGGCTTAAACGACCCCTCAAAAAGGTACATTTTAAATCCTTATCAAATATCCCTACACTTGGTATTTGCTTGTCCTCAAGCAAATGTGCTTTTAGCCAATTAATTTATAAGTTAGGGGTCATGAAGCATTGGTTTAAAACAGTCCACAACACATATAAGCCCCGCAAAAGTCATAACAAGCACGGAAATTACATACTAGCACCTCACATGGGGTGTTTGGATACTCACATCTCTCGGGTGTATATGAAATATAGCAAATTGGAAATGGAAGATAAACACTCATTAACCGGTCCTAGTACATAGATTACCATAGGCTTGAGAATAGATCAAACCTCCGTCGCTTTGGCGTAACCACCTAGGAAAGACTATCAAAGAGGTCTTTAAAGGGTTGTAACGTTAGGCTTACGGTAGGGAAACAAAGGGTTTGGTGGGATAGGCTTTTTAGTGGTGGCAAGTCAAAAATCTCAATGTTACATGCATACGAAGAATGGCGTTGCTAAGCCAAGACTCGACACTCTAAACTCTAGATAACTGAAATAAACAAACATAAATTTAAAGATAGATGTAGGATGGTAGCCCGTATTTTTTTTTTCACTCTATTTTTTTTTTCTTTTCTCTTTTTCTATTTTTTTCGATTTTTTTTATACACTTTTACTCTACCATCCTCTACGATAACATCAAAATGATAGGGGTCACATCCCTACACTTGAGTTTTTATTACTCTAACACTAATATGACCCGAATTGAAAAGATCAAAACACTTGGAGTACGTTATTACGCAAATAAGGGAATTGGCGTTCCCTTTTAGTCATTTAAAACTTTAACTTTTCCCATGAATCCCAATCGTCCCAAAACTGTATACAAAGGATATGACTCGACTTAGCAACTCATGCAAGCAACTAGATAATTGAACTAAGGGTTTAGGGTGATAACAATAATGCACTAAAAGTGAGTGCATATAGGGTAGGCTAAGGCGATTTGGGTGTATATTTGGGGGTGAGGTGTAGACAATGTTCTTCATTGATATTCCGGAAAACCGAAACATCACGAGAACCGCGAAAAGGATAGGCTCTGAGGGTTTAACTAGGGGTATCGTGTACTAAAGATGAGTACGACGCAAAGGTGTGGGGGAATTACTCAACCAATGTGGAAGAAGTAATTATATTACGGGTATCAAACAAGGGTTATCCTAATGCCTCTTATCATTTAGTTATTCCTAACTACACAAGTGTAGTCTTACTAGCGTCCTCGGAATGCATCACAAAACAAGTTCTAGAATCTAATATACTACCGGTTCACACTCTAAGCATTGAAGATGAATGCTTCAATTCCTACTAATCTAAGGACGATCCTCACATTTTTGGTGGAATTTAAGTGGTAAAGGGTTTTGTGCTAGTCATATAACTTCCTATCCGTGAGACGCTTTTGTTAAGACTAATGGCCCACTCCTATATATTATGAAAAATTTTAAATTTGGTGCCAAAATTACCCTAACCGACATTTTCTCATGGTTTATTACAAAAGTGCAATTGGACAAAGCAAATAATCAAGGATAAGCATAGTTTCAAAGTTCCCGTTTTATTTTCCCTCCCTACACTTAAACTGAACATTGTCCCCAATGTTCCCCTAAAGTATCAAAGTTATGATAAAAGAAGGTAATGAAAAACGAAAGAAACTAGTACTCCCCTTATTAGCTCGGTAGGATCCGTGTGTGAAGTAGTGGTTAAATCCTTTCCAAGAAGAATGTATGCGTGAAAAACTCCTCCAACTTTATGTATCTTCTTCTTGATAAACAAAACCTGCCCACTTGAAGAAAACAAACGAAATCTTCGCCTAAAATCGGCGGTAATAATATATAAGACTCGATTTAAACTAGGATATAATGCTTGTGGAATGGATGTTTACAGAATTTCTAAGAAAATTAAGACCTGGAAATTTCCAAAAATTGATAAGTAGTTCAGAAAACGAGAAAAAGTAATCTGTTGTTTTTACTCCTTCCTGACGCCGTCAGGTTGAAATCCTGACGCCGTCAGGTTATCCTGACAAAAACTGGTCTGCGATTTTCTGGAAAAAAATTCTGGAAAATTTATATCTTTAGAATCTGGAAACATTTCTGCAAAACATCCATTATGACTCGATACAAGCATTTGACTCGAACAAACACGCAAATATATCTTTTAATCAATTGTTATTCTCATGTTCACGTTTCTTATGAAAACGTGTGTAATCCTCCCTACACTTATCCTTTATGTAAAATACCTTTATATGCAATTAAGACGAGGTTAAAAACAAAATAAAGCATTTTTAAAAATTTAAACATGAGAATAAACAATCAATAAAAGATATATGACACTAACAAGCAAACAATTAAGCATGGGTTGCCTCCCACGAAGCGCTTTTCTTTATTTAAGAGTCTTGTAGCTAGACTCGTAGTCGTGTCCCTACGTACCGATATAAGTGAGCTTGTCCTTAACAATGTCATAAGGATCAAACTTATCATTTAGGTTCCTAGTAGTACGTTCGGTTCGATACGCCTTTTCAAACTTTTCTCCATCGGGATCATAAATTGTTATCCTAATGTGCCATTCTCCATTTCCATCACTAGGCGGTCTACTCCAATCCCACTTATGTTTAGGCTTCTCAATTTTCCACCTATTCATAACGAGGTTGACGGGCAAACTTCCTAAGAACTCGGTCATCTTCCTAAACACTAAAGCTTCTTCGAACGGGTTCACTTCCATGTCTCTAGCCATCTCTTTTTCATGGAAAGTTGCTTTGCTAGCAAAGGCATCATCTAGATAGAAAGGTCGTTGGGGGCCTATGAGGTTTTTATCAATCCACGGTCCATATCTAGAAGGTATTCTATCCATCCTAATCTCATGTGGAATTTCTTCCTCTTAGTAGTATGTATGCCTTTTGACATCGTAAATCGACCTAGCACTACCTTCTCCTACCACTATCTTGGACATCTTACAATCAATGATGGAACTAGCGGTAGCTAAGAATCCTCTTCCTACAAGTAATGGGCATGTCGGGTCCTTATTCATGTCAAGCACATGGAAATCAGCCAGAAGAGTTAGCTCTCCTACGTGTACTACCATGTCTTTTATTATCCCTACTGGATACGAAACACTACCGTCTGCTAGACCTAAAATGGTTTTCGTTGGTTCTATTTTACCTAGGTTAAGGCTTCTATGGAGGGACAACGGAACAAGATTGATGCATGATCCTAAGTCAGCTAGAGCATCGAGAGGTTTGGAAGTTCCAAGCCTACACGGAAGAGTAAATAGCCCTGGATCGTCTAACTTTTTAGGTAGATTATTTCTCACAAAGGCGGACCCATGTTTTCCAAGTTTAAGTTCTAACTCATATTTTTCTTTCAAAGCATTATAATAAGGTGCATGAGCTAAGACTTCAAGAACCGGTTTTTCTTGATGGAGTTCCTTGTACTCCTCCTCTAGATTGGGTTTGGGTTCTTGGTTGACGGGTTTCTCAAGAGTAGGTTCTATCAATGGTGCAGGGCCATGGTACCTAAATTTGGATTGCTTAGAACCCTTGTTGATAGCATTTACCGAGTGAATCGTTGAGTGTGAGGGACATGGATGTGTACTCTCCCAAGGTGAACAAGAACATGAAGTTGATGAAATCGAATTTACTTTTGGGTTCTTTATGGTATCACTTGGAAGTGCTCCAATTTCTCGTTCATTGAAGGCTTTTAAGAGTGCATCAAGCTTGTTTGTCATCTCGCCTTGCTTTCGCTTAAAATCGGCTTCAAGCTTAGTCAATCGAATCTCTTGAGATGACATGAATCTAGATGCAATTGCCTCAAGATTTGTGGGGTTCCCGGTGTTTAGAGAATTGAACCTATTAGGTGGACTGGATGAGCTATGGGGTGTACTTGAGTTTTGGTTCCACTTAAGGTTAGGGTGATTTCTCCATGAAGGGTTGTAAGAGTTTCCTAAGTTGTTTTGTTCGGGCTTGAAAGTGTACCACTTCTCTCCCGCTCCGTCGGTACGCGTGGAGGCGTAGTCCGCAAAAGCTTGTTCGGGGAGTCTTGTGCAATCACGAGTGTCATGGGGACCACTACACAATTCACAAGGTAGAGTGATTTTATTCACTTGATGTGAACACTTAGGATTTTTGTAGGAGCTCATGAGGAATTTTACTTGATCTTCAAGTTCAAGCATCCTACGGTCGGAAGGTTGTGAGTCAATTGGAGGCAAGGAGATTGCCTTAACGGTTTTGGGCAACTCACGGGGGTCATTCCAACTTTCGTTGTCATAGAGAGCAAGGTCCTCTATTATACCCCATGATTCTTCCGCGGTGAGATTACTAAGTTTTCCACCGGCCGCTTGGTCAATGGATCGCTTGGTGGGGAAGTCGACATGATCATAAAAGATTTGGACTTGGAGCCAAAGATCAATGCCGTGATGAGGGACTTTATGGAGTAAGTCCTTGAATCGAGTCCATGCTTCGTAGAGAGATTCACCTTGACGTTGTTGGAACATCAAGATGTCATTCCTAAGTTTTGTGGTTCTCCCCGGTGGGAAAAATTGAGCAAGGAAACAAGTGGTGATATCATCCCAACTTGAGATGGAGCCGGCGGGAAGTCGCTCAAGCCAATTACTAGCTTGGTCCCGTAGAGAAAATTGGAAGAGACGCAGACGCGTGGTCTTCCGAGTAGTAGCATCAAGGTCAATAGAATCGACAATTTTAAGGAAGTCCTTAAGATGCTGATTAGGATCTTCAGAGCGAAGTCCATGGAATGCACATCCATTTTGCACCAACCGGATGGTGTCGGATCGCAAGGCCGTAATTTGGGCTTGGTCGGGAAGCTCAATGGTGTTCCTATAGCCTAGGTGGCTAGGTCTCGAGTATTCACCAAGAGTACGGTCTCTTGGCGGGACAATGATTTGAGGGGGGTTTTCACCTTCCATGATGAAAAGTGATGAGGTTACGAACGAAGGTCACAAAGAAGGGGGATAGACTAAAAGGAAGCTAAAAATGAGAAAAAAGTTTAGTTGATAGGAATCAAGCAAAGAAACCTAAACGAGGTGGACTACTAACTAGCTATTCTATTCCCCGGCAGCGGCGCCAAAAACTTGATACGCTTACACAGCGCGTTCGGGGTCAAAGGAACTTCCTTTTCGTCGAGCAAGTTTTTCAACACCCTAGGAAGTGAACCTAATCGTTGTAGTATAGTATTAGGGTAAGCCACGGGAATTGATATCGTTCTCTAGGGGAATAGGAATGCTAGTGAGAAGTTACTACGCTAAGGTTGGGGTTGAGGAAGATTATTTTTTATCTTTTTATGTTTTTTAGAAAAGGAAAAGTACGAATCTCGGGGTTTGGATTTGGGGGTTGGTATTTCTACCGATTACTCTACTATTATCTAATTATCTAAACTAAGGTGGTGGTATTCTATGTCTAATTATTGTGTGCTCGTATGATAGTTTAAAGATGTGTTTACTTAGGTTTTACTACTCCTTAATTATCTCCTATTGGTGGTTGAATTGTCACGTCCTTATTCCTAGTTGCGTTGTGTGTCTAAAGTTGTAGGGTATGCGTTTCTCCCTACTATTTGAAGTTACCAAAGGGTCTCGTCTACAAAACCCACTAGGGATGATAAACTCTAACTCTAAGGCCTCTTTGTATAGTTTAGCTTACAACAACTCATAGTGCTATAACCTAAGGTTCACAAAGATTAATCAAGCATTAAGTACACAACGAATGACATATCGCATTACTAGATCATTAATCAACTAAGATAAGAAACAACCAATCAATATTCAATAATTAAGTTTCATATTCCCTAAGCAAACACACAAGTAAATTAGCTGGACATGGAGAACATGCAAGCATACACACAAATAATTGAAGACATAATTAAATTAATGAAGTAAACAACTTATCTTGGTGTAAGATAGGGTTTAAAAACCTAAAATACGACCTTGGTTCGGTTTAGGTTTTACTCCAAAAGTTTACCCAAAAGACTACTCTCTAAAACTGAAAAATTCGGATTCTATATATAAGATTACATGTGCGACGGCGTCACCTTATGATTTGTGATGTCGTCGTGTCGCCGTCATTAGGGTTTCGTCTTGGCCAAGTTAATCTTGCGACGGCGTCACCTTATGCTTGTGACGCCGTCCTCTTTAGCTTCTGACGTCGTCTGGATTGAATCTAGGCCGTCTGAGTTGCGACGGCTTACTCTTTTAAAGCCCGAAGCCGTCCTCCAAAAACTAGCAATTTCTCTTCTGAGTCGTCACAACTTTCTCCGACGGCGTCGCAGATTAAGCAGTGACGCCGTCCCCTTGTAATTTATCAGCTTGAGTGTCTCGATTCTTGACTTTGGCCATTTTCTTCATATATCCGCGCCTTTTCGTCCAAATAAGTGCCATTACAGCAGTTTGCCTTCAAGAGACCTAAAAAGTGAAAAGGAACGATATTAAGCAATAACGGATACAAAAGTGATCAAATAAGGGCTTAAACGACCCCTCAAAAAGGTACATTTTAAATCCTTATCATATACATTTGGTCATTTACATAAAATGTTGTAATAAATAAATTGTTGCAATATAATATGTAATAGGATGGGTAATATCCAACACCCATGACCCATACCCATGGAGCTAATCCATAACCCATGACCCATTGCATGACATCATGCATGAAATCATGTTGGGTATTATCCATGACCCATGACCCAATGTCCATGACCCATGACCCAAGACCCATGACCCATTGTCTAGATACATTGTATCTTGTTGGGTACCCATGACCCAAAGTCCATGACCCATGGCTCATAACCCATAACCCATAACCCGGTTTGCAACCCAAAATCCGGACTGTTCTGACCCAGACTGCCAGATCCCTGGTTTTGCACTGGCCGGATCCCTTGGGTGAGGGATCCGCCAGAACCGTGGGACAGAAGGCTTTTGTGCCTATAAATAGTGAGCCATTTCTTCATTGTTTCTCACCCTTCTTCTTACAACTCTCTCGTAAATTATTTCACTCTCCTAACCTCTGATCATTTGATCATTCTAGTAGTTCTTCTATCTTTTGTTGTGATTCTCATATAGGTCCTTCACACAGGTAAGATCACGCTATACTACAAGTCATACAGGCAAAGGGTCCTTGATTGATTTGTCCATCCACAAGATTTCTGTAGCAAGATCTTGTAATTCATATTTCACATAGTTGTTGTATAATAGTTGTGTAAAGGTTTAGTTCTACCTCGTGGAAGAACTCGGTATTTAGCTTTGTATCGGAAAAAGTGTAAGCGACGTTGTGAGGCTTCTCCGACAAGTTGAAGGAGCTAGTTGACACAGTGCTTGAACTCTTGAGTGGGGTACTCGGGGAGTGGAGTAGGGCAAGGAAGGTATCCTTGTAGCCGAACCACTATAAATCACTTGTGTCGCTAATTTCTATCCTTTTACTTTACTTGCTTTATTTACTTACTTTACTTATCGTTCATACTATCTATCCATCCATACAAATTCACATAAGATCGAATCTAAATCTTTGAAACTTAAATTAAAATCGGTAAAACTATTCAACCCCCTTCTAGTTTACCACAATTGGCATCAAGAGCAAGGTTTACAAAAGTTTTAAAGTAAATTGTATTTTAAAAACCTTTTTTAACATATTGGATTTCACAAACACATCAAACCATGATCAATAAGAGGCGTACACAATAAGGTTTTAGAGTGAGAAATAGTTGGAGGTTTGAGAACTTAGTGAGAGAAAGTAAAAGTGTTATTATGAGCTCCAACCCTCTACCTTGGGAGGTAGAGGGTATTTATAGTCTTACACAAATCACCACCTACGGGCTGTGGATCAGGCATACAGTGGGTAAAGACCCGTCCGTCCTCCACGGTGTTACTTAACTAATTACTACTTAACATTAAATAACTACGACTACGAGCTTTCTAACTATTACATATACTTGAGGTGACCGACACTTTAATAACTGGATTTACTAAATCCTAACAATCTCCCCCTAAGGGAGGTCACCTCAAATTACATTGAATTCAAACAGATATTACATTAAGATTGTTCTTGTATTCTTGATAATGTTCTTTGCTCTGTAGCTCGTAGTCATTGATTCTTCATTATTGCATGTTTGGTTAATCCAAGTGGAGGTCTTTAACTGATCCACGTGATAATGAGTTTTGAGCCAGCATTGAGATCATCAGCTACCATAAATCTCTGACTCTTCCATTGTGGTGTTGACATTATGTGAAGTTGTGACTTTTGGACCGACATGCTCACATTCTGGATCTTGAAATCTTTTCATCAGAGTAGCGGAAGCTTTTGTTGATTCATGATATTTGCAGCAGCGTAGCAGAAGTATGGAGTGAAAATATCAGAGTCATCGATGCACTTATCATGATTTCTTTAGAAATGAATGTGATGAGTGAGCATGCGGCTATGGATTGACCTCTCCATTCTGATCAGCTGCAAACGTCGGACGTACCTGCATACAACAGTTAGCAATAAAGCGCACGAAAGTGTCTTTGATCACTTTCGTTGAATTGAGGTACATGGCCCACGGTTCCCCGTTGATCAGTACAAGTACTGCCTATGATCAGGTATAATTCCGAAGAATATCCTTGACAGGGTTTCGCAGCTGTTCTAGCTGTTCTCAAACCAGAACGTCTCAAAGAAGACAACACGGAGTGAGTGAACCAGCGAATTTGAGATTCACTGATTGATGAAAAAAGATTTGAAAAACAATCGAGTACTGCTCAATAAAGTGTTTTTGCAATACATCGAGGGTTTTTGAGAAAAATCAATTATCAATCATAAACACCTTTTATATTTGAAATATTAATACACAGTCGATGTGCTAAAGAAAAGAATTTTTAAGCACAACGACCGGTTTTTCAAAGGTATCCGTCAATCCATAACCTGAACCAGGATTGATTCATAAGTTTGAATCGCCCCATTGTTTCTGTTCAGTTGTCACATGATTGATCTATTGGATAGATCTCACATGCCACCTACCAAGAGCTTATTTGATGTTGGCTCTAGAAGGCTTTCCATCTTCATTGTGAATATGTTTGCATATCACTCAGATGTTCTGGCAATACCACAAGGATAATGCGTAGGACTCATAAGATATAATCTCTCTTTCCACATTGTGTGAAACAGAGAGTCTTCATTGATAGTGTCCTAAAGAGATTTATTTGATGATCTCGTGGCTCTAGACTCAATTGTGCACATTTGGTTCCTATGCCAGAGACTAGGGAGAGGGTATCCTTCTTCAATATCAACAATCTTTAAGAGAAAGTCGATAGATTATGTCGGTTCCCCGTGAGAATGAAACAAGTCCTTTTAAGAGGAACTTGAGTGGCTTGGGAAGTTGTAGTGCAGTGCATCACTGGGTCCATGATGTCTTGTCTTCAATACCAGTGTTACCTTAGTAACCACTAGTAGCATATGAATTGAACCCGGTTTCTGCCCTAAGGTTGAATAATTGGAGGGCTATTTATTTTCACCCTTTTCTCATTCAATTCTTTTTCATTCTTCAACCCCTTCAGTGCTTACCGAAATTTCATAACTAGAACCTTGTTGGGTTTATTCCAGTTCTAGCTCTATCTCAGTCCGCACTCTTCCCATATCTCACTTTTCTCCTTTTTTCATCATACCTAAGGACTCTACACTATCTAGTGGATTGTCCCTGGGTAGATCCCTCCGGCTCTGGCGGGATTGTGGGACCGAATACCTAACCTAACCATCCTTATATCACCATACATAAAGTAAATTTGGTCGGTCTATTTGGTACTGTTCATCTGCCATTGGAACCAATTGAAAACCATTTGAAAATCAATCCAGATACTTATGATATAATATCAAAGCATTTTGTACCTGAATTGTTTTTGATATTTTTAGAAAAAGAGCTCCCCCTCAACATGTGCATCGTGTATTTGAAATCGTTTTGGCACACGGAGGCAAGAGGAAGGTTTCACTTCTTTGATTATCATTTTCTAAAAGATATCAACATCACTTTCCTGATCAAGATTAGTAATTTTCATACTTTGTTAAGGGTAATTTTGGAAAGGATGAGGTTTTCAAGAAATTGCTCCCCCTCAATATGTGCATAGAGATTTGAAAGTGTTTTGCACATATTAGGGAAAGATTGCACATTGAAACAAATCAATCACGTTTCAATACTTTTTGGTTTGAAATAGATGCTCCCCCTCAACATGTGCATGGAAAATTTGAAATCGTTTAACACATGTGGGGAGGAGAGCTTGTAAATCATTATACAACCATTTATCGAATTATCAGTTTAAATCCAATTTAAATCACAAATTCTCCCCCAATCACAATTTTCAAATCATTTGAGATTTGTGATCTCTGGAGATTTAAATTGATTTTGAAAGTTTTTGAGGAGAATTGTGACTTGCTTATGAAAATATTTTACCGATAAGGATCAAATCTGAGACTTTAAACTCCACAGATTAAACATGCATTAGTATCTTTTGAAAACAATTTTATGGCAAATAACTTTTTGATTTAATTGAAATCATTCTCCCCCTCAATCAATGACATAAGTTGTTGATTGAGAGATAGAGGTTTTGACGAATATTAAGTCCAGATGATTTTCAAAAATTGAGTCCGAGTTATTTTTCAAAACTATTAGTTTTCATTAGATAGCAAATATTTGTTTAAAGAATAAGAGCATGAGATTTAAAAAATAGGATAACGTATGGCTCTATTCTTTCTTTAAAAACGGGTTATAGACTGAAATGACTATAAGCCTTTGTTTCACTTTCTCTCAAAATATATATATATATATATATATATATATATATATATATATATATATATATATATATATATATATATATATATATATATATATATATATATATATATATATATATATATATATATATATATATATTAAGCAATTTATGTACATTCGAATAACATCTAAAAACCCGTGACATTCTTTGAATGTCAACACAAAGTCCGTAGATGATATCGAATAAAAATAATAAAAAGCATGACAAAATAACAATAATTTTTTATTTTTTTGATAATTTTCAAGATTTTCTGATTTTTATAGATTTTTGAAAAAATTAATAATTTTATATTTTCTTTTGTGTTGGTTTTGAAATTTTGTATTTAGCTTTTTGAATAACTATTTACAAGAGATGGAGGAAGAAAACCTTTTACTCATCTTCTTCCTCTTGAAGACGTTTAAGTGTTTCCGGCTGTAGACTCTTTAGACCAAGTCGTTGGAGGATAAACTCAAAACGTTCTCTAAGAAGAGCTTTGGTGAAGATGTCTGCTAACTGGTATTCAGTCCTCACAAAATAAAGTTCCACCACACCATTTTCTACTTGCTCCCTGATGAAATGATGTCGAATGTCGATGTGCTTTTCTCTTGAGTGTTGTACGTTGTTGCATGAGAGAGCAATGGCACTTTTGTTATCACAATACAGAGGGATTTTGTTGAATTCAAAGCCATAGTCAGATAATTGGGATCTCATCCATAGGATTTGAGCACAACAAGATGACATGGCTATGTATTCAGCCTCTGTAGAGGATATCGAAGTACTCATTTGTTTCTTAGAAGACCAGCTCACAAGCTTATCACCCAAAACCTGAGCACCTCCAGACGTACTTCGACGTGTATCTTGACATCCTGCATGATCAGCATCTGCATAGGCTGTTAGTGACATACCGGTGTCCTTCGGGTACCAAAGTCCCATATTGATGGTTCCTTGGAGATACCGAAAGACCCGTTTAACCGCTTCAAGGTGCTTTTTGGTAGGCTTAGCCTGGTATCTAGCACACATGCAAACAGCGAATAGAATGTCTTGTTAATACAAATAAGCCGTAAAAACGTTTATTTATATTTTACGATCTTCTAATGTTTTGTCGATAACAAACGTAAAATCATTTTAACAAAACAAATAGAATACGTAAATAGTTTGAGTCAATAGTTTCCTAACACACTTACGTTTTCACATAAAACACTAAAACAAGTATAATTGATTTTATGATTTAGATACATATGTACAACAACTAGTGTTTACATATTGGGTTAGCATATACTTAAAACTAAGTATACTAAAATGGGTAAAAACAAGTAAATACTAAATGGGTAAAAACTAGCGAATGGTATTGACCCAGAACCCATGGTTTTATATATACCACTTAACCAAGTTCATTGTATGCTTAAGATACATTGTATCTTGAAAGAAAACCATGGATCAACCCATAACCCATGACCCATGACCCATAACCAAAAAATACCCATGGGCAAAGAGGAGCGTTCCACGGATCCCTGGCTTTGTGCTAGCCGGATCCCTTGTGGGAGGGATCCGCGGGATCCGGGGAACAGTAGAGAATTTTCTCTATAAATA
Source organism: Chrysanthemum makinoi (assembly GCA_910596185.1). Lineage (NCBI taxonomy): Eukaryota > Viridiplantae > Streptophyta > Magnoliopsida > Asterales > Asteraceae > Chrysanthemum > Chrysanthemum makinoi. The sequence goes on along the minus strand of OU343223.1, from coordinate 158,538,144 downwards.
GAGAGCCATTTCCTCCTTTCTACTAACCACTTTACACACATACTTCCCCAAGTATTATAACCCTCTGACCTCATATCCAAGTGATCTATGTAGTTTGTCTTTTGTTTTTGTGTGATCTTTTAGGTTCCTCTTAAAGGCAAGATCACCACTTCTTGAAGACGAGCAAGCTCAAGTCCATGAGTTGCCATGCTTCGTCATCAACAAGACAACTAAGGTTCTCTTGTTGATAGTTCTTTCTTTCTCTATAGATGTTGGGTTGAAGGCATTAGTGAAGGATGCTGAAAGTGTCAAGATGAAAGCATTAGTGAAAGGTGCTTATCGTCCGTGTCAAAACATTAGTAAAGAATGCTAAAGGTGTTAAGACGAAGGCATTAGTGAAGGGTCCCAAGCGTTGTGTCAAAGGCATTAGTGAAGGATGCCGAAGAATCAAATCAAGTAGCATTTGGGAAGAATGCCTAGGTCGTATAATCGATGACGTGCATCGTTATACATATAAGTATTTGTTTATTTCCAAGGATGGTGATATCCTTGATGGTATTGTAACAAGGAGTGGATCTCCTTGATATTAGGTGTTGTGTTGTGAAGGGTAGTAGTTCCTCCATAGTAATGGAACTAGGTGCTTAGTCTAGTACCTAATAAAGAGTAGGCGGCGTTGTGATAGGATTAGTTCTCCTTGGTGTGAAAGAACTCGCTGGTTAGCCTAGCACCGTATAAAGGGTAGGCGACGTTGTGTTAGGTGTGGTTCGCCTTGGTGTGAAGGAACTCGGTATTTAGCTTTGTACCTGAAAAAGGTTAAGCGACGTTGTGAAGGCTTCTCCGCCATAAGGAGTTGGTGTAGTGCTTACGAACTCTCGAGTAGGTGACTCGGGGAGTGGAGTAGGGCAAGGAAGGTGTCCTTGTAGCCGAACCACTATAAATACTTGTGTCGTGGTGATGTGCTTTTTACTCTTTATCTTTCATTACACGTTTATATATCTATCTATCAACGTCCAACATAAACAACCAAATAGATTGACATAAGTCGATCTAAATATTTAAAAGGAAGTTTAAATTGGTAAAAGTATTCAACCCCCCCTTCTAGTTTTCCACAATTAGCATCAGAGCTTCGTTACCAAGTTTCTTAGAGTATGTTGTACTTTAAAAACTTGATACGATCCATGTATGTTTGAAAACAACAAAGAAGGATTATTTTTGTCATATTTTAAAAAATCATTATATTGTTTATTGTTGGACAATGATAAAATGCTTTCACATTTTTTTTAGCATTATCCATACTTGGATTTTGAGTTACCAAAAAGATCATAAAGAGTTTATCTAAATATTTCTTTTCGCAAAAAGAATGTTTAGTATTCTTACAACATAAATCTGGAGATTCCAAGAAGATCACAAAACATCTAAATACTTCTTTTCTTAAAAAGAATATTTAGCAAAGCATTATCCATACTTGGATTTGGAGTTACCAAGAAGATCATAAAGAGTTTATCTAAATATTTCTTTTCGCAAAAAGAATGTTTAGTATTCTTACAACATAAATCTGGAGATTCCAAGAAGATCACAAAACATCTAAATACTTCTTTTCTTAAAAAGAATATTTAGCAAAGCATTATCCATACTTGGATTTGGAGTTACCAAGAAGATCATAAAGAGTTTATCTAAATATTTCTTTTCGCAAAAAGAATGTTTAGTATTCTTACAACATAAATCTGGAGATTCCAAGAAGATCACAAAACATCTAAATACTTCTTTTCTTAAAAAGAATATTTAGCAAAGGTATGATCTTTAATTACTTACCTTTATCTTTATTATTAAAATCTTAGTTGCATGATTTATTAGTAATTGTTCAAGTAGTCATTCATATTATAGTCATCATCAAAATAGTATTCTTTGACTTATTTGTATAGACTACATTACCAACTCGTAATAATGATATCTTGGTTATTCGATAACCTTAATCATTATTCATCACAAAGGATTTATTGACACTTCATCTATGTCAATAAATATCCATGTGAAACTTCTTATATTATGATAAAATGGGATTTTATCATAATGTTTGAAAAGCTTCCCAAGAATTATGACTAATTCTTAAAAAGGGAACCTCGTCTAATAGGAATAGTATTAAATCGTCAAAACCTCAAACCACAAGTTTTAGAGCCTTAACATCAAAACACTAGACGTTTTAGAACTCCCAAACCAAAGTTATCAAGGAATGTTTGAGCTGACTTTTGCTGTCATGCCGGATCCCTTCGTTTATACCAGCCGGATCCCATATGAGAGGGATCTGCGGGATCCGTGCAACAGAAGACTAAGAATGATCACTGTGGATGTTCCACAATTATACTCACCTCAAAGACTCACGAACAAAAACCCAGGTACTGTTCATAGGAGCAATTTGATCATTCCTCTCAAGTTTAACAATCACTTGTTTAAGTACAATCTTCACTACATTGTTAATTTAATTCCTTGATTTCTAAAGATTACAATTTCTTCATCTTTAAGAGTTAGGTTCAAATGGGTTTATCATAATTTGTCACCACATTGTTTTCTAAGATAATCTAAATCAAAGAATTAACATTGTTAATACAAATTAAACACATTTTTTGAACTCAACAAAGATGATGAGAGCAAAATTGAGATCAAACCCTCTAGGTTACTATTCACAATTAACACCACATTGTGGTTGTATTGTTTAGGAACATCATGCCAAGCAACAAGCAACAAGATTACCAAGACACCGCTCACTACATACCCATGTACCATAGGAAAAATGGATTAATTCCGGATGATAGGAAAGCCTTTAAGTTGCTTGAAAGGAGACTCTTTCATGAAGGTAGAGTTGTTGATCCATCATTCCTTGAAAATACCGACATGAGGGAAGTATTTGGAACTATTGGGTTTGATTGTTTATTGGATGTAAACGAACAAATTTGCCCGGTCTTTGTGCTTGAGTTCTACAAGACTATGGGTATAATTAGAAACGATGATGGGTCCATCTCAATTGAATTCACCATAAATGGACATGAGTACACACTTTCACTTGAGGAGTTTGGAAGAATAATAGGAGTTCCATATGATGGTGTTTGCATGTATTCTAATGAGTGGTCGTTGGAAGAGATACACTTTATGGTTGATCATCACGACATTTATCACGCAACAATCCCGGAAGCAACCACGGTAAGGGACACCGTGTTTATGCCAAGAGCATCCCCATCAAGGGTTACTAGGAAGTCGAAAGTGATCTATAGGGATCCTTTCCAAATGGAGCTCTCGGAGATGTACCCGTTGTATAGAAAATGGGAAGATGTGATAAGGGAGAATGTGGTGTGTCTAGTAGGAAACAAGGATCACCCCAATGCATGTCTAAGCTTCATGATCTATTGTCTAGTGACCGAGACTCGCTTCAACATTGCCTACTACATGGTCAAGAGAATGGCAAGTGTAAGAAGCATGGACAAGATGGTGCTCCCGTATACAATGCTCCTAACCCGTCTTGCTAAATTCATCTTTGCATTAGATCCTTCTCCACAAACCTATGACCATAACTTTTGCAACAAGATTATGGTACCATTGACCGAGGGAAGAACCACGAGGTTTATGGTAGATGGCAAGAGGCTTCACCCACCCACGGATTCCTCGGAAGAAAGGGAGAGACCAAGAGAAGGTGAAGGAAGTAGCAACCCACTCGGAAATACCGAACTCGACCCATTGGAGTATATCAACCAATTGCCGGATGTTCCTGGTGCATCACCCGAATGGCAACAAACCAACGGAATCTTCAAGTGCTTTGCCAACTTCTTGAAGAAAAAAAGGTAGAGTGGAGGACGGGTGAAGACGAGATGGGAAGGAGAAGATAGGTAAGGTCTTAGGACCCAAGTGTATGATGAAAAATTTCAAACAATGGTTTGTAACACTTTAAACTAGGCTCGTAGTATGTAGGTATCGCCATATCTTGGCACTAAACAATTCTAACTTAGGTATTTAGAAAATGAGATTTTAGGACCCCTTGAGTGGTCGTCGTCACTTATTCTAGGAATTTTAGCTCTTCCTACTTTGATATACATTATATTAGTTGTGTTCTTGCATTTAGTCCCCATAGAAACAACTAGGAGAAGCATTTACTATAAAGTGCAAAGTTGCACATTTGCTGAAAGCTCTCTGATCTGCAGTAGGTGGATCCCAGCATTTGAACTAGCCGGATCCCTCCCAGAAGGGAACCGCGGGATCCGTGGCATTTGATAAGCAATACAGATTTGCTCACATCAAAATAGTATACTAGAACACCTCACACGAGTCAAACATAAGATACTAGAGCCAACTAAGCCTTCCTCAAATGGTTGAAGATCTCACTCTCATCCATGGCCTACCTAGGATATATTTCAAAATATTTTTGATTTATCAACTCGTCAAAACTCACCATAATTCTGCTCCAACACTCACACATTATCTATCACGTCTGATAGAACTTAGTTTGGTCTATCCTTCAATTTTAGCAAATTGATCTTAATCATCGTTGACTCAAAATTAGGCTCAAAAATAGTTTCTCATTTTTTTTTTAAGATTTTAGTAAATTCTTCTTAGTTCACTATTTGAGTTCTAGGACTTGTTACCACCATTTCTCTTTATCAAATTAAATGGTATTCTTGTCAAACACATAGTTAGACTATCCAAAGTCAATTTTCTTGCCCAAAACCATCATTAAGCACCATCACTTATTATGATTGAGGATTTGAGATATCCAACAGCTAAATACTTCAAAATTAAATCAAAACCTCGAAATACATTGATAATAAACCTTACAAAATCATAATCATTTCACCTAAAAACCTGTCTGACAGCCGGATCCCTGGTCTTAACTAGACGGATCCCTACTGAGAGGGATCCGCGAGATCCGTAGCTGCAGAAAGCCTCAATCAGCTTCCATATTCAAATTTAAGTCACCTTTTGGTTCTCTAACCACTTTTAGCATTCATTTATTATCCTCCTAGAGCTGATCAAAACCTTAAGAGCATGCTTAGTCCTCTAAGTGGCCAAGAATTTAATTTTCTAAATTCAAATTATCCTTTATAAACCAAAAAACCTTAGGTTTAAGGTACCATCCTCACTTACCTCTCAAAAATCAGCAATTAGAAGCTTACATTAGCATCATCATCACTATGACTAAGGCTCTTAGCAACAACTCCTCAACCTTAGGATCATCCAAAAGAAAGGGTCAAATGATCCATGAAATTTCATCCACCTAAACATCCCCCATTAGAGATAATGATACTAGAACCCCATCTCATCAAACTCATCCAACAAAGGCTAAGAGAGCCACAAGGATTAGCATCAAACCTTTCGGACTAGAAAAAAGGATCCTCTAGCTCAAAACCAAAGTTGACTAGTTCTAGCAAGCCATCAAAACCATCATTCATTGAGCATGGACTACACTCCTTGAATGAGCCTCTCCCTCACCCAAACATCTATTCATTGTTTCATTCACCACCAAGAAACTCCCATACACCAACCTTTTCATTGAATAGGGAACCACCAACAACGCCGACTAGCCCATCATGGGAGACAAGGAATAACCTTGATCATATGGAAGAAATTCCGTTACCACCCTCATTTTTAGAACCTCATCCTACTTCTCAAAATGAAGACCCACAATCGCACATAGAGCCTCCTCAAAATATCAATTTTCCTCCGGGTCCAAACCAAGACAATAATTGTCCAAATTGTCTAAACACTCAAGGACTTGTTCAAGAAGCACGAAATGAGATACCTTTCATGTTTAATCATCTTCTTGCAAAGTTGGATCAAATCATGAAGTCCACTCATCCCTAGACTCAAGCACATTGTTGCATTTTAAGTCTAGCAACTAGTTAGTATTAAGTGGTACTTGTATGTCCTAGTTCATTCTCTTAGTTTTAGAGATTTGTTTGATTATCTCTTGTTTTATTGAATGAATATTTATATGTTGTGATTACTTTGTGCGTTGTGCTTGTTATTGCACACATATATCATCTCTTTATTAGCATTGTTTGACACATCTTCACTGCTGAAGAAACTGTCACCAGATAGCCAGATCCCTCCAAAATGCCTAGCCGGATCCCTTCCAGAAGGGAACCGTAGGGATCCGTGGTACAGAAGCACAAATTTCTACTAACTTGAGTTTATTTGCAGGAAATTTTGCACTATACTCTTGTCTTCTAACCTTTACTTTATAGATTTTCAAAATAACACATGAAGATTTTTGACACCATAAAGCTAGGGGGAGCTTTGTGTCAAACGATATTGGATAAACATTTTCAAATTAATCCAATTTTGGATTATACTTCATGACACCCCATTGCAACTTTGCAATCTTCAAGGGGGAGCATGTTGTCGTCATTTAGACGAACCATTTGCAAACATATTTGCAAACACAACTAGTTTATTTTACGTTATGTCCTTGACACCCTCTCAAAGGGATGGACTCGTCAAGGGGGAGTTAAGACGAGTACCATTTCCGTCACTTGCTCTCTTTACATTTTTACATATTTTTCTTATAAAAATTGTGTTAGTTTCTTTTAACACTTTTTGTTTCGACAAAAAGGGGGAGAAGAAAGTAAAAACTACTAATTCAAACTTGCTACGAATTTTAGTTTTTTCTTAAAATAATTTTATGTTTTGTCATCAACAAAAAGGGGGAGATTGTTAATACAAATAAGCCTTAAAAACGTTTATTTATATTTTACGATCTTTTAATGTTTTGTCGATAACAAACGTAAAATCATTTTAACGAAACAAATAGAATACGTAAATAGTTTGAGTCAATAGTTTCCTAACACACTTATGTTTTCACATAAAACACTAAAACAAGTATAAGTGATTTTATGATTTAGATACATATGTACAACAACTAGTGTTTACATATTAGGTTAGCATATACTTAAAACTAAGTATACTAAAATGGGTAAAAACAAGTAAATACTAAATGGGTAAAAACTAGCAAATGGTATTGACCCATAACCCATGGTTTTATATATACCACCTAACCAAGTTCATTGTATCCTTAAGATACATTGTATCTAGAAACAAAACCATGGATCAACCCATAACCCATGACCCATGACCCATAACCAAAAAATACCCATGGGCAAAGAGGAGCGTTCCACGGATCCCTAGCTTTGTGCTAGCCGGATCCCTTGTGGGAGGGATCCGCGGGATCCGAGGAACAGTAGAGAATTTTCTCTATAAATAGAGAGCCATTTCCTCCTTTCTACTCACCACTTTACACACATACTTCCCAAAGTATTATAACCCTCTAACCTCAGATCCAAGTGATCTATGTAGTTTGTCTTTTGTTTTTGTGTGATCTTCTAGGTTCCTCTTAAAGGCAAGATCACCACTTCTTGAAGACGAGCAAGCTCAAGTCCATGAGTTGCCATGCTTCGTCATCATCAAGACAACTAAGGTTCTCTTGTTGATAGTTCTTTCTTTCTCCATAGATGTTGGGTTGAAGGCATTAGTGAAGGATGCCGAAAGTGTCAAGATGAAAGCATTAGTGAAAGGTGCTTATCGTCTGTGTCAAAGCATTAGTAAAGAATGCTAAAGGTGTTAAGACGAAGGCATTAGTGAAGGGTGCCAAGCGTTGTGTCAAAGGCATTAGTGAAGGATGCCGAAGAATCAAATCAAGTAGCATTTGGGAAGAATGCCTAGGTCGTATAATCGATGAGGTGCATCGTTATACATATAAGTATTTGTTTATTTCCAAGGATGGTGATATCCTTGATGGTATTGTAACAAGGAGTGGATCTCCTTGATATTAGGTGTTGAGTTGTGAAGGGTAGTAGTTCCTCTATAGTAATGGAACTAGGTGCTTAGCCTAGTACCTAATAAAGGGTAGGCGACGTTGTGATAGGATTAGTTCTCCTTGGTGTGAAAGAACTCGGTGGTTAGCCTAGCACCGTATAAAGGGTAGGCGATGTTGTGTTAGGTGTGGTTCGCCTTGGTGTGAAGGAACTCGGTATTTAGCTTTGTACCGAAAACAGGTTAAGCGACGTTGTGAAGGCTTCTCCGCCATAAGGAGTTGGTGTAGTGCTTACGAACTCTCGAGTAGGTGACTCGGGGAGTGGAGTAGGGCAAGGAAGGTGTCCTTATAGCCGAACCACTATAAATACTTGTGTCGTGGTGATGTGCTTTTTACTCTTTATCTTTCATTACACGTTTACATATCTATCTATCAACGTCCAACATAAACAACCAAATAGATTGACATAAGTCGATCTAAATATTTAAAGGAAGTTTAAATTGGTAAAACTATTCAACCCCCCTTCTAGTTTTCCACATGTCTGGTCTACTGGCTATGAGGTACATCAGGGATCCAATCATACTGCGATATTTCGTTTGGTCTACCATGATCCCTGAGTGGTCCTCATCCAGTTTAGTACGCTCTATCATGGGAGTGTCAACAGGGTCACAAGAATCAAATCCAAATTTCTTTAAAATCTCATTTGCATATTTAGATTGATTTATAAAAATGTCTCCGGGGCTTTGTGAAATTTGTAATCCCAAGAAAAATGACATTTGTCCCATCATTGACATTTGAAATTTGGAACCCATTTCATTTGAAAAACGGTCACATTCATTGGGGTCAGTCGAGGCAAAAATAATATCATCAACATAGATTTGAACGTGAATTAAGTGTTTGCGACTTTCGGTGAACAATGTCGGATCAATGCTCCTTTCTGAATCCAAGAGATAGAAGAAACTTTGATAGCGTATTATACCATGCCCTTGGAGCTTGCTTCAAACCATAAAGAGCCTTCTTCAAGCGATAGACATGAGTAGGATGCTCTGGATTCACAAAACCTTCAGGTTGGCTGACGTATACGACTTCTTTAAGATCTTCGTTAAGAAAAGCCGTCTTTACATCCATCTGATAGACTACCATGTTCTTACTTGCAGCATTAGCCAAGAAGATTCTGATTGCCTCGATACTAGCAACTGGAGCAAATGATTCTTCAAAGTCAATACCCTCCTCTTGACGGTATCCTTTTGCAACCAATCGTGCCTTGTTCTTTAATACATCACCATGCTCATCAAGTTTTACTTTGAAGATCCACTTTAGAGAAATGATCATAGCACAGTCAGGAGCAGGTACTAATTCCCATAAATCTAGTCGATCAAACTCATGAATTTCTTCTTGCATGGCATTGAACCAGCTGTCTTCATTCATGGCAGTTTTAACGTCTATTGGTTCGATCTTGGATAGTACGGAATTGAAGAAGCACCATAAGGCATCAGTTGCAAGTTGTTTACGAGTGGATACTGGACGAGAGGGATTTCCAATGATGTTGTCCAATGGGTGATCATGTGTCCATTTTCAAAGGTGTTCATGTGGTTGTTGTTGAGGGACTGAAGTAGCAGAGTCGATTTCTCCTGATGAAGATGGTTCTGATGATGATTCAGGAGCAAATATGTTTTCAAATGGGGCATCTTCAGGAGTAGCAAAGGGATTCTCTCCATCAAGGGTGCCAGAAACAATTCCATGATGTACACTCGATGATTGATGATTTGTTGATGAGACAGTGAGTGACGCAGCAGCTTCTTGACTTAACGACATGGAAACTGAAGGGTTAACTTCATTGACAGGGGTAGGAGCAGCCTCTGTTGATAGAATTGGCAGATCATTAGCAATTGGCTCATAGTGTTCATCAAACATTGGATCAAACAGTTTCTTCAAGTCATCTTTTGAAGGAGGTACATAAGGAGTTGCTGGCGAAGAATCGTATACAAGAGTAGAACTGATGGGACTACTTGATGATGCGGGTCCAGAACTGGGTTGTCCTGGAGCCATTGGACCGGTCAGCTCATCGAACGTAACGTGAATTGTTTCCATGATATTTCGGGTTCTTTTGTTGTAGATTCGGTATCCTTTTCTGCTTGGTGCATATCCTACAAATACTCCAATGTCCGCTTTAGCTTTAAGTTTTCCTAAGTCTTGGCCCTCATTAGTTGGATAACACAATGCACCAAACACACGAAGGAATGAAAGATTAGGTTTTCGATTGTGGACAAGTTCATATGGAGTTTTTCCATGAGAAGTGTGAATAAGGGATCGATTTTGAGTGTAGCATGCAGTGGCAATGGCTTCAGCCCAGAGAAATATTAGAACCTTTGAGTAAATCAGCATTGTTCTAGCGGCTTCCACAAGAGTTCGATTTCGTCTTTCAACTACACCGTTCTGTTGAGGAGTTCGTGGAACACTTCTTTGATGACTGATTCCAACACTTTCATAAAACTCACTCAGTTCTTTGTTAACAAACTCAGTTCCATTGTCTGTTCGGATGATTCTGACAGTTTTGTTAAGTCGAACCTGCAGCTGTTTGATAATTTTGATGATGTTATCTGGAGTTTCATCCTTTGTCCTCAAGAACTTAATCCAAGTAAATCGATAGTAATCATCAACCACAACTAACACATATTTCTTCCCGTAAATGTTCTGCACTCTTATGGGTCCACATAAATCCATGTGAATGGTATGAAGAACTTCCGTAACTGAGTTTGTAGGTTTGGGTTTGTGGGCATACTTCTTGCTTTTTCCCAATTGGCATGCTGAACAGAGATGATCCTTTTCATACTTTAGTCTAGGTAAGCCTATTACTAAGTCCTTTCTGGAAAGATCATTTATGGTGCCAAAGTTCGTGATTTAGACTGACGATGCCATAACCATGACTTTGTTTTGAAGCCTTTGACAATAAGCGATTGAGAAGACTTCATCATGTATTCGATAGAGATGGTGTATAGGTTTGAACCACGTGTTCCTCTTAAAAGTTCTCTACCATAAAGTTCTCTAACGAAACAAGTATGTTTTCTGAAGGCCACTTCTAGATCAGAAACACAGAATTGACCGACAGAGAATAAGTTATGACCAAGACCTTCAACATAATATACCACGGAGATAACACTATACCGACAAACATAGTCTCCATAACCCATAACTGCACGAAATGATCATTCCCGAATCTACTTGAGTCCTAATGAATTTCGTCATAAAGTTCATGAGCCGTGGACCGTCTCAGTCATATGCTTGGAACAGCTGAGTCCAGGTACCACGAGCGATTTGAGCGATCTGCAATTGAACCACAGACAAGAATGGATAATTGGATAATTAGGATCCCCTGCAATAATGGGTTCCATTTGGTTAGAACAGATGATTGGAGCACCCACAAGAAGTAGAAACAATGGAATCATCAGGGATAGATGCAATGCTAATGTTGTATTTGACCTACTCAAAGTGTGTTCACTTCTTAAAGGAATAGTTATACAGGTAGGCATCCATTTCCTAATGGGCATTGATCTAGGTAATTTAGGGCACATCTCATTAAGATTGAATTTGTTAGGAATTAGAAAATTCCATAGTGAAGAGTCGGTCACCCCAAATGTTATCTAGCTTAAGTTAGCTCGTAGACTTGTCGTTAGTCATGTTATTTAGTAGTTTATTTATTAGTTTGTAGCGTAGTATAGTATAGTGCAACACGTGGAGGAAGGAAGGTCTTTACCCACGTATACGATCACGAGGCGATAGGAGGTCGTGTATTGTGTAAGTATAAATACCCCTTCCATCCATGGAAGGGGTAGTGCTTCTTCATTAATCTAATATTTCATACTTTGTGTAAACCTCTAGCAAGAACACCCTCTCTATCTACTAACTCTCTAACTATGGCAAACATGTATTTTGATCATCCAAGACCAACGAATCAAACACAATAAAAAAACGATCCTACAATGGTACCGAGCCAAGGTTTTGTGTTTTGATGTTTGTTTTTAGGTTCGAATGTTTTGATGATTTGTTTTTGGTTCGAATCTTGTCTTAACTGTTTTTATATACTTTGTTGGTGTCGGAATAGTTTTTTCTGAAATAGTGGTATAGCTGTTTAAACATTGTTTGTGTTTCTTTTGGTCCAAGCAGGTTTATATCATTTTTAGACATCTTTTTTTGTTACCGATGTTGTGTAATATGGTGGTCAATCAGTGGTCTTAATAGGTCAAAGAGGATTTCCCTATGCATTTTCTTTAGGCAGGTTTCGGTCATATAAGTGAGTCAAAAAGATGTATCCTTTGAATATTTTCTGGGCAAACAATGAATCTCATATGCATTTTTTTGGGTCAAAACAAGTTTTCTGGGTTTATATATGAATATGGTCGGAATAATAGTCGGAAAATGTCAAATATCAAGTTAGCGACTTGTTTTAACTGTTTTTGTCATGTTAGCGAGTTGGCTATTTAGTCACTTGTGCGTAGAGATTGTCGTGGCGACTTGTAGTGGACGACTTGTGGTGTCGCGATTGTCGTGGCGACTTGTCATGGCGAACGTGTCGTGGAGATGTCGTAGCGACTTGGTTCATGACTCGTTAGCGACTTGGTGAAAGAAATGAAGAAGAAGAGTGACTGAACCACGACTACGACCACAAAATAGCAAACCATATACCAAAACTTCAACACGACCTTAGTTCTAAACAACATCATCAGTCTACATCATCAATGATATCTAAACCTCTTCCGAGACCTCAAAACAAGACCTCATCACTCATCAAGACTCATTGAACGAAAAGCAATTAAAATAGATCTCAGAATCATATCTCTCATTCCATTCAAAGTTTCTTTCAAACTTTTGGAAGTCAAGCCTTATGAAAGATATCCATCCCATCATTGATCTATGACTCTATTACCATAACTCAAAACATTTAAATGATTCGTGATCTCAGCCGTGTTCATTTTTGTGAATGGTTCTAAAATAACTCATAGATCTCAAAAGATCTACTCACTAATGAACGAGTACTTCATCGATCTTAATACGTTTGCTATTTTATCCGAATGTTTAAGATTTTTCAACTAACAAATCTGTTAATTGAACATCTTGATTCGTTATGTCTTTCATCAAAGATATTCGAAACCATGAAGTGAGTTTAACAATTAACGTTAACTCATTTTCATTGGAGCGTCTATTTTCTTATTGTAACGAGATTGAACAAACCTACCGGTACCTTATATGTGAATGGTTGTCTCGTTTACATAACCATCTCTGTGGTGTTCTACCACGAGCCATCCATGTGGCTAATCTTGTCCTTGAAGCGAGGTTTTGGAATGTAAGCGAGTGATATTTAGGGTTTGGTCTATGTCCTTGAAACTTAAGATTTGATGTGTACCAAATGTTTTTTTTGGTTATGTGAGATTGAAAGATGGGGGCGGATGTGTTTATTGATGTGAGATGTTTTAGGGTTGGTGAAAGTAAGCTTTAGGGTTAAATATGATCGGTCTTTTATACACACGAATTTTCTTTGGGTGTAACGGGTGTAATTGTCTTGGGCCCTTATGTGGCTTTTGGATCGGTTGGATAGGCCTTGACCACTCATACTTAATGAATACAAACAGGGCCATATGACTACACAAGGAGGTTGGGCCGAATTTTTATCATGGGTTGTGTACTGATGTGATACAATTTTAATGTTAGTCTCATTCATGGGCATGAGAGGATCGTTCCAATTTTAATCATGTAATACTGATGTGAGATCAATTCTCATATACCATTTTAATGGTTCTTGATATCACATTCTGTTATAAAATTGGTTGATACCCATTGATTGTTAGATCGAGATTTAGAGTTTCAAGTGGATCGTGTGTTAATGAAAAATTGGGCCGAGATTTTTTTTGGGGTTTGAAATTTATTCTCCAATTGTGCTTTGGTGCAATAGTGATGTGTTGAACTTATTTGGTTAAGCTGAGGAGGTGGGTGAGTACTATGATGGACTTTGTGGACAAATGAAATAATGTTTGGTCATTAACCTCAACG
>OU343223.1:158404009-158524228 GCA_910596185.1 Chrysanthemum makinoi | reverse complement strand
GTAATAAATCCAAGCAAAATCCATGAGAAACATGAATATTGTATCTATCAAATATGAATGACCAAGGTGCACTGAGATCGACCAACACATCTTTGGTTCCATGAAAGATATTTATTGGCAAGGTAGCTTTAGATCAATTTTATCACAAACCGGGTCCAAAATATTTTTGAGTTCAATTTCACTTGTGCACTGCAGTTCAAAATTTTAAGTGGCTACATGATTTATATCCAAAATGCTTCTATGAATAAGCATAATTGACTCACCTCCTCATATATTTGAAGACTATTTAAGCATAACGAATTCGTTTTAGCAGTGTTCACATAGCCACCACAACAATTTTCCACTACAGACTACAATATCATGCTATGTTAAAAATAACTCATATCAAATTATATACTGGTAATATGTATAGAATTATGTTATAAATATCATCGGAATAAGAGCCATATGAATGAGAATTACTAACAGTTATTCATTATGTGACCTTTGACCAAGTGCCACCTCTAATCATTAGTGACTAATTGAGTAGTTTATAATAGTATAAACCAATACCAATATGCAGATGAACGATATAGTGTGTGTTGATACAAAAGTTGGGCGTTCCTTGTTTGGACTCCGGTTTCCGTATCAATTGGATCTTAATGCTTGAGACATGCGCACTAAGAAAACAGAAAACACCGTTAGGCTTACCGTAGGATTGTCTCCCACGATTATCCTCCGGCGTGAGAGTAAGTAATTGGTTTTAGGGTATAGTTGAGAGTTAGGGTTTTGAGATCGTACCTTTAATGATGGCTAGGATACCCTTTATATACACATGAAACCCTTATTGAATTCGTGTTCCTCAAGATTCGGCGTATCCCGCCTAAGTCGGTTGTTAAGCGTTTATCTCCAAGAATAAGAGATATCTGGTATCGTATGCCATAAATAACTTTGAGTTTGGGACTTCGTGAGCCCAAACTGTTACCGGTTTAGCCCAGTCGTACTGGGCTCGCTAGTAGCGGTTATTGGTTGGGTTCGTGACCCGACTGCGTACTATACGTCATCATGTACCCTCAGTCTAGTATGCGCAGGGACTACCTGCGGATGCTAGACTAATAGCTATATACCGTCAAATCAGGAAGCGTAGCGGAGAATCTAAAAAAGTTTCCCGCCTTGAAGAATACACGTTGAATCTAGTCAAAATATTGCAAATGCACACCTCGTAATTCGTGCCTGGAGAAGCTCGCACATAGGACGTTCTTAGCCGTGATAACTTAGTAGTGCGAAGCAGTCCGGATCGAATCCGACTGATGAGAGCTGCAAACGTCTACGGATACGCCTTCTTGGAATCTCTGACAAGCTCACGAAATGGGCTCATAGACCTGTAGATGAAAGTGTGCATACACTAGAGTTGACTCTAAGAAGTCTCAGAGTCAAGGGAATTATGAAAATGGGGAAAGAATAATCTTTTTGGGTTTTATGGTTTTTAAGATATTTTTTGATTTTTGGATTTTTATAAGAAAATATAAACATATATAGATGGTATGAACAAGGAGTGAATATTCAAATCACTAATCACCGCTAGCCTTATTAAGATTGTTAGCACGAGCTACCCTGGCAGCGCCTTGAAATTTGGTCGGTCCCAAACGGTCGAGGGTTTATTACACAAGTCAACCACTTGTGAATGGTCAACCGTAATAAAAGTCAGACAGTCTAAAACCAAAGCAATTAAGTCCAGGAGAGTTTAGTGTTTCCCCAGGTCGTTAAGTCCCAACGAACGAAATGCGCGATTGAATAATAAGCGCGTAGTGATGGGTGATATTGAACAATAAAGGGGTTATGATTGATACTAGATAACAAAGGAAAAATGAAAGAAAATTAAAAGATAAATTATATTAAATAAACGCTATCACTATTTTTAAAATTGGATTTTCTTGATTTTTCTTTATCAAATTTGAATTAAAAACTAATTTTAACTTTTAAAACTAAATTAAAATACTAAAAATTATGAAAATAAAGAGGAAATTTGTGAAACTATTTTCCAAAAATCTAAAATAACTAAAGAGAATTTTCAAAACTAATTTTGTATTTTTCTGATTTATATTCTAATTTCTATGATTTAAAAACTATTTAAAACTAATTAAATTGCTAAAATTACTATTTAAACTAGGAAAATTATGGAAAAATATTTTTTTGGCTTTTAATATTTATCTTAATCTAGGAAAATTGAAAACTTATTTTTTGAAGATTTTCTGATTTATTTGTATTAAAAGCTATTTAAAAGTCCTAAAAGCTGATTAAAATAAAGAAAAATAGCAAACAGAATGAAAATTATGAAAAATTCAGGAAAAGTCTAAAATAATATTCTAAATCTAAGAAAAATATAAAAACTAGGGCTTATGTGTGAGAATATGAGGCTAGCATGCAAACTGCTTATGAATAAGCAGTTAATAATAAGCCAAAGACCACAAATGGACACCAAATGAACACAGAAGCTAGATTATGCTATAACTACCTGAAATGAGCTAAATTCAACTAAGCTATACCACTGAATTATAAGCTACAATGATTTGGTGATCTAAACTTAAGTGCTAAATCGGTTTTTTCCTCCCACTTCTAGCTTAAGCACAAGCTTATTTAATGAACCACACTGAAAACTAAAACTTAGGTACTCAAGACCACCAACTAGAGATTAACTATACCAAATTTCAGACCCTAGAAAGCTAATTTGAAGCTTGTGCAAAGCTTGCAAGAGGCCTGTTTCACACTTAGTTAAACTGAGTGTGAACAGGGCAATTGAGTGCTTATTCAACAGCTGATTTGAACCTTTAAAAAGCTTGAAAAAATTTAGTAAAAATATGTTTCCTCTTTTTGACCAACTGAGCTAGAAAATGTCCAAGTTTCAGAGATTTTGATGAAGAAATGAGCTCATGAAAATTACACAAAGTTTGTGAAACTGCATTTTCAATTTTGACTATTTTATGACAGACATGAAAGTTGACTAAAATGAGTTTTGATCCAAATTTATGAACTGATTATGATGTATTATGATAAAACAGAACTGATGCAAGCTAACTTTATGATATCTAACAAGATCAAGCTTTTGATCTTCAAATATTCAACGATATGAAAAGGAAAACAGATTTAGAAGGATTTTGACTAAAAGTGTATGCAGAAGCAAAGTATGAACTAGAATGAGTCTCAAATACCTAAATAAGTTTAAACAAACGACCTTAATAACAACCCTCTAACTCAGATTTGCTATGAAATCCAAACACTAGATCATCTAACTAATTATGCAATCAACTTATGCAGAACTGAGACAGAGATTAAGCTACAATCCTAGAGCTAAACTAAGATCAAATCAGGCAGCTAACATGATTAAGCATGAACAGAAACATGAATTCATAAATGGCAGTTTTGAAGAAGATGGAAATCAAACTCACATGAAGTCCAGCCAAAAGTAAGCTTACAACAGAACCAAACACCACTATTCTAAACCAAATCCAACCCAAGACAGCATCAACCCATTTCCATTTCCATAAGCTGGCACCAAAATTCACCACAGTTTGACTTTTGTTGACCGGATACCAATTTTGTTTGGGCTGTTTGATAACCTTATTCAGAGCTATCAGCAGCTTGAATAAGCTTATATAAGATGTAAACAAGCTATTTGAAGCACAGTACTTAACAAGTTTGAAACATATATGATTACAGAAAATGGAAAAACAGAAAACTTAACCAAACTTAAATTTATCACTTAAAATAAGTTACAATAGATTGAACAGGTTTAGATTAATACAAATAAGATGAAAATTACAAACTTTGAGCTACTTTAAGATTTTTAAGATAAAAACGACATGAAAGAAATTAAAAACTAAGAACTACTCCTCAACTCTCCTTCTCTTCCTTCTATTTATTAGCAAAAGTTCTTCCCACTTGCCTCTGAGCATTTCCCACTTATAATTTGAGCCATTGGATTAGTAGAGCCTTTTTAGCGTTGATGGCATTTTGGCGCCAAAACTATATCTGCCAGTTGGGGGGGTTTTAGTGCAAGGAAGGAGAAGCATTAAATGAATTTTGTTGTTTTGGTGAGGTGGAGTGATAAGGGTGGTGGGATTTGAGCTGGAAGCATGGTTGTGGAGCTGCAATTGCAGACAGTGGGTGAAGATGAAGGAAAAAGGAGGGAAAAGGGGGTTGACTTGGGTTTGACTGGGTTTTATTAATAGGCAGGAGGTTCAAAACAGGGGGGTTCAAGGTTGTTTTGACAGGGGGTCATAGTCCAAGCAAGGGTTCAAGGGTGTTTTGTTTATTAATAACATAAGGACCAAACTTGCAATTCACCAAACTTGAGGGACCAATTCTGTCATTTTGCAAAATTATTCCAAGGGCCAATCTTGCCAAGTTTCATTAGTACAAGGACCATAAAAGAAAATTTTCCATTTTTAAACTTCCAAGGACTATTTTTGCCAATTTTGAAACTTGAAGGACCAAACTTGTAAATTATTGAAACTTTTCACCCAAGGATCATTTTTGATAAATTTTGATTTTGAAAGGACTTGGGTTGACTTTTATTCCAAAACAAATGCTCAGGGACTGATTTTGTCAAGATTTGAAAGTTGAGGGAGCCAATTATGCAAACTTTATTCGTTTTTCATCTAATTTTAAACATTTTGCATCTGAAACATATAAAACACAATTTTGGAATATTTTCAGTATTTTGATGCATTTCTGAGTGTTTTTAAATGTTTTGCAGATTGATTTGACCAAAAATGATGAGTATTTACACACTCATCAGATTCTATACCAGGGTTCATTACCAAAGGATGAAAACTTGGAACCTATCTCTAGCGCGGAGGATCTTTTGAAACGGATAAACCAATCGTCTTCCTATCCAATTCCTTACCCCAAGGAATTGTTTGGTGCATATGGGCATCAGTAAGAACTTTGGTAGACAATGATGAACCAATGACGTGGATGGCGAGGGGGTGCTCATCCTTTCGCATTCCTTTGCTTTGATTTAATGTGAGCCTTTCTTTCATACTTTGTACTAATTTTGTAACCTGTTTGTTTGTCTTAGCATAGATGGATCTATTGGTGAGTCGATTGGCGGCCAATTACTGTGTTTCCAAGGCGCGCCGTTGAGATAGGGGGAAGAGCCCATTCTAGAAGCTACAGCGGGGCGTATCCTAGAAATGGAGTTGGGAGAGACGGGAGGTAGTTCCTCCATCAGGAGAAGCGACCTCTACAAAGCGGCCTAGCCTCAGGGTACCTTCCAAGAATCCGTTAGTGGATTAGCCAATCACTTTTGTTTATTAGACATGTGGCGGAAAGCAAGGAAAGAAAACACTTACTCCAAAATTTTGGAAAAATGGAGGCAAGCATAATTACATGATAAAAGGGAAATACTACGGCCTCAATATTCAAAGTACCGGTGATTATGCCGAAACATAGAATGTAAAAGGGAAATACTACGGCCATTATTTGAGATTTTTTTATTTATTTTTATTATTATTTTTTTTTTAAGCTTATATACAACAGCGGGGGGCAACTCCCCCACACTAGGGTGGTAGAAAGTAGAAAGAAGTCAGAAATATGAGTGAAAACCCATATGATGTGCTATTGTTTTTGATTCCCGAGTCGCTAGCTTGACTCGATCCCCGCATTCATTGGTTCATGGGGAAAGTTTGTAGATCCGGGACAACCACAGGAGGAATGTCCTCTCCAAAATAGTGCTTCAATCGATGACCATTCACTTTAAAATTTGGACCATCGGGTTGAGATAACTCAATGGTTCCATAAGGAAATACTTTAGTGATGGTGAATGGTCCAGGCCAGCGGGATTTTAGTTTTCCTGAGAAAATCTTCAATCTTGAATTGAAAAGAAGGACTCGATCACCGACGTTGGCGGTTCTTGATTTTGGAGTCATGAATCTTCTTTGTCTTTTCTTTGTAGATCAAAGAATTCTCGTATGCTTGATCACGGAGTTCATTTAATTCATTCATTTGAACTTTCCGGTGATCACCATCTGTCTGAATATCGAAGTTGGCATGTTTTAAGGCCCAGTATGCTTTGTGTTCTAGCTCAATCGGCAGATGACACGCCTTCCCGTACACTAGCTTGTATGGAGTACACCCGATGGGTGTTTTATAAGATGTACGGAAGGCCCAGAGTGCGTCATCTAGCTTATCCGACCAAGAGGCACGGTTTTCGCCTCCTGTCCTTTCCAGAATTCTTTTAATCCCTCGGTTGGAAACTTCCACTTGCCCACTTGTTTGGGGGTGGTGCAGATAGAGAGGCGGTGAGTTACACCATACTTTTGCATGACTCTATCAAACTGGTCATTGCAGAAATGAGTACCACGATCACTGATTATAGCTCGTGGAGTTCCAAACCTAGCAAAAATAGATTTTAAGAATTTCACAACAACTCGGGCATCGTTGGTAGGCAAAGCTTTCGATTCAACCCATTTTGACAAATAGTCAACGGCCACGAGTATGTATTTATTTCCTCGAGATGAAAGAAATGGCCCCATAAAGTCAATGCCCCAGATATCAAAAATCTCACACACTTGAATGGCGTTTTGCGGCATTTCATTTCTTTGTGAGATATTTCCGTGACGTTGACAAGCGTCACAGGTTTTGACAAATTCGTGGGCATCCTTGTAAATCGTGGGCCAATAAAATCCGGAATCAAACACCTTCTTGGCGGTGTAGTTGGGGCTATGATGTCCCCAGTAGGTCCAGAATGGCAAGCCTTAAGAATGTCATTGGCTTCCTGACCATACACACATCGCCTGATGACTTGATCCGCGCAAATTTTGAATAAGTAGGGGTCGTCCGAGAAGTAATGTTTTACATCTTTAAAGAATTTGTTTTTCTATTGGGACGACATCCCTTTCACCACAAAGTTACCTGCATGGTAATTTGCAAAGTTAGCAAACCATGGGGTAGAAGAGTCTCCACGAAAAGAAACCACATTGAGTGTTTGGAGAGGAAATGTTTCATTTATTTCCTTTTTCTCGAACACATTCTGGTGAGGGTTTTCTAGACGGGACAGATGATCAGCAGCCAGGTTCTCAGCTCCTTTTTATCACGTATAATGATATCAAATTCTTGCAGGAGGAGAACCCAACGGAGCAATCTCGGCTTTGCATCTTGTTTTGCAAAGAGATATTTGAGAGCCGAGTGATCCGTATACACCACGCATTTGGTCAAGATTAGGTATGGCCGAAATTTCTCAAACGCATACACCACGGCTAATAATTCTTTTTCTGTAGTGGTGTAATGGGTTTGAGCTTCAGTCATAGTCTTACTCGGGTAGTGGATAGGCTGAAAATGCTTGGTTTTACGTTGCCCCGGAGGCTGCACCGATAGCAAAATCACTTGCATCGCACATGAGTTCAAAGGGTAAATCGGTCGGGGCAACTAGAATGAGTGCTTCCGTAAGCTTTTTCTTTAGTGTTTCAAAAGCTTCGATGCACTCAGGTGAGAAGATAAAAGGAGCATCCTTTTCAAGGAGATGAGTCATAGGCCGGGCGATTTTAGAAAAATCTTGTATGAATCTGCGATAAAAACCGGCATGACCTAAAAAACTCCTAATACCTTTGACGGTAGTAGGATGAGGCAATTTAGCAATAACATCGACTTTTGCTCTATCTACCTCAATCCCGTTTTTTGAAATCTTATGGCCAAGGACTATGCCTTCTTTGACCATAAAGTGGCTTTTCTCCCAATTTAGACAAAGATTGGTGTCTTCACACCGTTTGAGCATTTTATCTAAATGGGAGAGACATGTTTGAAACGAGTCCCCAATGACCGAGAAGTCATCCATAAACACCTCCATTGTTTCCCCGATCATGTCGTGGAAAATTGCCATCATACATCGTTGGAACGTGCCAAGGGGGCATTACATAGGCCAAAAGGCATACGTCGTAGGCAAAAGTTCCGTATGGGCGGTGAATGTGGTTTTTCTTGATCCTGTGGATCAATGGGGATCTGAAAATACCTTGAGAAACCATCTAGGAAACAATAGTATTCGTTCCCTGCTAGTCTCTCAAGCATCTGATCCATGAAGGGTAGAGGAAAATGGTCTTTACGGGTGGCTTCGTTTAACTTGCGATAGTCAATACACACACGCCATCCGGTAACCAATCGAGTTGGAATTAACTCGTTTTCTTCATTTGTGACAACAGTTATGCCACCCTTTTTGGAACACGGTGGATGGGGCTGACCCAGGACTATCGAGATCGGGTAAATTACACCGGCATCAAGAAGTTTGAGAACCTCTTGTTTGATAACCTCATGAATCTTAGGATTCACCCTTCTCTAATGTTGGAATCGCTGGTTTGAAGTCATCCTCCATCAAGATTTTGTGATACAAAACTTCGGGTTAATACCCTTAATGTTGGAGAGTTTCCAAGCAATTGCTTGCTTGTGTGACTTCAAGACCTTTATGAGAGCAGTCTTCTCCTCCTCCGTTAAGTCCTTGGCAATTATGACGGGTAATTTATCATCACCCTCCAAGAATGCATACTCGAGATGAGGAGGTAGGTCCTTAAGTTCAACCTCGGGAAATTCTTGAGTAGATGTTTGTACTGATTTGATTTCTTCAATCGTGATCTCTTTCGGAGGGAGTGATGGTAATGGATCTTCATTTAACAATTGCTCAAGATAAAGGATATCTCCCTCCGAATCATAAACACCATCATCAATTCCTGGCGGAATTGATTCATCATTAGCAAGAAACTCATCGATCTCTTCTAGAAAGAAGTCACCTCCCTTAAGCGGGTAAGAGAGGGAAAGGATCGGCAATAATTGGTTGAGAAGATGTGGTGGGATCCCCACTCACAGAATTATGAAAATAACCAAGAAACTCTTGAGAGTACTCCTCTGAAGCAATATCAATTACATCGATTCGATTAACCGATTGACATCATAGTTTGAGGAGTACCTCGAAGTTTGATCAAGGTTAAAGGTGGCAGCTTCATTACCCACACGTAATGTGATTTCTTGCTCAAATACATCAATGAGAGCACGGCCCGTTCTCGGGAATCCTCGTCCAACAATGAGGGAACAGATGATCGGCATCGACATCAACAACCACAAAGTCAGCTAGAAAATGGAACTTTCCTACTTTCACGAATACATCCTCGGCGATGCCAAGAGGACGCGATATAGAACGATCGGCAAGCTCAAGAGTCATGCGGTAGGAATAAGTTCGGAAGAAAAGTTTCTTCCATACTAAATAAGGCATCAGATTGATGCTTGCACCAAGATCGGCGAGGGCAAAGCATTCAATCATTCACTGGAAAAACACAAGGAATAAGAAATTTTCCGGGATCTCCAAGCTTCGGGAAGCTTCTTTAACGAACTGCGGCGGTTCTCGTTCGAGGAGTCTTAGCCATTTCAAACAGTTTTTCCTTATTGCTTAACATGTGTTTGAGAGTTGATGCAAACTTGGGCATCGGCATGATAGCATCCGCAAAGCTTATGTCAAAATGTAGTTCTTGGAAAATTTGAAAAAATTTTCCATTTGATGACTGGCTTTTTCGCGGAGCTTTTGCTCATTTAAACGTGATGGGTAAGGAATAGAAGTTTTGGATTTGGGGTTTTCAACTGGAGGTTCAAAAACAACTCTTGGTTTGGATTTGGGTTTCGGGACAACTTGAGGATGGACATGTGCTGTACTTTGTGAGCTAGTAGGTTGCACTTGGTCCTTTGTCGCCTCGGGTTCACTTTCCACTACCTTCGGGAGAGAAGAAGAAGAGGTAGTAGGAATAGTATCATATGAAGCACCACTTCGGTTTGTGATCGCCTTTGCATCGCCCTCGGATTAGCATCGTGTTGCTAGGTAAAGTACACGAGCAGGGTCGATCATTTAATGACTTCTTAATGTCAGAAATCTGGCTAACCAACAACCTATTCATTTCCTCTTGGGATTTCATGAATTGCTTCAACAACTCATCGGATGATGGTCGGTTGGAACAATGGCTTGATTTAGTGTAGGAAAATTCTGGCCTCTATTGTTTGGATTAGGGCCTTGATTTTGGAAATTTCCTTGATTATTGCCATGAAAATACCACAGGTTGAAATTTCCGACCTTGGTTTCTATTAAAATTTCCTTGGTTTTGGAAATTTTGACATTGATTTTGAAAACCGTTATTATGACTAAAATTACCTTGGTTTTGAAAACCTTGGTTCGTTCTATTCTGATTTTGATTACGGTTTTGGTTTTGGTTGAAACCGGGTGGTCGAGGGTAGTGGTTAGGACGGTGGTTGGGTCCATAGAGCACGGTATTGGTTGCCTCCTGAATTGGAAGTCCGCCCGCGTTTGCTTCAAAAAGGTTACCATCGGTGGCCATACAGTTGTAATAGGCATGGGGGCCACCGCAAGTAACACATACTTCCACTTTCTTAACTTCGGCAGGAGGTGAAGTTTGTGGAAAAGAAACTTTCTTTTGGTTGGAGAGAACCAAAGCTTGAATTGCTTCCGTGAGTTTTTCAATCTTAGCATCGGTGCTAGATTGACTCACGGCGATAAGTAGAAGGACCAACACGACTTGGGAAACAACCGGTTTGCTTAGATGCGGTCTTGGACTTTAGACTTGTTTCCAATTATCGCTAAAGCTTCTTTTACAGTTTTGCTCAAGAAATTTCCTCCAGCGGAGGAATTGAGAGAATCTTAATCAGATTGACTCACTCCATTATAGAAAGTATCGAGTTGCATCAACTCGGAGAAACCATGGTGAGGACATTTGCGGAGCAACTCCTTAAAACGATCCCACGATTCATTGAAGGATTCATCAAACTTTTGTGTGAACTTGATGATTTCGTTTTTAAGACTCGTGGTTTTGGAAGGTGGATAGAACTCGTTCACAAATTTCTTCACCGGGTCTTCCCATGTTTCGATCGATTGAGGGGGTTGTTTTTCAAGCCAAATCCGGGCTTGTCCCTCGAGGAAAAATGGGAAGAGAAGAAGTTTGACGGCATCGGTAGGGACATTCTTGTATTTGATGGTAGATGCAATCTTGTTAAACCATCGAATATGAGCATGAGGATCATCCCTCTCAAAACCATAGAATTGACTTGAGGTTACAAGATTTAGTAACCCGGTTTTGAGTTCAAAATTTTCAGCCACAATGGTTGGAATAACAATAGCATCTCCATAACCATCGATGGGTGCACGGAGAAGCTTCGCACATAGGACGTTCTTCCGCCATGATACGGAGTAGTGCGGCGGTCCGGATCTCAGATCCGACTGATGGGGCAGAACGTCTACGGATACGCCTTCTTGGAATCCTGACAAGCTCACGAAATGGGCTCACGGACCTAGAAGAGCGGTCGCGCATTCACTAGAGTTGACTCTAAGAAGTCTCAGAGTCAAGGGAATTATGAAAATGGGGAAAGAAGAATCTTTTTGGGTTTTATGGTTTTTAAGATATTTTTTGATTTTTGGATTTTTATAAGAAAATATAAACATATATAGATGGTATGAACAAGGAGTGAATATTCAAATCACTAATCTGCTAAACGTAAGATTGTTATACCCCGGCAGCGGCGCCAAAATTTGATCGGTCCCAAACGGTCATGTTTTATCACACAAGTTAACCACTTGTGAATGGTCAACCGTAATAAAAGTCAGACAGTTTAAAACCAAAGCAATTAAGATCTGGAGAGTATAGTGTTTCCCCGGGTCGTTAAGTCCCAACGAGCTGTGCGATTGAATAACCAAACGTGTAGTGATCGGGTGATATTGAACAAGAAAGGGGTTATGATTGATACTAGATAACAAAGGAAAAATGAAAGAAAATTAAAAAGATAAATTATATTAAATAAATGCTATCACTATTTTTTAAAATTGGATTTTCTTGATTTTTCTTTATCAAATTTGAATTAAAAACTAATTTTAACTTTTAAAACTAAATTAAAATACTAAAAATTATGAAAATAAAGAGGAAATTTGTGAAACTATTTTTCAAAAATCTAAAATAACTAAAGAGAATTTTCAAAACTAATTTTTTATTTTTCTGATTTATATTCTAATTTCTATGATTTAAAAACTATTTAAAACTAATTATATTACTAAAAATTACTATTTAAACTAGGAAAATTATGGAAAAATATTTTTT
This sequence comes from Chrysanthemum makinoi, assembly GCA_910596185.1. Taxonomy (NCBI): domain Eukaryota; kingdom Viridiplantae; phylum Streptophyta; class Magnoliopsida; order Asterales; family Asteraceae; genus Chrysanthemum; species Chrysanthemum makinoi. The sequence continues at coordinate 158,512,118 of OU343223.1, read as the reverse complement.
GGCTTTTTATATTTATCTTAATCTAGGAAAATTGAAAACTTATTTTTTGAAGATTTTCTGATTTATTTGTATTAAAAGCTATTTAAAAAGTCCTAAAAACTGATTAAAATAAAGAAAAATAGCAAACAGTAATGGAAAATTATGAAAAATTCAGGAAAAGTCTTAAATTATATTCTAAGTCTAAGAAAAATATAAAAACTATGGCTTATGTGTGAGAATATGAGGCTGCAGTGCAAACTGCTTATGAATAAGCACTTAATAATAAGCCAAAGACCACAAATGGACACCAAATGAACACAGAAGCTAGATTATGCTATAACTACCTGAAATGAGCTAAATTCAACTAAGCTATACCACTGAATTATAAGCTACAATGATTTGGTGATCTAAACTTAAGTGCTAAATCAGTTTTTTCCTCCCAACTTCTAGCTTAAGCACAAGCTTATTTAATGAACCACACTGAAAACTAAAACTTAGGTACTCAAGACCACCAACTAGAGATTAACTATACCAAATTTCAGACCCTAGAAAGCTAATTTGAAGCTTTTGCAAAGCTTGCAAGAGGCCTGTTTCACACTCGTTAAACGAGTGTGAACAGGGCAAATTGAGCTTATTCAACAGTGATTTGAACCTTTAAAAAAGCTTGAAAAAATTTAGTAAAAATATGTTTCCTCTTTTTGACCAACTGAGCTAGAAAATGTCCAAGTTTCAGAGATTTTGATGAAGAAATGAGCTCATGAAAATTACACAAAGTTCTGTGAAAACTGCATTTTTCAATTTTGACTATTTTATGACAGACATGAAAGTTGACTAAAATGAGTTTTGATCCAAATTTATGAACTGATTATGATGTATTATGATAAAACAGAACTGATGCAAGCTAACTTTAATGATATCTGAACACAGATCAAGCTTTTGATCTTCAAATATTCAACGAATATGAAAAGGAAAACAGATTTAGAAGGATTTTGACTAAAAGTGTATGCAGAAGCAAAGTATGAACTAGAATGAGTCTCAAATACCTAAATAAGTTTTAAACAATGACCTTAACCTGAACAACCCTCTAACTCATATTTGCTATGAAATCCAAACACTAGATCATCTAACTAATTATGCAATCTACTTGCTAACGAGAGACAGAGATTAAGCTACAATCCTAGAGCTAAACTAAGATCAAATCGCAAAGCTAACAAGATTAAGCATGAACAGAAACATGAATGCATAAATGGCAGTTTTGAAGAAGATGGAAATCAAACTCACATGAAGTCCAGCCAAAAGTAAGCTTACAACAGAACCAAACACCACTATTCTAAACCAAATCCAACCAGACCATCTGCATCAACCCATTTCCATTTCCATAGCTTAACCAAAATTCACCAGTTTGACTTTTGTTGACCGGATACCAATTTTGTTGGAACGTTTGATAACCTTACCAGAGCTATCGGCTTGAATAAGCTTATATAAGATGTAAACAAGCTATTTGAAGCCTGGTACTTAACAAGTTTGAAACATATATGATTACAGAAAATGGAAAAACAGAAAACTTAACCAAACTTGAATTTATCACTTAAAATAAGTTACAATAGATTGAACAAGTTTAGATTAATACAAATAAGATGAAAATTACAAACTTTGAGCTACTTCAAGATTTTTAAGATAAAAACGACATGAAAGAAATTAAAACCTAAGAACTGCTACTCAACTCTCCTTCTCTTCCTTCTATTTATTAGCAAAAGTTCTTCCCACTTGCCTCTGAGCATTTCCCACTTATAATTTGAGCCATTGGATTAGTAGAGCCTTTTTTAGCCGTTGATGGCATTTTGGCGCAAAACTATATCCAGTTTTGGGGGGTTTTGAGTGCAAGGAAGGAGAAGCATTAAATGCATTTTGTTGTTTTGGTGAGGTGGAGTGATAAGGGTGGTGGGATTTGAGCTGGAAGCATGGTTGTGGAGCTGCAATTGAGAGGGTGGGTGAAGATGAAGAGGAAAAGGAGGGAAAAGAGGGGTTGACTTGGGTTTGACCGGGTTTTATTAATAGGTAGGGGGTTCAAAACAGGGGGGTTCAAGGTTGTTTTGATAGGGGGTCATAGTCCAAGCAAGGGTTCAAGGGTGTTTTGTTTATTAATAACATAAGGACCAAACTTGCAATTCACCAAACTTGAGGGACCAATTCTGTCATTTTGCAAAATTATTCCAAGGGTCAATCTTGCCAAGTTTCATTAGTACAAGGACCATAAAAGAAAATTTTCCATTTTTAAACTTCCAAGGACTATTTTTGCCAATTTTGAAACTTGAAGGACCAAACTTGTAAATTATTGAAACTTTTCACCCAAGGATCATTTTTGATAAATTTTGATTTTGAAAGGACTTGGGTTGACTTTTATTCCAAAACAAATGCTCGAGGGGCTGATTTTGTCAAGATTTGAAAGTTGAGGGACTGAAGCGCCAATTATGCAAACTTTATTCGTTTTTCATCTAATTTTAAACATTTTGCATCTGAAACATATAAAATACAATTTTGGAATATTTTCATATTTTGATGCATTCGAGTGTTTTTAAATGATTTGCAGTTCAGATTTGACCAAAAATGATGAGTATTTACACACTCATCAGACTTCGAATTCTATACCCAGGGTTCATTACCAAGGATGGCACCATCTGCTAGTCCTATAGCGAGGAGGATCTTGCGGAAAAAAAAACAATCGTCTTCCTATCAATTTTTACCCAAGCCAATTTTGGTGCATATGGGCATCAGTCGTAAGAACTACTTTGGTAGACCTGATTTTGAGGTGCCAATCACCGACTGGCAGGGTTTTGATTTGCTCTTTTCGAGCCGTTTGCCAACTTATTTTGTGAGCCTTTCTTAGATCTTTGTACTTCTTTGTTTGTTGTTTGTCTTACCAATTAGAGATGGATCTATTCAAGTTTACATTGGCGAAGCCGCATTAAACTTGTGGGCTAGGCCACTCTTCACTAATTAAAGATATGGTGGAAGAGCCCATTCTAGAAAATTTTGGGGCATATCCTAGAAATGGAGTTTGGGAGAGACGGAGGTATCTTTACCAGAGCCGTTTGCGCTGGATTAGCGAATCCTTTTGTTTATTAGACAAGCGTGCCTAGCCGGGTACCTTCCCAAAAAATTTGGAGCCATCAAAATGGCGGAAAGAATGGAATTGGGAGGATAAGCATGATAAAAAGGTGAAACTAGAAATAATACCCTCAATATTCAAAGTACCGGTGATTATGCTTAGAAACATAGAAACGTAAAAGGGAAATACTACGGCCATTATTTGAGATTTTTTATTTATTTTTTATTTTTTTTTTTTAAGCTTATATACAACGTGGGGGCAACTCCCCCAAACTAGGGTGGTAGAAAGTAGAAAGAAGTCAGAAATATGGGTGAAAACCCATATGATGTGCTACTGTTTTTGATTCCCGAGTCGCTAGCTTGACTCGATCCCGCATTCATTGGTTCATGGGGAAAGTTTGTAGATCTGGGACAACCACAGGTGGAATGTCCTCTCCAAAATAGTGCTTCAATCGATGACCATTCACTTTAAAATTTGGACCATCGGGTTGAGATAACTCAATGGTTCCATAAGGAAATACTTTAGTGATGGTGAATGGTCAAGACCAGCGGGATTTTAGTTCTCTGAGAAAATCTTCAATCTTGAATTGAAAAGAAGGACTTCGATCACCGCGTTGAAAACGCGGTTATTGATTTTGGAGTCATGAATCTTCTTTGTCTTTTCTTTGTAGATCAAAGAGTTCTCGTATGCTTGATCACGGAGTTCATTTAATTCATTCATTTGAACTTTCCGGTGATCACCGGTATCTGAATATCGAAGTTGGCATGTTTTAAGGCCCGGTATGCTTTGTGTTCTCAAGCTCAATCGGCAGATGACACGCCTTCCCATACACTAGCTTGTATGGAGTACACCCGATGGGTGTTTTATAAGCTGTACGGAAGGCCCAGAGTGCGTCATCTAGCTTATCCGACCAAGAAGCACGGTTTTCGCCTACTGTCCTTTCCAGAATTCTTTTAATCCCTCGGTTGGAAACTTCCACTTGCCCACTTGTTTGGGGGTGGTGCGCAGTAGAGAGACGGTGAGTTACACCATACTTTTGCATGACTCTATCAAAGCTGGTCATTGCGAAATGCGTACCACGATCAGCGATTATAGCTTCGTGGAGTTCCAAACCTAGCAAAAATAGATTTTAAGAATTTCACAACAACTCGGGCATCGTTGGTAGGCAAAGCTTTCGCTTCAACCCATTTTGACAAATAGTCAACGGCCCGCGGTATGTATTTATTTCCTCGAGATGAAGGAAATGGCCACATAAAGTCAATGCCCCAGATGTCAAAATCTCACACACTTGAATGGCGTTTTGCGGCATTTCATTTCTTTGTGAGATATTTCCGTGACGTTGACAAGCGTCACGGGTTTTGACAAAATCGTGGGCATCCTTGTAAATCGTGGGCCAATAAAATCCGGAATCAAACACCTTCTTGGCGGTGTAGTTGGGGCTATGATGTCCCCAGTGGTCCAGAATGGCAAGCCTTAAGAATGTCATTGGCTTCCGACCATACACACATCGCTGATGACTTGATCCGTGCAAATTTTGAATAAGTAGGGGTCGTCCCAAAAGTAATGTTTTACATCTTTAAAGAATTTGTTTTTTTGTTGGGACGACATCCCTTTCACCACAAAGTTACCCGCATGGTAATTTGCAAAGTCGGCAAACCATGGGGTAGAAGAGTCTCCACGAAAAGAAACCACATTGAGTGTTTCGAGAGGAAATGTTTCGTTTATTTCCTTTTTCTCGAACACATCTTGGTGAGGGTTTTCTAGGCGGGACGAGATGATCAGGCCAGGTTCTCGGCTCCTTTTTATCACGTATAATGATATCAAATTCTTGCGGGAGGAGAACCCAACGGAGCAATCTCGGCTTTGCATCTTGTTTTGCAAAGAGATATTTGAGAGCCGAGTGATCCGTATACACCGCGCATTTGGTCAAGATTAGGTATGGCGAAACTTTCTCAAACGCATACACCACGACTAATAATTCTTTTTACGTAGTGGTGTAATGGGTTTGAGCTTCAATCATAGTCTTACTCGCGTAGTGGATAGGCTGAAAATGCTTGGTTTTACGTTGCCCCAGGCTGCACGCGATAGCAAAATCACTTGCATCGCACATGAGTTCAAAGGGTAAATCCCAGTCGGGGGAAACTAGAATGGGTGCTTCCGTAAGCTTTTTCTTTAATGTTTCAAAAGCTTCGATGCACTCAGGTGAGAAGATAAAAGGAGCATCTTTCAAGAAGATGAGTCATAGAGCGGCGATTTTAGAAAAATCTTGTATGAATCTGCGATAAAAACCGGCATGACCTAAAACAACTCCTAATACCTTTGACGGTAGTAGGATGAGGCAATTTAGCAATAACATCGACTTTTGCTCTATCAACCTCAATCCCGTTTTTGGAAATCTTATGGCCAAGGACTATGCCTTCTTTGACCATAAAGTGGCTCTTTTCCCAATTTAGACAAAGATTGGTGTCTTCACACCGTTTGAGCATTTTATCTAAATGGGAGAGACATGTTTGAAATGAGTCCCCAATGACCGAGAAGTCATCCATAAACACCTCAATTGTTTCCCCGATCATGTCGTGGAAAATTGCCATCATACATCGTTGGAGCGTGCGGGGAGCATTACATAGGCCAAAAGGCATACGTGCAGTAGGCAAAAGTTCCGTATGGGCGGTGAATGTGGTTTTTCTTGATCCTGTGGATCAATGGGGATCTGAAAACCCGAGAAACCATCTAGGAAACAATAGTATTCGTTCCCTGCTAGTCTCTCAAGCATTTGGTCCATGAAGGGTAGAGGAAAATGGTCTTTACGGGTGGCCTCGTTTAACTTGCGATAGTCAATACACACGCCATCCGTAACCAATCGAGTTGGAATTAACTTCGTTTTCTTCATTGTGACAACAGTTATGCCACCCTTTTTTGGAACACAGTGGATGGGGCTGACCCAAGGACTATCAGAGATCGGGTAAATTAAACCGGCATCAAGAAGTTTGAGAACCTCTTGTTTGATAACCTCATGAATCTTAGGATTCACCCTTCTCTGAATGTTGGACTGCTGGTTTGAAGTCATCCTCCATCAAGATTTTGTGAGTACAAAACTTCAGGGGTTGAATACCCTTAATGTCAGGGAGTTTCCAAGCAATTGCTTGCTTGTGTGACTTCAAGACCTTTATGAGAGCAGTCTTCTCCTCCTCAGTTAAGTCCTTAGCAATTATGACGGGTAATTTATCATCACCTCCAAGAATGCATACTCGAGATGAGGAGGTAGGTCCTTAAGTTCAACCTCGGAAATTCTTCATAGATGTTTGTAGCGATTTGATTTCTTCAATCATGATCTCTTTCGGAGGGAGTGATGGTAATGGATCTTCATTTAACAATTGCTCAAGATAAAGGATATCTCCCTCCGAATCATAAACACCATCATCAATTCGGCGGAATGATTCATCATTAGCAAACTTATCGATCTCTTCTAGAAAGAAGTCACCTCCCTCAAGCGGGTAAGAGAGGAAGGATCGGCAATAATTGGTTGAGAATATGTGGTGGGATCCCCACTCACAGAATTATGAAAATAACCAAGAAACTCTTGAGAGTACTCCTCTGAAGCAATATCAATTACATCGATTCGATTAACCGATTGACATCATAGTTTGAGGAGTACCTCGAAGTTTGATCAAGGTTAAAGGTGACGGCTTCATTACCCACACGTAATGTGATTTCTTGCTCAAATACATCAATGAGAGCACGGCCCGTTCTCGGGAATCCTCGTCCAACAATGAGGGGAACCCGATGATCGGCATCGAAGTCAACAACCACAAAGTCAGGTGGAAAATGGAACTTTCCTACTTTCACGAATACATCCTCGGCGATGCCAAGAGGCCGCGATATAGAACGATCTGCAAGCTCAAGAGTCATGCGGTAGGAATAAGTTCGGAAGAAAGTTTCTTCCATCTTGAATAAGGCATCAGATTGATGCTTGCACCAAGATCGGAGGGCAAAGCATTCAATCATTCCTGGAAAAACACAAGGAAGAAGAAATTTTCCGGGATCTCCAAGCTTCTCGGGAAGCTTCTTTAACGAAGCTGGCGGTTCTCGTTCAGAGGAGATTTAGCCATTTCAAACAGTTTTTCCTTGTTGCTTAACATGTGTTTGAGAGTTGATGCAAACTTGGGCATCAGCATGATAGCATCCGCAAAGCTTATGTCAAAATGTAGTTCTTGGAAAATTTGAAAAAATTTTCCATTTGATGACTGGCTTTTTCGGAGCTTTGCTCATTTAAGCGTGATGGGTAAGGAATAGACGTTTTGGATTTGGGGTTTTCAAGCTGGAGGTTCAAAACAACTCAGGGTTTGGATTTGGGTTTTGGGACAACTTGAGGATGGACATGTGCTGTACTTTGTGAGCTAGTAGGTTGCACTTGGTCCTTTGTCGCCTCGGGTTCACTTTCCACTACCTTCGGGAGAGAAGAAGAAGAGGTAGTAGGAATAGCGGGTCCATCATATGAAGCACCACTTCGGGTTGTGATCGCCTTTGCATCGCCCCTCGGATTAGCGATCGTGTTGCTAGGTAAAGTACTTGAGCCCGAGGGTCGATCATTTAAAGACTTCTTAATGTCAGAAATCTGGCTAACCAACAACCTATTCATTTCCTCTTGGGATTTCATGAATTGCTTCAACAACTCATCAGATGATGGTCCAGTTGGAACAATGGCTTGATTTTGTGTAGGAAAATTCTGCCTCTATTGTTTGGATTCGGGCCTTGATTTTGGAAATTTCCTTGATTATTGCCATGAAAATACCCTGGGTTGAAATTTCCATGACCTTGGTTTCTATTAAAATTTCCTTGGTTTTGGAAATTTTGACTTTGATTTTGAAAACGTTATTGACTAAAATTACCTTGGTTTTGAAAACCTTGGTTCGTTCTATTTTGATTACGGTTTTGGTTTTGGTTGAAACCGGGTGGTCCAGGGTAGTGGTTAGGGCGGTGGTTCGGGTCCATAGGAGCACGGTATTGGTTGCCTCCTGAATTGGAAGTCCCGCCCACAGCGTTTGCTTCAAAAGGGTTACCATCGGTGGCCATACAGTTGTAATAGGCATGGGGGCCACCGCAAGTAACACATACTTCCACTTTCTTAACTTCAGCAGGAGGTGAAGTTTGTGGAAAAAAACTTTCTTTTGGTTGGAGAGAACCAAAGCTTGAATTGCTTCCGTGAGTTTGTCAATCTTAGCATCGGTGCTAGATTGACTCACGGGCGATGAAAGAAGGACCAACACGACTTGGGAAACAACGGTTTGCTTCGATGCAATGCGGACTTTAGACTTGTTTTCAATTATCGCTAAAGCTTCTTTTACAGTTTTGCTCAAGAAATTTCCTCCAGCGGAGGTGAAGAATCTTGATCAGATAGACTCACTCCATTATAGAAAGTATCGAGTTGCATCAACTCGGAGAAACCATGGTGAGGACATTTGCGGAGCAACTCCTTAAAACGATCCCACGATTCACTGAAGGATTCATCAAACTTTTGTGTGAACTTGATGATTTCGTTTTTAAGACTCGTGGTTTTGGAAGGTGGATAGAACTCGTTCACAAATTTCTTCACCAGGGCTTCCCATGTTTCGATCGATTGAGGGGTTGTTTTTCAAGCCAAATCGGGCTTGTCCCTCAAGGAAAATGGGAAGAGAAGAAGTTTGACAACATCGGTAGGGACATTCTTGTATTTGATGGTAGATGCAATCTTGTTAAACCATCGAATATGAGCATGAGGATCATCCCTCTCAAAACCATAGAATTGACTTGAGGTTACAAGATTTAGTAACCCGGTTTTGAGTTCAAAATTTTCAGCCACAATGGCTGGAATAACAATAGCATCTCCATACCCATCGATGGGTGCTTGGAGAAGCTCGCACATAGGACGTTCTTCCGCCATGATAACGGAGTAGTGCGGCGATCGGATCTCGAATCCGTGATGCGAAGCGTCTACGGATCGCCTTCTTGGAATCTTGATAAGCTCACGAAATGGGCTCACAGACCTAGAAGAGCGAGTGCGCATACACTAGAGTTGACTCTAGAAGTCTGAGTCAAGGAATTATGAAAATGGGGAAAGAAGAATCTTTTGGGTTTTATGGTTTTTTAAGATATTTTTGGATTTTTATAAGAAAATAAAACATATATAGATGGTATGAACAAAAGTGAATATTCAAATCACTAATCTGCTAAGCGTAAGATTGTTAGAGCTCGGCGGCGCCAAAATTTTATTGGTCCCAAACGGTCAGGTTTATTACACAAGTCAACCACTTGTGAATGGTCAACCGTAATAAAGTCGGAACAGTCTAAAACCAAAGCAATTAAGTCTAGGAGAGTTTAGTGTTTCCCAGGTCGTTAAGTCCCAACGAGCTGTGCGATTGAATAACCAAACGTGTAGTGATCGGGGGATATTGAACAAGAAAGGGGTTATGATTGATACTAGATAACAAAGGAAAAATGAAAGAAAATTAAAAAGATAAATTATATTAAATAAAATGCTATCACTATTTTTTAAAATTGGATTTTCTTGATTTTTCTTTATCAAATTTGAATTAAAAACTAATTTTAACTTTTAAAACTAAATTAAAATACTAAAAATTATGAAAATAAAGAGGAAATTTGTGAAACTATTTTCCAAAAATCTAAAATAACTAAAGAGAATTTTCAAAACTAATTTTGTATTTTTGTGATTTATATTCTAATTTCTATGATTTAAAAACTATTTAAAACTAATTATATTACTAAAAATTACTATTTAAACTAGGAAAATTATGGAAAAATATTTTTTTGGATTTTTATATTTATCTTAATCTAGGAAAATTGAAAACTTATTTTTTTGAAGATTTTCTGATTTATTTGTATTAAAAGCTATTTAAAAAGTCCTAAAAACTGATTAAAATAAAGAAAAATAGCAAACAGTAATGGAAAATTATGAAAAATTCAGGAAAAGTCTTAAATTATATTCTAAGTCTAAGAAAAATATAAAAACTATGGCTTATGTGTGAGAATATGAGCTGTGGATGCAGCTTATGAATAAGCACTTAATAATAAGCCTAAGACCACAAATGGACACCAAATGAACACAGAAGCTAGATTATGCTATAACTACCTGAAATGAGCTAAATTCAACTAAGCTATACCACAGTTAACCTAAGCTACAATGATTTGGTGATCTAAACTTAAGTGCTAAATCAGTTTTTCCTCGACTTCTAGCAAGCTAAAGCACAAGCTTATTTAATGAACCAAGAAAACTAAAACTTAGGAATACTCAGACCACCAACTAGAGATTAACTATACCAAATTTCAGACCCTAGAAAGCTAATTTGAAGCTTGTGCAAAGCTTGCAAGAGGCCTGTTTCACACTCAGTTAACTGAGTGTGAGAACAGGGCAATGAGTGCTATTGACCAGTGATTTGAACCTTTAAAAAGCTTGAAAAATTTAGTAAAATTATGTTTCCTCTTTTGACCAACGAGCTAGAAAATGTCCAAGTTTCAGAGATTTTGATGAAGAAATGAGCTCATGAAAATTACAAAGTTCGTGACGCATTTTTCAATTTTGACTATTTTATGACAGACATGAAAGTTGACTAAAATGAGTTTTGATCCAAATTTATGAACTGATTATGATGTATTATGATAAAACAGAACTGATGCAAGCTAACTTTAATGATATCTGAACACAGATCAAGCTTTTGATCTTCAAATATTCAACAGATATGAAAATGAAAACAGATTTAGAAGGATTTTGACTAAAGTGTATGCGAAGCAAAGTATGAACTAGAATGAGTCTCAAATACCTAAATAAGGTTTAAACAACTGACCTTAACCACGAACAACCTCTAACTCAGATTTGCTTATGAAATCCAAACACTAGATCATCTAACTAATTATGCAATCTACTTATCTGAACTGAGAAGAGATAAGCTACAATCCTAGAGCTAAACTAAGATCAAATCAGGCAGCTAACAAGATTAAGCATGAACAGAAACATGAATGCATAAATGGCAGTTTTGAAGAAGATGGAAATCAAACTCACATGAAGTCCAGCCAAAAGTAAGCTTACAACAGAACCAAACACCACTATTCTAAACCAAATCCAACCCAAGACCAGCTCTGCATCAACCCATTTCCATTTCCATAACTGCTTAACCAAAATTCACCACAGTTTGACTTTTGTTGACCGGATACCAATTTTGTTTGGAACTGTTTGATAACCTTATTCAGAGCTATCAGCAGCTTGAATAAGCTTATATAAGATGTAAACAAGCTATTTGAAGCCTGGTACTTAACAAGTTTGAAACATATATGATTACAGAAAATGGAAAAACAGAAAACTTAACCAAACTTAAATTTATCACTTAAAATAAGTTACAATAGATTGAACAGGTTTAGATTAATACAAATAAGATGAAAATTACAAACTTTGAGCTACTTTAAGATTTTTAAGATAAAAACGACATGAAAGAAATTAAAAACTAAGAACTACTCCTCAACTCTCCTTCTCTTCCTTCTATTTATTAGCAAAAGTTCTTCCACTTGCCTCGAGCATTTCCACTTAATTTGAGCCATTGGATTAGTAGAGCCTTTAGCCGTTGATGGCATTTTGGCGCCAAAACTATATCTGCCAGTTGGGGGGTTTGAGTGCAAGGAAGGAGAAGCATTAAATGCATTTTGTTGTTTTGGTGAGGTGGAGTGATAAGGGTGGTGGGATTTGAGTGGAAGCATGGGTTGTGGAGCTGCAACAGTTGTAGGCGGTGGGTGAAGATGAAGGAGGAGGGAAAAAGGGGTTGACTTGGGTTTTGACGGTTTTATTAATAGGCAGGGGGTTCAAACAGGGGGTTCAAGGTTGTTTTGGCAGGGGTCATAGTCAAAGCAAGGGTTCAGGGTGTTTGTTTATGTAATAACATAAGGACCAAACTTGAATTCACCAAAACTTGAGGACCAATTCGTCATTTTGCAAAAATTATTCCAAGGGTTAATCTTGCCAAGTTTCATTAGTACAAGGACCATAAAAGAAAATTTTCCATTTTTAAACTTCCAAGGACTATTTTTGCCAATTTTGAAACTTGAAGGACCAAACTTGTAAATTATTGAAACTTTTCACCCAAGGATCATTTTTGATAAATTTTGATTTTGAAAGGACTTGGGTTGACTTTTATTCCAAAACAAATGCTCGAGGGGTGATTTTGTCAAGATTGGAAAGTTGAGGGACTGAAACTGCCAATTATGCAAACTTAGCTCGTTTTTCATCTAATTTTAAACATTTTGCATCTGAAACATATAAAACACAATTTTGGAATATTTTCAGTATTTTGATGCATTTCTGAGTGTTTTTAAATGTTTTGCAGTTCAGATTTGACCAAAAATGATGAGTATTTACACACTCATCAGACTTCGAATTCTATACCCAGGGTTCATTACCAAAGGATGAGCGCCCTCTCCCTGGAACCTATAGCGCGGAGGATGAGGAAACGATAAAAACCAATCGTCTTCCTATCAATTCCTACCCCAAGGAATTTTTGGTGCATATGGGCATCAGTCGTAACTACTTTGGTAGACCTGATGAGGTGCCAATCTTCTAGCGCGGATGGCCAGGTGGGTGTCTACATCCTTTCGCATTCCTTTGCTTATTTAATGTGAGCCTTTCTTTTCATCTTTGTACTTTTTGTAACTTGTTTGTTGTTTGTCTTACATTTAGAGATGGATCTATTAGTCGTACAGTTGGTAACAGCGCCAGATTACTTTGATTGCGCCCGTTGAGATAGGGGAAGAGCCCATTCTAGAAGCTACTGCGGGGCGTATCCTAGAAATAGTGGGAGAGCGGGAGGTAGTTCCTCCGTCGCGGACGACCCTACAAAAGCGTGCCTAGCCTCAGGGTACCTTCCCCGTTAGTGGAGCCATCACACATAGATGTGGCGGAAAGCAAGGAAGAGGAGGAGGCAAGCATAGAACGTAAAAGGGAAATACTACGGCCTCAATATTCAAGGTACCGGTGATTATGCCGAAACATAGAACGTAAAAGGGAAATACTACGGCCATTATTTGAGATTTTTTTATTTATTTTTATTATTTTTTTTTGAAGCTTATATACAACAGCGGGGGGCAACTCCCCCACACTAGGGTGGTAGAAAGTAGAAAGAAGTCAGAAATATGAGTGAAAACCCATATGATGTGCTATTGTTTTTGATTCCCGAGTCGCTAGCTTGACTCGATCCCCGCATTCATTGGTTCATGGGGAAAGTTTGTAGATCCGGGACAACCACAGGAGGAATGTCCTCTCCAAAATAGTGCTTTAATCGATGACCATTCACTTTAAAATTTGGACCATCGGGTTGAGATAACTCAATGGTTCCATAAGGAAATACTTTAGTGATGGTGAATGGTCCGGACCAGCGGGATTTTAGTTTTCCTGAGAAAATCTTCAATCTTGAATTGAAAAGAAGGACTTGATCACCGACGTTGAAAACGCGGTTCTTGATTTTGGAGTCATGAATCTTCTTTGTCTTTTCTTTGTAGATCAAAGAATTCTCGTATGCTTGATCACGGAGTTCATTTAATTCATTCATTTGAACTTTCCGGTGATCACCAGCTATCTGAATATCGAAGTTGGCATGTTTTAAGGCCCAGTATGCTTTGTGTTCTAGCTCAATCGGCAGGATGACACGCCTTCCATTACACTAGCTTGTATGGAGTACACCCGATGGGTGTTTTATAAGCTGCACGGAAGGCCCAGAGTGCGTCATCTAGCTTATCCGACCAAGAGGCACGGTTTTCGCCTCTTGTCCTTTCGAATTCTTTTAATCCTCGGTTGGAAACTTCCACTTGCCCACTTGTTTGGGGGTGGTGCAGCGATGATAGAGGCGGTGAGTTACACCATACTTTTGCATGACTCTATCAGCTGGTCATTGCGAAATGCGTATCGCGATTATAGCTCGTGGAGTTCCAAACCTAGCAAACAAAGATTTTAAGAATTTCACAACAACTCGGGCATCGTTGGTAGGCAAAGCTTTTCGATTCAACCCATTTTGACAAATAGTCAACGGCCACGAGTATGTATTTATTTCCTCGAGATGAAGGAAATGGCCCCATAAAGTCAATGCCCGGATATCAAAAATCTCACACTTGAATGGCGTTTTGCGGCATTTCATTTCTTTGTGAGATATTTCCGTGACGTTGACAAGCGTCCACGGTTTTGACAAATTCGTTGGCATCCTTGTAAATCGTGGGCCAATAAAATCCGGAATCAAACACCTTCTTGGTAGTGTAGTTGGGGCTATGATGTCCCCAGTAGGTCCGAAATGGCAAGCTTTAAGAATGTCATTGGCTTCATACACACATCGCCTAATGACTTGATCCGCGCAAATTTTGAATAAGTAGGGGTCGTCCCAGAAGTAATGTTTTACATCTTTAAAAATTTGTTTTGTTGGGACGACATCCCTTTCACCACAAAGTTACCCGCATGGTAATTTGCAAAGTCCACAAACCATGGGGTAGAAGAGTCTCCACGAAAAGAAACCACATTGAGTGTTTGGAGAGGAAATGTTTCATTTATTTCCTTTTTCTTGAACACATCCTGGTGAGGGTTTTCTAGACGGGACAGATGATCAGCAGCCAGGTTCTCAGCTCCTTTTTTATCACGTATAATGATATCAAATTCTTGGAGGAGGAGAACCCAATGGAGCAATCTCGGCTTTGCATCTTGTTTTGCAAAGAGATATTTGAGAGCCGAGTGATCCGTATACACACGCATTTGGTTAAGATTAGGTATGGCGAAATTCTCAAGCGCGCACACCACAGCTAATAATTCTTTTTCGTAGTGGTGTAATGGGTTTGAGCTTCAATCATAGTCTTACTCGCGTAGTGGATAGGCTGAAAATGCTTGGTTTTACGTTGCCCCAGGACTGCACCGATAGCAAAATCACTTGCATCGCACATGAGTTCAAAGGGTAAATCGGTCGGGGGAAACTAGAATGGGTGCTTCCGTAAGCTTTTTCTTTAATGTTTCAAAAGCTTCGATGCACTCAAGTGAGAAGATAAAAGGAGCATCTTTTTCAAGAAGATGAGTCATAGGCCGGGCAATTTTAGAAAAATCTTGTATGAATCTGCGATAAAAACCGGCATGACCTAAAAAACTCCTAATACCTTTGACGGTAGTAGGATGAGGCAATTTAGCAATAACATCGACTTTTGCTCTATCTACCTCAATCCCGTTTTTTGAAATCTTATGGCCAAGGACTATGCCTTCTTTGACCATAAAGTGGCTTTTCTCCCAATTTAGACAAAGATTGGTGTCTTCACACCGTTTGAGCATTTTATCTAAATGGGAGAGACATGTTTGAAAGCGAGTCCCCAATGACCGAGAAGTCATCCATAAACACCTCCATTGTTTCCCCGATCATGTCTTGGAAAATTGCCATCATACATCGTTGGAACGTGCCAGGAGCATTGCATAGGCCAAAAGGCATACGTGCGTAGGCAAAAGTTCCGTATGGGCGGTGAATGTGGTTTTTTCTTGATCCTGTGGATCAATGGGGATCTGAAAATACCCCGAGAAACCATCTAGGAAACAATAGTATTAGTTCCCTGCTAATCTCTCAAGCATTTGATCCATGAAGGGTAGAGGAAAATGGTCTTTACGGGTGGCTTCGTTTAACTTGCGATAGTCAATACACACACGCCATCCGGTAACCAATCGAGTTGGAATTAACTCGTTTTCTTCATTTGTGACAACAGTTATGCCACCCTTTTAGAACAAAGTGGATGGGGTGACCCAAGGACTATCTGAGATCGGGTAAATTAAACCGGCATCAAGAAGTTTGAGAACCTCTTGTTTGATAACCTCATGAATCTTAGGATTCACCCTTCTCTAATGTTGGACTGCTGGTTTGAAGTCATCCTCCATCAAGATTTTGTGATTACAAAACTCAGGGTTAATACCCTTAATGTCGGAGAGTTTCCAAGCAATTGCTTGCTTGTGTGACTTCAAGACCTTTATGAGAGCAGTCTTCTCCTCCTCCGTTAAGTCCTTGGCAATTATGACGGGTAATTTATCATCACCCTCCAAGAATGCATACTCGAGATGAGGAGGTAGGTCCTTAAGTTCAACCTCGGGAAATTCTTCAGTAGATGTTTTATGCTGATTTGATTTCTTCAATCGTGATCTCTTTCGGAGGGAGTGATGGTAATGGATCTTCATTTAACAATTGCTCAAGATAAAGGATATCTCCATCCGAATCATAAACACCATCATCAATTCCGTGAATTGATTCATCATTAGCAAGAAACTCATCGATCTCTTCAGAAAGAAGTCACCTCCCTGCGAGGTAAGAGAGGGGAAGGATCGGCAATAATTGGTTGAGAAGATGTGGTGGGATCCCCACTTTCGAATTATGAAAATAAACAAGAAACTCTTGAGAGTACTCCTCTGAAGCAATATCAATTACATCGATTCGATTAACCGATTGACATCATAGTTTGAGGTACCTGAAGTTTGATCAAGGTTAAAGGTGCGACTTCATTACCCACACATAGTGTGATTTCTTGCTCAAATACATCAATGAGAGCACGGCCCGTTCTCAGGAATCCTCGTCCAACAATGAGGGAACCCGATGATCGGCATCGAAGTCAACAACCACAAAGTCAATTGGAAAATGGAACTTTCCTACTTTCACGAATACATCCGATGCCAAGAGGACGCGATATGAAACGATCTGCAAGCTCAAGAGTCATGCGGTAGGAATAAGTTCGGAAGAGAAGTTTCTTCCATCTGAATAAGGCATGATTGATGCTTGCACCAAGATCGGAGGGCAAAAGCATTCAATCATTCTGGAAAAACACAAGGAATAAAGAAATTTTCCGGGATCTCCAAGCTTCCGGGAAGCTTCTTTACGAAGCTGGCGGCGGTTCGTTCGAGGAGTTTAGCCATTTCAAATAGTTTTTCCTTATTGCTTAACATGTGTTTGAGAGTTGATGCAAACTTGGGCATCGACATGATAGCATCCATAAAGCTTATGTCAAAATGTAGTTCTTGGAAAATTTGAAAAAATTTTTTTCCATTTGATGGCCGGCTTTTTCGGAGACTTTGCTCATTAAGCGTGATGGGTAAGGAATAGACGTTTTGGATTTGGGGTTTTCAACTGGAGGTTCAAAAACAACTCTGGTTTGGATTTGGGTTTGGGACAACTTGAGGATGGACATGTGCTGTACTTTGTGAGCTAGTGGGTTGCACTTGGTCCTTTGTCGCCTCGGGTTCACTTTCCACTACCTTCGGGAGAGAAGAAGAAGAGGTAGTAGGAATAGCGGGTCCATCATATGAAGCACCACTTCGGGTTGTGATCGCCTTTGCATCGCCCCTCGGATTAGCAATCGTGTTGCTAGGTAAAGTACGAGCCGAGGGTTCGATCATTTAAAGACTTCTTAATGTGAAATCGGCTAACCAACAACCTATTCATTTCCTCTTGGGATTTCATGAATTGTTTCAACAACTCATCGGATGATGGTCCAGTTGGAACAATGGCTTGATTTTGTGTAGGAAAATTCTGGCCTCTATTGTTTGGATTAGGGCCTTGATTTTGGAAATTTCCTTGATTATTGCCATGAAAATACCATGGGTTGAAATTTCCTTGACCTTGGTTTCTATTAAAATTTCCTTGGTTTTGGAAATTTTGACTTTGATTTTAGCTGTTATTATGACTAAAATTACCTTGGTTTTGAAAACCTTGGTTCGTTCTATTCAGATTTTGATTACGGTTTTGGTTTTGGTTGAAACCGGGTGGTCCAGGGTAGTGGTTAGGGCCGGTGGTTGGGTCCATAGGAGCACGGTATTGGTTGCCTCTGAATTGGAAGTCCCCATACGGCGTTTGCTTCAAGGGTTACCATCGGTGGCCATACGGTTGTAATAGGCATGGGGCCACCGCCAAGTAACACATACTTCCACTTTCTTAACCCAGCAGGAGGTGAAGTTTGTGGAAAAACTTTCTTTTGGTTAGAGAACCAAAGCTTGAATTGCTTCAGTGAGTTTGTCAATCTTGGCATCCGGTGCTAGATTGACTCAGCGATGAATGAGGACCAACAACGACTTGGGAAACAACCGGTTTGCTTCGTGCAGTGCGGACTTTAGACTGACTGTTTTCGTAAAGCTTCTTTTCAGTTTTGCTCAAGAAATTTCCTCGCGGAGGAATTGAGAAGAATCTTGATCAGACTGACTCACTCCATTATAGAAAGTATCGAGTTGCATCAACTCGGAGAAACCATGGTGAGGACACTTGCGGAGCAACTCCTTAAAACGATCCCACGATTCACTGAAGGATTCATCAAACTTTTGTGTGAACTTGATGATTTCGTTTTTAAGACTCGTGGTTTTGGAAGGTGGATAGAACTCGTTCACAAATTTCTTCACGAGTCTTCCCATGTTTGTCGATTGAGGGTTGTTTTCAAGCCAAATCGGGCTTGTCCCTCGAGGAAAATGGGAAGAGAAGAAGTTTGACAGCATCGGGAGGGACATTCTTGTATTTGATGGTAGATGCAATCTTGTTAAACCATCGAATATGAGCATGAGGATCATCCCTCTCAAAACCATAGAATTGACTTGAGGTTACAAGATTTAGTAACCCGGTTTTGAGTTCAAAATTTTCACTACAATGGCTGGAATAACAATAGCATCTCCATACCCATCGATGGGTGCCGGAGAAGCTTCGCGCATAGACGTTCTTCGCCATGATAACGGAAGTAGTGCGGCGTCCGGATCTCGAATCCGACGATGGAAGCGAACGTCTACGGATACGCCTTCTTGGAATCCGAAAGCTCACGAAATGGGCTCACGACCTAGAAGAAGCGAGTCGCATACACTAGAGTTGACTAAGAAGTCTCATTTGAGTCAAGGAATTATGAAAATGGGGAAAGAAGAATCTTTTTGGGTTTTATGGTTTTAAGATGTTTTTTGGATTTTTGGATTTTTATAAGAAAATATAAACATATATAGATGGTATGAACAAGGAGTGAATATTCAAATCACTAATCTGCTAAACGTAAGATTGTTAGACACTCCCGGCAGCGGCGCCAAAATTTGGTCGGTCCCAAACGGTCAGGTTTATTACACAAGTCAACCACTTGTGAATGGTCAACCGTAATAAAAGTCAACCAGTCTAAAACCAAAGCAATTAAGTCCAGGGAGAGTTTAGTGTTTCCCAGTCGTTAAGTCCCAACGATTTTGCGATTGAATAACCAAACGTGTAGTGATCGGGTGATATTGAACAAGAAAGGGGTTATGATTGATACTAGATAACAAAGGAAAAATGAAAGAAAATTAAAAAGATAAATTATATTAAATAAATGCTATCACTATTTTTTAAAATTGGATTTTCTTGATTTTTCTTTATCAAATTTGAATTAAAAACTAATTTTAACTTTTAAAACTAAATTAAAATACTAAAAATTATGAAAATAAAGAGGAAATTTGTGAAACTATTTTTCAAAAATCTAAAATAACTAAAGAGAATTTTCAAAACTAATTTTGTATTTTTCTGATTTATATTCTAATTTCTATGATTTAAAAACTATTTAAAACTAATTATATTACTAAAAATTACTATTTAAACTAGGAAAATTATGGAAAAATATTTTTTTGGATTTTTATATTTATCTTAATCTAGGAAAATTGAAAACTTATTTTTTTGAAGATTTTCTGATTTATTTGTATTAAAAGCTATTTAAAAAGTCCTAAAAACTGATTAAAATAAAGAAAAATAGCAAACAGTAATGGAAAATTATGAAAAATTCAGGAAAAGTCTTAAATTATATTCTAATTCTAAGAAAAATATAAAAACTATGGCTTATGTGTGAGAATATGAGGCTGCAGTGCAAACTGCTTATGAATAAGCACTTAATAATAAGCCAAAGACCACAAATGGACACCAAATGAACACAGAAGCTAGATTATGCTATAACTACCTGAAATGAGCTAAATTCAACTAAGCTATACCACTGAATTATAAGCTACAATGATTTGGTGATCTAAACTTAAGTGCTAAATCAGTTTTTTCCTCCCAACTTCTAGCTTAAGCACAAGCTTATTTAATGAACCACACTGAAAAATAAAACTTAGGTACTCAAGACCACCAACTAGAGATTAACTATACCAAATTTCAGACCCTAGAAAGCTAATTTGAAGCTTGTGCAAAGCTTGCAAGAGGCCTGTTTCACACTCAGTTAAACTGAGTGTGAACAGGGCAATTGAGTGCTTATTCAACAGCTGATTTGAACCTTTAAAAAGCTTGAAAAAATTTAGTAAAAATATGTTTCCTCTTTTTGACCAACTGAGCTAGAAAATGTCCAAGTTTCAGAGATTTTGATGAAGAAATGAGCTCATGAAAATTACACAAAGTTCTGTGAAAACTGCATTTTTCAATTTTGACTATTTTATGACAGACATGAAAGTTGACTAAAATGAGTTTTGATCCAAATTTATGAACTGATTATGATGTATTATGATAAAACGAATCGATACAAGCTAACTTTAATGATATCTGAACACAGATCAAGCTTTTGATCTTCAAATATTCAACAGATATGAAAGAAAATGATTTAGAAGGATTTTGACTAAAAGTGTATGCAGAAGCAAAGTATGAACTAGAATGAGTCTCAAATACCTAAATAAGTTTTAAACAACTGACCTTAACCACTGAACAACCCTCTAACTCAGATTTGCTATGAAATCCAAACACTAGATCATCTAACTAATTATGCAATCTACTTATGCAGAAACGAGACAGAGATTAAGCTACAATCCTAGAGCTAAACTAAGATCAAATCGCAGGTAAAGCTAACAAGATTAAGCATGAACAGAAACATGAATGCATAAATGGCAGTTTTGAAGAAGATGGAAATCAAACTCACATGAAGTCCAGCCAAAAGTAAGCTTACAACAGAACCAAACACCACTATTCTAAACCAAATCCAACCCAAGACCAGCTCTGCATCAACCCATTTCCATTTCCATAACTGCTTAACCAAAATTCACCACAGTTTGACTTTTGTTGACCGGATACCAATTTTGTTTGGAACTGTTTGATAACCTTATTCAGAGCTATCAGCAGCTTGAATAAGCTTATATAAGATGTAAACAAGCTATTTGAAGCCTGGTACTTAACAAGTTTGAAACAGATATGATTACAGAAAATGGAAAAACAGGAAACTTAACCAAACTTGAATTTATCACTTAAAATAAGTTACAATAGATTGAACAGGTTTAGATTAATACAAATAAGATGAAAATTACAAACTTTGAGCTACTTTAAGATTTTTAAGATAAAAACGACATGAAAGAAATTAAAAACTAAGAACTACTCCTCAACTCTCCTTCTCTTCCTTCTATTTATTAGCAAAAGTTCTTCCCACTTGCCTCTGAGCATTTCCCACTTATAATTTGAGCCATTGGATTAGTAGAGCCTTTTTTAGCCGTTGATGGCATTTTGGCGCCAAAACTATATCTGCCAGTTGGGGGGGTTTGAGTGCAAGGAAGGAGAAGCATTAAATGCATTTTGTTGTTTTGGTGAGGTGGAGTGATAAGGGTGGTGGGATTTGAGCTGGAAGCATGGTTGTGGAGCTGCAATTGCAGACAGTGGGTGAAGATGAAGGAAAAAGGAGGGAAAAGGGGGTTGACTTGGGTTTGACCGGGTTTTATTAATAGGCAGGGGGTTCAAAACAGGGGGGTTCAAGGTTGTTTTGACAGGGGGTCATAGTCCAAGCAAGGGTTCAAGGGTGTTTTGTTTATTAATAACATAAGGACCAAACTTGCAATTCACCAAACTTGAGGGACCAATTCTGTCATTTTGAAAAATTATTCCAAGGGTTAATCTTGCCAAGTTTCATTAGTACAAGGACCATAAAAGAAAATTTTCCATTTTTAAACTTCCAAGGACTATTTTTGCCAATTTTGAAACTTGAAGGACCAAACTTGTAAATTATTGAAACTTTTCACCCAAGGATCATTTTTGATAAATTTTGATTTTGAAAGGACTTGGGTTGACTTTTATTCCAAAACAAATGCTCAGGGACTGATTTTGTCAAGATTTGAAAGTTGAGGGACTGAAACTGCCAATTATGCAAACTTAGCTCGTTTTTCATCTAATTTTAAACATTTTGCATCTGAAACATATAAAACACAATTTTGGAATATTTTCAGTATTTTGATGCATTTCTGAGTGTTTTTAAATGTTTTGCAGTTCAGATTTGACCAAAAATGATGAGTATTTACACACTCATCAGACTTCGAATTCTATACCCAGGGTTCATTACCAAAGGATGAGCGCCCTCTCCCTGGAACCTATAGCGCGGAGGATGCGGAAACGATAAAAACCAATCGTCTTCCTATCAATTCCTACCCCGAGGAATTTTTGGTGCATATGGGCATCAGTCGTAACTACTTTGGTAGACCTGATGAGGTGCCAATCTTCTTAGACGCGGATGGCCAGGGTGGGTGCTCATCCTTTCACATTCCTTTGCTTATTTAATGTGAGCCTTTCTTTTCATCTTTGTACTTTTTGTAACCTGTTTGTTGTTTGTCTTCTGTTGCGCAGAGATGGATCTATTCGGAGTCGTACAGTTGGCGAAGCCGCGCCAGGTTACTGTGGAGGCGCGCCCGTTGAGATAGGGGGAAGAGCCCATTCTAGAAGCTACAGCGGGGCGTATCCTAGAAATGGAGTTGGGAGAGACGGGAGGTAGTTCCTCCGTCGCGCTGGAGGCGACCCCTCTACAAAGCGTACCTAGCCTCAGGGTACCTTCCCCGTTAGTGGAGCCATCACACATAGATGTGGCGGAAAGCAAGGAAGAGGAGGAGGCAAGCCAAAGATTGAAGCGCAAGAGAGCCCTTGGTGGCGATGGCGCAAGCGCATCCAGGAAGAGGCGTCATGTCATACTTGACGTGGAGTCGTCATCGAGTGTTGTTCCCCAATAAGTATTATTTTCAAAGCCCTTATCGCATTCCCTGTTTATGTAATGAAACAATTGCTAATTCTCTTTTTGCGCATTGAACACTGGGGAGTTCGCCCCCAAGGATAGTCCTGTGTGCGCTGAATCTTCTGAACCAAAGAGCCAAGGCACTGAGCCATTGGCATCTGGGGACGCGCCAATGGATCAGCTCGTTGAAGATCTGGTGTTGGCTGCTGCGCACCAAGCTACGTTGGTTGCGCAGCTAAAGGCAAAGTATTCTGGAGAAAGTAGCCAAAGCGCGCAAAAGGACCAACAGATTGCGCAGCTGGAGGCATGTTCGGCCAGTGCCTGGGTTGAAGCAGAGGCCATGAAGAAAAGATGTCACTGCTGAGCCAAATAAGTCGAGCGCATCCTGCCTCAGCGGATTACAAGGATTTATGTCTCAGGCGTTGAAATATCTAGAAAATGGGAAGGAAGAGTTGTTCTCTCAGTTAGGGGATTTTGGTGCAACTGTTGGAAGCTCGCTATTGAGTATGATGAGGAGCTGTATCCCCAGCTTGTGTCATCGATTGCTGAGCGCAGGTGGCTTATCAGCCACGGTATGCGCCTTGCTGCCCTCAGTACCCTAGAATCTCAAGAGGTAGTAGATGGGAGGGTTGTGCAATGTGCGGGTGTGTGGTAAGGCGAAGCTATAGGAGCTCCCGAGGTTGGTCTCTTGAAAGTTCCCTGCCGATAAGGTGCACGGTTATAATGAGCACCCGTATGATGATCTGTTGCCGAATGGAGAAGATGAAGTCGCTGTTGAGCTTCCTCATTAAGGAGTTGGGAGGCGCGACCAGGATTATCCCATAGGGGTAATTATGGAGGACTAACCTTGGCCGCCATCGTGCTGAAAATGCAGGGGCGCAGTCCGATTATTATTTGAAACCTGATGAGTCCCAGCTGCAGGTGCCTATTTTTGCCCGCCCCCGTGACATCCTGAATCCTTTCGCACTGGAGAAGGAAGTCCCTTTAAAGGAATCCTTGGAAGCTCATGCTCACGAACTTGCCAAGAATAAAGGTGTTAAAGGCAAGGCCATTTTGTGTGGTATTGGCGCAGCGGCATCTTCCTAGGTCTGACGGGGTACCTGTTAGTGTTGCCACGGTATCCCGCCAAGACTCTGATTTGTTGAAGAGACTAAAGGAGGCTGGGGATGATGCACGCCATGTGGAGGGGTCATATCTTAGGCGTTGTAATAGCATGTAGGTTATATCTGCGTTGTAAATATCATTTTGTAAGAAATCATGGGCCTTAATGAAATAACCCTTTTGTTGAATGCGTGTTGATGTGGTTGTGACTTATAATGTTTGTACTTAGTTATCTGTCTTTGCATAAAAAACGTACTTATTGTCTAAGAAGCAAACTGTTACATAAGCGCAACTAATATGTGGAGTTCATAATCATGTATGAACTATCATACTTATAATGTCTAAGTATTTTTAACATAATCGTGTATGGTATGATATGCAGCGTACTGTAAATATCATAGTAAGGAGCCAAGAGTCTTGATTCCTGGTTTTGTTAAACGTGCATAGTATGCATTGTTGCGCATCCGTCGTGGAATGCGCATTGAACTTATTCCAACGTCTTGAAAATAAGGTGTTTAACAAGGATGTACAATCCAATGTTGATGGGTTTGCAACCCTCTTACTCAACGAGTTGTTTAGTAGGTTTACTCATCCTTTTTACCATCGTGGGTATAGTAGGTGCATGCACGCCATGTAGGCAAAAGAAAATAAAACAACAGTTTTGAGATATGAATAATATGTAAATACAAATTAAAATGTGTCGCGGAGTTAGCTAGAAACCGCGACGTTTTATTAATACTTGCAAGTTTTTGTAAAGAAAAAAGACATTTGCCTAAATAAAACAGAATGTAAATACACGGATAGTTATTGGGCATTATACTAAAGTATGGGAGTATCCGTGCGCTGGGCCGTAGCCGTTCTTAGAGGTAGCAACGCTTGAGATTGCAGATGTTCCATGTGCATGGTAGCTCGCGTCTATCCATATCTCGCAGCTTGTACGCGCCTTTTCCTAATGCTTCAATGACCTCATAAGGTCCTTCCCACTTCGGTCCAAGTTTTCCTGTATCCTCTGCGTGGCTTGCATCATTGGCGCGATATACGAACTCGCCTGGCCTGAATGAGACGCTTCGAACTTTAGCATCGTAGTGTCCCTTCATTTTTGACTTAGCTCTCGCTTCATATACGGCCGCTGCTGCGTCTTTCCTCCAACAGGTCCAAGTCAATACGCCATTCATCATCATTGGTTGTAACATTAACTTCGGCAGTGCGAATAGTTGGCATCCCAATTTCGGCTGGTATGACGGCTTCTGTCCCATAAACAAGAGAGAAGGGAGTGTATCCCGTGCTAATTTTGATTAAAGTGCGATGCGCCCATAAAACATGCGATAGTTCCTCCACCCACCTCCCTTTGTGCTTGTCCAAGCGTGCCTTAATTCCTTTACCCCAGACTTCGGTTTGCACGCTCGACTAAGCCGTTGGTTTGCGGGTGTTTAACCGACGCGAAGTCTTTGTGTAATATTTAGCTTTTCGCACCGTTCCTTGAAAGGGTTGTCACATAATTGTTTTCCGTTGTCTGAGATGATTTCCCCAGGTAATCCGAAACGGCATACAATATTGTCCCAAACGAACCGTTTTACTTGATTTCCTGTGATTGTTACGACCGCCTTTGCTTCAATCCACTTGGTGAAATAGTCTATAGCTACTATAAGGAATTTCAATCCTCCTGCTGCAACAGGGAAGGGACCTGCAATGTCGATACCTCACTTATAGAATGGCCATGGCGACGTAATAGATGTTAGTTCCTGTTGTGGTTGGCGTGGAACGGGTCTGTGAACTTGGCAGTCGCCACACTTTCTTATTAAATCCCGCACATCACGGTGCATTGTAGGCCAGTAGTATCCTCCGTAAAAGCGCGCGCACAACGGACCATGGTCCGTGCATACTACATGAACGGCGTGGATCTCACGGAGTACGTAATCTGCTTGAAGGGGTCCTACACATCGAAGCCATGGTTGTAGAAATGAGCGCCGATATAGTATACCGTTCCGAAGTTCAAATCTCTGTGATGTGCGCCGTACGTGTCGGGCTTCCTTCTGTTCTTGGGGTAATACGCCCTTGCTTATAAGACCTTGTTCCTCTATCACCGTGGATATCTCCATCTCCGAGATGGACTTGCTCTTCAGAGTTTCCACCAATACTTGTTTTGATAGGTGCGCAAAGCTTGTAGATGCAATCTTGCTCAGCGCATCCGCCTTTCTGTTTTCCCCTCTAGGAACTTGTTTGATGGTAAACCTGTCAAAGCCCTGGATTAGGGACTTGGTTTTGTCGAGATATTGAATCATGTTCTCCTCTTTAGCCACATACTCGCCCAACACGTGGTTGGCCACAAGCCAGGAGTCCACATTTGCTTCCAGGTTGCGTATGCCCATTCGAGTACGCAATGCGTAATCCACAATCGGGGCTTCATATTCTCGCCTCGTTGTTTGTGGTCGTGAATTGAACCGCAGGCGTAAGTGAATTCCATTCCTTCTGGACTTGTGAGGATAAGGCCTGCGCCTGACCCGTCTACGCATGAAGACCCGTCTGTGAACAAGATCCATGGTTCTTGTAGTTCAACCTTGCTTTGTGAAGGTACATCATCAGTGTCTGGTTTCTCGATGATGAAGTCTGCGAGTATCTGCCCCTAAACCACAGTACGTGGTCTGTAGGAAATGTTATGCTCACCTAGCAGTACACTCCACTTCTGTAAACGTCCCGATGCGTCAGGTTTGGAGATAATTTTTTTGATAGGCTGGTCTGTAATCCCCGCTATTGGATGCGCCTGGAAGTACCTTCTTAGCCGTTTGGCGGCGAATACTAATGCTAGGACTAACTTTTCCATTGCGCTGTAGTTAATATCCGTTTTCTTGAGTGCTTTGCTTACAAAATACACCGGTGTTTGTACTTAATTCCTGTCTGTTAGTAGCACCGTGCTGACTGCTCCATGGGTTGCTGATAAATACATAATTAATTCCTCCCCTAGGCGAGGCACAACTAGCATAAGGAGTGCTGCTAAATGCTGTTTAAGTTGTATGAAAGCTTCTTCTCGCTGTAGTCCAGCGAAAATCTCCCTTTTTTGTACACTTCTTGAGTGTTTTGAAGAGAGGGAGTGACTTGTCTACTGATTTGGACAAGAATCTATTCAAACCGGCCAGTTTTCCGTTCAGAGATTGGACTTCTTTCAACGTGCGTGGTGAAGGAAGTTGGATGACAGCCTTCATTTTTTCTGGACACGGTTGGATGCCATCAGGGTCTATCAGATATCCGAGGAACATTCCTTCTGTAGCGCCAAAAGTGCATTTCTTAGGATTTAGCTTCATATTGATCTTTTTTAGTGTCTTAAATGTTTCCTCAATGTCGCGCACCAATTCATCTTCCGTATGGCTTTTTATTACAAGGTCGTCGACATAAACCTCTAGGTTGCGGCCCACCTGTCCTTCAAATGCGTTATCAACCAACCGCTGGTAGGTGGCACATGCGTTCTTTAGGCCAAAGGGCATCTTAGTATAATAATAAACGCCTTGGCTTGTATGGAAAGCCGTTTTTTCCTCATCTTCGTTAGCCATCTGGATTTGGTGATGTCCTTTGTATGCGTCTAGGAAGCATTTAAGTGGGTATCCACACAAAGATTCTACCTTCTAGTCTATCTCCGGTAGCGGGTAGCAGTCTTGTGGACATGCCTTGTTGAGATCTGTGAAGTCAACGCACATCCTCCAGCTACCATCACTCTTCTTGACCATCACTGGGTTGGAAAGCCAGTCATGGTAGTAGACCTCTCGCATGATACCTGCATCCACAAGTTTATGTACTTCCGCCAGAATTGCCTGTGCGCGCTCTGGAACCTGGCCACGCTTCTTCTGTCGTATTGGGGATTATCCTTGTCGGATTCTCAACTTGTGTTTTGTAATTGAGCGTGGTACACCGGTCATGTGCTTTGGTTCCCATGCGAAGATATCCAGGTTCTTTTGCAAGAGTGCGCCCACGGTACCGCCGTTATCGATAGCGATCCCCGATCGATACTTCTTGCTCTGGGTAGTCAGGATGAATTGCAACCTTCAGGTTTGGCACTTTAGTTGCGCGCTGTTCTGGAATGGGTGTTGTCTCACATGTAATCGCGTTACATTCTCCTGGTGGTATGGTGGTATTGTAACGAGTAACAATACCTCCCTCCACTAGGAACTTAAGCATCCCATGTGCTATAGACGGTACTGCACATATAGCTGATATCCCTGGTCTTCCAATAATGCCATTGTATGGCGAAGGGGATTTGATTACCATAAAGGTCATCTAGGCTGTCGTCGAGTGCTCCTTATTACCCACATTGACTAGCAGGCGTATTTGCCCCATGGGCCATATTTTTTAAACGTGAAACCAGTTAATGACGTTGTGGCCGGGCTTAGCTGGCTGCGTATCTCAGGTCGCAGTCGCTTGAAACAATGTTCATACATTATATCCGCGGACGCTCCTGCATCAACATACATGCGGTGGATATCGTGACCTGTTGGATCGATATACTTTAATCAAACTATCTTAACTAGCTTGTTAAGGTTTAATAACCTCGGATAAATCCTAAGTTATTAACAAAGAAACACTGAGCAATCTTTATTAAGTACGCGGAATTTACTTAACAAAGCTAAGAAGAATAACCTTTTATTATAAACTCTAAATCTGCTTATTTTGCAGATACTCTAATACAACTCTAAGATAATCGAACTTTTCTCTAAAACACTAATTCAGTAAACTCTAAAACTCTTTTACTGAAATCGTACCTCTAATGCCAATCTAGGAGTCCTTTTATAGGCTCAAGGATATCCTAGTCGGTTTACAATTGATAACCTTGTACGACAAGTAATCTAAACATAGAATACAATTCTTTCCATAAACGAATATAACAGTTCTTTTGTTCTTGCAGTACTTTGACTTCATATTGCAGTTACTTTGACTTTGTCTTTACAAGATTACTTTGAGTCATTAACTTCTTCCAGACTGCGATTTTTAGCTTACAGATTACTTTGATATCTTCCGTACTTTGATATCTTCAGCACTTTCATATCCCAACAATCCTCCCCTAACTTGAATTCTACTTGCTTGACTTCAAGTTCCTTTGTGAATATATTTTTAACAGCTTCATCTTTTAAAAACGGATTGTTTCTTAGTCTTTAAGCTTTT
Source organism: Chrysanthemum makinoi (assembly GCA_910596185.1). Classification (NCBI taxonomy): domain Eukaryota; kingdom Viridiplantae; phylum Streptophyta; class Magnoliopsida; order Asterales; family Asteraceae; genus Chrysanthemum; species Chrysanthemum makinoi. Next base: position 158,482,810 of record OU343223.1, on the reverse strand, counting down.
ATCTCGTGAACATCTGTACTTGTCAAAGTATCTCTTAGAATTGTTCTCTTTACAGCTGATCCAAAAGCTCCATCTTTTAAAGAACACAGCAACATATGACAATTTGTACATTTAAATCAGTTTAAGTTGCATACTATTCTCATCACTTCCAAGTGAATCATAGAAAAATTAATGGATTTAGATCTCTTTACCAAAGCCATTATCTCTGGAGTAGCCAAATGTTTTGGTGTGTAAGACCATGGTACATTGATAACCATATGATTTTTAGCAAACCACCAGCTATCAACAGATTTGTTTTGTCTTTACCAAAAGCTGTACCCTTCTGGACTAGTTAGTTCTTCTATCTAATGGTGAACTAATTACCAATAATGGTTTTCCACAGCCTTTACCACAAGCCATTTTCTTGTGGGCTAGCCAACTCTTCACATTACTGATATGGTGAGTTGAATACCATCCAACTTATTAGCAAGTTGTCAACTAAAACGGATTTGATATATCTTTACCAGAGCCGTTTGCTCATGGATTAGTCAATACTTTTGTAACCATGGTGGATTGATAACCTATTGATGTTATCATCACAAAAACCATTTATTAAACCTTTATTTCAAAATATTTATTACTTAGCAAAAAGGTTTCTTCTAAAATTTATTTAACTGGTTTAGTTCAAAACATTACTTTGATGAAAGTACTGTCACATCAGCAGACTTTGAATAAAAGTAATGATATATCAAAAAGTATTTATTCAAATAAAATTCATACCAGTTATTGATCATTCTCAGCAATGGTAGTCCAGTTTATAAACAAGTTGATAACCATGCAAGCAGTTTCATTATCCTCTTCTACTTCCAATCCATGCTCTAGCATTCTTCTCATGAGCTCAACTGTGAGAGGGTATCTTCTTTCTGCAAACATGTTTATCATTGTTCCATTTTCCAGTTCCAAAACATGAACTCCAGATTCTTCAAAGAATCTCCAGCAAACTATTTCCCAGCTTTCTTGATTCTTCCAGATATCATTAGTACTCTCTTCTTCAGTTTCCCATAGAGTTATGAGATCACCATGTAAAACCAAACCAATCCCTTCCAATGGATTATTTTCAAAGTAAGCCTTCACAACATGATATAAGTAGAATAGGTCTACTCTATCTATGATATGCAGTAAATCCCATAGCCTTTTAAAAACTTTGAAGCTTTCATCTTCTTTATGAAAAACCATGTAATCTCCATTCTTGGATTTCACACCTTTAAAAACACTGATCTTTGATATGTTCATCTTCATGTCATCATCTTCCTTTGTATAATCAAAATCTACCATTCTGAGATAATTCTTCAATTCATCTCTAGTCTCAGATCTTAATTCAACCTTTTCTTTCTTTGAAAACTGAACATCTGTAACTTCAGTTTTTCTTTTTCTCTTTAAGCTCTTCTTCCTTTCAGATTCATTCCAATGAGCTTCTTCTCTAAAGTCTTTAATATCAGCAACACTCTTCTTATAAGTGATGTTTCAGCATCATAATGTCTTTTCATATCAACATAGTTTAACTTCTGCAAACCCTTATATCCTCGACTTTTTAAATAAGCCATCATAGCATTCCTGTCCTTAGCTAAATTAGGTCTTCTTGGCATATATCTAACAGGTGTAGGGACTGTAAGGTTCAGTAGCTTCAGCATCTAATTTATCTTGCACCTTTTGAGTTGCTTTTCTATTCAGAGCTTCTTGAGCTTCCTGTTCTTTTCTATCTTGAGCATCTAACTCTTCTTGAACTTTTCTAGCTACAACTTCATTCCTAGCAACTTCAATTGCTCTAAGTTCTGCCAAAGTGAGTTTCTTTTTCTTTGTTTCAACCAGAATACCTTTCCCTTTATCTTTTGGATCAATTGCAGGTTGAGATGTTCTTGGTTGTTCTTCTTCTTGTACATCTCTAATAGTAACTCCTCCTCTTGGTTGTGACAATTCTAATATTGTAGCAATTAATTCATCATCACTTGCAGAATGAATGGGTTTGAATGTAGCTTCCTCCTCTTCTTCTATAATAATTGTAGAAGGACCAGCATCTTCTTCAAAATTCAATACCCTTGGTGTTATTACTTCTTGCCTAGATGTATCATGAGAAACATTACTTTGATGTTCAGTACCTTGATCATCAGTACCTTGAACATTAGTACCTTGAACATCAGTACCTTGAACATCAGTACCTTGAACTTGCACTTCTTCCTCAGAATCTGAAATAATCTTTTTTGCAGTACTTACAGATTCTTTCTTCTTCGCAACATCTTCTTTCAAATTTTCTTTTTCTAAATTCCTCCCCAAGTTGACAGAAGATGATTTAGGAACCTTCTTTCGTTTTAATTCCTTTCGAAGTTGTTTACGACGTTTGTTTTCCTCTGTAACCCATAAGTTGAAACCTTGAATATATGGTTTAATAAAATTCCGCAACCAAATATACTTACGCTTCAATTTCCTAAGCGCTTTTGCTTGAAACTCAACAGTCTTGTTCAACCTAACGAGCTCCCTTGTCAAAGCATAATTATCCAAAGTCAAACCTTCACGAGGTATAGTATGAGCATCATCTTGAAGATGTGAATGTTCCTGAAACAGAACAGAATGTTGTGGAGATGGAGTAGGTGTTCTTTCAATCTCTGCTTGAACCTTAGGGCTTGGAGAAACAGTACCCTGTAAAGATGCAGTACCTTCAATAGAAGCAGTACTTTCAGATGCAATACCTTGTGAGGCAGCACTTTGTGAAGCAGATCTTGGAGAAACAGAACTTTGAGAGGCAGACTTTGTGGCAGTACATCATGTACGTAATCAGGGACCTCTTTCTTCATCCTCTCCAGCTTCATTTCGTACAGCTTGAACAACTTCCATCATTGTAGAAGTTAATGGAATATCTCCACCTTTGAACAAAGCACTTCGCCTAGCCATAAATGTAAAGATTTTGGCTTGTTGCACAATGACAGTAACAAAGCAAAGCAGGTTTTGGAACATCACCAATTGCTTGTTTAAGAAAACCTGTACAAACATTGGGTACATCACCATTTTGACCCTAGAGGATATATGTGATAGCATCCCATCCAAAATAAGCTTTGAAAAATTAAACACTCACAAGTAGCTAGTCCAACTACTGCAGATGCTATATTGGACCCAAACTGCTCCCAAGAAGTACTTTTAGAACTTATGCAATGAAGCAGTACATGAATCAAGAACTTCCATTAGTTACCGTTACTATCAATTACCCATCAATATTACCGTTGGAACAGTACTTTAATACGACAAACAGTACTTTCCACATAAGCAGTACTTTCCCAAGCAAAGATCTTGTCCAAGCACTTTAAGGAAAAGCAGACTTTTCCAAATTCCTTCATATAAACTAAGTATAAACAAGCATCCTCCCCTCAAGCAATACACATGACTATACTAACACCTTATAGTCCTCCCCTCAAACATAGCTTAGTAGCTAAATATACTCCAAAACACCTAACATAAACTCCTTATCTCCTGTCATGCTCACTGAACAACCACTATCAAAAATGATCTTTAAGCTCCTCTTCGGGTTGCCTGTCTAATAAGATGAAAAAGTTAGTGGCTTTGAGGAACCCAAGCCATTAATGACTTGTGTTCCCCTTGTGGAGTGACATACTCACATTCTTTGAGTACATAATCTCCATTGTTTTCTAAAGCATGATCCAGAATTATCTTGTTATTCAAAACATGTGGATTTTCAAAACTTTCTGGTTTTTCAACACAAATCTCTTTTTCTGTCATCACAAAAACATCTGATTCACTTTTGGTTGAAAGTACTTATCGTCCCTCTGCAGTACGTTCCCTCTTAACCCATTCTTTTTTAACACTTGGTTCCTCTGATCTAAATCTCCTATGTGAATTGGAATACCTTCTAGGTTGATAGTGAGATTGCCTAGAATTTCTATACCAAGTATTGTGATCAGTACCTTGTTTTGTTGAGCAGACTTTGAAAGTATTGGGCGAGTTAACTAATACTTTGGAAAGTACTGTGAGATAAAGGTTTTGAAAAAGGTTTTCAAGTGTGGTATTTATGATCCGGTGAAATTTCGTGATTGACCCTATTTGAATTATTCCAAACTGGTTTGTACTCTCTAGGTTTCGTTGGCAGTCCCCGTTCTTTGGAAATTTTCAAAGGTATTTTGAGTGATGTTCACAATCCTTAATTAGATGAGTAGGACTGAAACACACAAAACACAGTTTCTGACCCATACTGTCAAAGTGACATCTTCTATGTCTATGCCCAAAATTATTTTGCCTTCTTGGTGAGTGATGAAACCTGTTTTGACCAAAATTATCCAAAAAAGGTTTAGCAGTACTGTTTTGAAAAGGTTTTGAAGAAGGTATCACTTGTGGAGCAGATACTTTGATTTAAAGGTACTGCTTGATTTTGAACACCATTTTCAACAGATTCTTTGGGTTTTTCAGACCTAGATTTAGCAACTAGCTTTTTCCTACACTCTAGACTGTCTACTCCAAAACGAGAAACATCAGGCCTAAGGGGTTGATGAATGCCATAGGATGTGGAACAAAGATGATAATCATTAGCTTTCTTATATTCAAGAGGTGAGTCACTTATTGAACCATCATTACTAGATGTATCTACATAATTAATGAGTTCTTCATCACTAGTGGTTATATCCTCATAGTCACCTTCATCCTGATTACTAGATTGGTTTTCTTCTATCTTACTAAAATCCATACCAAAACCTAATCCAGATTTAAGATAGGCTCTTTGTCGTTTTTTGAACATAAGAAACATGTGACAGACCAGCTTCACCCCAAGCACAAGAAACTTAGCTAACAAATCATCTCTTTCCTTAGTTAATTTCTCAATTTAAGCAATTTTACAGTTTAATTTCCATTCACTAAGTTTTAACTGGTAATCCTGTTGTGCATATTTTTCAGCCCAAGCTACTTCATTAGTTTCATGTGCTAAAATTTTGGCTTCCATAGATTCTAAGGTTATTTGATAACCTGCTACCTCAGACCTAGCCTTAACACAATTATCTCTCTCAATCACATAACTGCGAAGTAATTTATGATAAAAATCATGACACTTAGAACATACCTCTGTGATAGGAGTTGATGCAGCTTCAGTCGACATCTTGAATATTGTTGAAGTAGGATTTCTTCCTAGTAAGATTTTCCACACAAGCTCTGATACCACTTGTTGGATCGATATACTTTAATCAAACTATCTTAACTAGCTTGTTAAGGTTTAATAACCTCGAATAAATCCTAAGTTATTAACAAAGAAACACGGAGCAATCTTTATTAAGTACGCGGAATTTACTTAACAAAGCTAAGAAGAATAACCTTTATTATAAACTCTAAATCCTTATTATGCATACTCTAATACAACTCTAAGATAATCGAACTTTCCTCTAAAACACTAATTCGTAAACTCTAAAACTCTTTTTCTGAAAATCGTACCTCTAATGCCAATCTAGGAGTCCTTTTATAGGCTCAAGGATATCCTAGTCGTTTACAATTGATAATCTTGTACGACAAGTAATCTAAACATAGAATACAATTCTTTCCATAAACGAATATAACAGTTCTTTTGTTCTTGCGATTGCTTTGACTTCATATTGCAGATACTTTGACTTTGTCTTTAACAAGACTTTGAGTCTTTAACTTCTTCCAGATTTTGCAGCTTTACAGATACTTTGATATCTTCAGTACTTTGATATCTTCAGCACTTTCATATCCCAACATGACCCCCTGCGTTGATTTCAATGGTAAGCGGCTCCACCACTGCGTTGTTCGCAGCCAAGGTGGGGAAAGATATTTCGCTTCCACGGGAAAACTTCTGGCTGATCTTCTGCCTAGTCATCCGCTGCCATGATTGTATCATGTATATGGTATCAGCCTTATCCTTGGGTACTTCTTTCTTATTTCCAGTCTTTTGCTTATCCTTACCCTCCTTGATGTTTTTAACCAAATGGTCCAATCTGCATTCTTTTACTAGTTTATCAATGAGTTGACGCAGTTGGACACACTCGTTGGTGGTGTGACCCTTCTGTCCATGATAGTTGCAGTATCCACTTCCCACGCGCCGATCCTCTGGGGTGCGCATTGGTGGGGGCCTTGGGGAAATTCGCCTCCGTCGTGAATATCTCCTTTGGAGTCTTGGTCAGCGGGGTATATCTGTCGTTATCACGTCCGTTTCCCTGGCCACGGTAGTTTCTGTTGCGGTTGTTACTCTGGTCAGTGGATTGTCTCCGAGGTTGTTCTTGTGACCTATAGTTTGAGCAACCTTTCTTACTGTCCGCCGCAGTAGGTTCTCCTTGGATAAAGGACCTTGTGCGCTTCATAAGTTCATCAAAGGTTTGGGGGACTCTGTCGTTTAGCCTTTTAATGAGTTCCGAGTTATTGATCCCGTTCATGAACCCTGAGATTTTTAGTATTTCGGGGCATGCCTTGACATGTATGCACTCATCTTTGTAGCGCTCCATAAGCGCTTGTAGATCCCCCGAGGCTGTTTTATCCTGGCGAGTTCGACAGGGTTTTTAGCGTACTTCTTCTTTTGGGTGAAGTTCAAGCGAAACACCTTCCGCAACTCTTCAAAGCCATCAATGCTTCTGCGTGGAAGCTTACTGAACCAGTTTCGGGCGTGTCCCAATAATGTGGAATTGAACATGTGGCACCACGGTACATGGCCAATTTTTGATGGTAGCTGCTGATTCGAAAATTTTTAGGTGATCGTCGGGATCACCTGTTCCATAATATGTTTTCAAGCTGGCGGGCATGCGCCTTCTCTTATTTTCTGAGAAATCACTGATGCGCCGAGTGAACGCATCCACCTTTTGGCGGCGCCATGAAAGAGACATATCTTCATCCTCCTGGTCGCGATATCTTCCCTGGACTTCCGGTGTCGGCCACGTCCTTGTTGTCCGAGGAATCACCGAGAACGAGCTTTCCCTTTGTCGGCGGTTTTGCGACCATCGAGGAGTCACCGATTAGGAGCTTCCTCTCTTTGGCGCTTGCCACTGTCCCTGAACCGAGTTTGAAGAGCTTCCACGGGAGTGCCGAAATCCCCAGTATGTCATGAACCTTGCGGCTACCAAGCCTAGCGTGGACATTGGTACGCCGTCCGTCCTCTTCGTGTTCTTCCAGATGTTGCAGGTCAGCTGCTTCATCATTCTCAACTCTCCTCCCAATCCTGGTAAACACTGGATGGCGGGGGCTATCCTTCCTGCGCCTCTCCTTATGATGACGCGATGGGGATGCCTCATACTCTGTGTCGAAGTTTAGTCGGGCTTTTAAGTTTTGACTCGACCTCTTTTTTGCCTCCTCTTGCATGAGGGCAGCCAAGGTTTCGTAGTTTTGAGATACGAAGTCACTTGGCGCTAGTTCAGGCGCGACTCCTTCTAGCGATGGTGTCTGCTTTCCATATCCGGACTCTGTTTCGGAGAGGTGCGCCTGGTGTTTTTGTGAGGTCCTTTTCTGGTACCGACTGCAGGGGAGTGGTAAAAGGGTTGCGCAGTAGATCTTCTACATTGATTGTTGGCGTAGCGGCATGGTGTGAAGATCGTTGTAAGCTCTTAGACAAGGTCTAATATTATATCTAGGAACACATAATAATGAAAGCGGAATATTCAAACATAGAATCAACATTATTATGAACAAGGTTTTTCATTATCATAAACTAACTAACTAACTATAATAAAGATCAAAGACTTGATCTAACACTAACTAATTAAACCACTAAACCCTAGGCGTTTTCCCAAATCCCTACGCCTAGGTTCCCACATACACACACCTTTAGACGTCTACATCTTGTACGTACGTACTAAAACTAATGACCCTATGTCTCTTTATATACTAGAGACATCTAGGGTTCACAAGAGGAATCATAATATAATTAGGAAACAATACAATTAGGAAACTAACTATTCTTTTAAGCATATCTTCTAGAATCTTCCAAATCCTCCATCTTTTTGTAGTTTCCCTTCTTGTCACTTTAAGTCCTTCATGTTTCATTCTTCTTGTTTTGTATTATCAAATCTATAATAGACCCAACAATCTTCCCCTATTTGATGATAACAAAACAAACACGATTCTTGTACGAACTTCCCTAGACAAAGTAGCAGAAGTTGAGATAATTAAATCTCACCATGAATGAAACAATCTTCCCCTTGACTTGAACATGTCACTCAAACATCTCTTCCCCTTTTTGTTATCAACAAATAGAGAACGTATGCAAATAATGATTTTGACCACTACGAACCAATATCATACTTCCAATCTAAGACTTCCAATGTTTAAAATCGCCCACCATTACGCATCATAAGAAAAATGGATCCAAAACAGTAGAAAACTTCAACTAGGAGTAGTAATAATGATCAACAATAGTAAAAATCAAACACTTCCCCTTGAGTAATGCATGTACATCAATGATTCTTCAAAATCTGTAGGCTTTATGTAATGATCACTTGTGAAGAAAACCAAATATAACGAACTTGATGAAGAAGTAGAATTTCCCAAACTTGTGTCTTAAATCTTTTACAATCCACGGAACTCCATACTTATACGAAACCAAATATAAGTAGACCGCAATCCCTTGCAAAGAATCCTCAACTAGTATGAGACACTGAGCACTACAATGTAACTCCTTCAAGTGATAGCCAATGTGTGCATAGAGCATCATAAGAAAAATCACACATTGCTAGATTCAACAAGCTAGATGATAAGAACACAAACCAAGTAATTCCACTTCACCTTCAAATAAGTGATAAATAATCCTCTTCGTAATCAATTATTCAATGAATCAAATACGAGCCTTTAAATCCTTTTAAGAACATAAATTTCTTCCTGTGTGTGTGAACCAAATAACCATTCTGTGTGTGTGTTATCCAAAAATCATGCTCGACTTCCCCTTAAATCAAAATCGCCTCGTAATAACCAAATTAGCAGTACTTTGGAGAAGGAGCAGTACTTTCATATAAACTGCAGATTTCGTATAAACTGCAGACTTTCAGTATAACAAAGACTTTGAGAAGGAAACGCAGCAGCAGATACTTTGAATTAACGACTTTCATTTGAATTAACAGTACTTTCATTAAATCGCATACTTTAAAAAATTCGACCAGCAGTACTTTCATCTTCGAGCAAGCATTACTTTGCGTAATAGCGATACTTTAACAAACATGCTTAGATACTTTAAAATCATAGATACTTTGAAAATACATAGCAGTACTTTCAGCAGTACTTTCACATAAAAGCTCAGATGGAAGATCCCTTCGGTGGAAAGTTAGATTGATATATAAAGAACATCCACCCAAAATTTCGTTATGATCCAACGGTTAACGAAAAAGTTATGATCGTTTCAAAACAGTGCTGTAGTAACCTTACGGAAATTTTTCAGTTTCTGCAGCAGACTTCGACATAATATATCTTTTTATTGAAAGCTCCAATTGACAATCCCTTCGGTGAGATTAAAGATAGATATACCAAGAAGCTCCAGTTCGAAGTTTAGCTCGATCCAATGGTTCAATAAAAAGTTATGCCTTCTGGAAAACAGTGCTGCAGAAGTATTACGAATTTTTGACAGCTTCGAATTTTTCTTCCTTCTTCTTCAAGAAAACCTTGTAGATCCCTAGATATCACGAGCCCCAGGCTCTGATACCACATGTGAAGATCGTTGTAAGCTCTTAGACAAGGTCTAATATTATATCTAGGAACACATAATAATGAAAGCGGAATATTCAAACATAGAATCAACATTATTATGAACAAGGTTTTTCATTATCATAAACTAACTAACTAACTATAATAAAGATCAAAGACTTGATCTAACACTAACTAATTAAACCACTAAACCCTAGGCGTTTTCCCAAATCCCTACGCCTAGGTTCCCACACACACACACCTTTAGACGTCTACATCTTGTACGTACGTACTAAAACTAATGACCCTATGTCTCTTTATATACTAGAGACATCTAGGGTTTACAAGAGGAATCATAATATAATTAGGAAACAATACAATTAGGAAACTAAATATTCTTTTAAGCATATCTTCTAGAATCTTCCAAATCCTCCATCTTTTTGTAGTTTCCCTTCTTGTCACTTTAAGTCCTTCATGTTTCATTCTTCTTGTTTTGTATTATCAAATCTATAATAGACCCAACACATGGGTTGTCCCCGTGCGTTGTTCCACTGTTGGGAAGACCAGGTCTAGGCCTGACCCTTGGTTTCTAACCACACTGGTTGTTCCAGAGGCTTGCTTAGAGGCCGATCCACTCTGCTGCTTCTTCCCTTGTTGGTCACCATGCGATCGCTGACTTAGGTTTCCTTGCTTCGTCATTCTAGTTCTTAGTGATTGGGTCCCATGGATGGCGTCACTTGTTGATACAAAAGTTGGGCGTTCCTTGTTTTGGACTCCGGTTCCCGTATCAATTGGATCTTAATGCTTGAGACCTGCGCACTAAGAAAACAGAAAACACCGTTAGGCTTACCGTGGGATTGTCTCCCACGATTATCCTCCGGTGTGAGAGTAAGTAATCGGTTTTAAGGTATAGTTGAGAGCAAGGGTTTTGAGATCGTACCTTTAATGAGGGCTGGGATACCCTTTATATACACATGAAACCCTTATTGAAATCGTGTTCCTCAAGATTCGGCGTATCCCGCCTAAGTCGGTTGTTAAGCGTTTATCTTCAAGAATAAGAGATATCCGATATCGTATGCCATAAATAACTTTGAGTTTGGGCCTTCGTGAGCCCAAACTGTTACCGGTTTAGCCCAGTCGTATTGGGCTCACTAGTAGCGGTTATTGGTCGGGTTCGTGACCCGACTGCGGACTATACGTCATCAGTGTGCTTCCTAATTATTGTCAAAGTATCCATAGTCCCTGCATGACTCACTTCTCCAAGCCAACCACTGCTTCTTTTTACTTTTCTTGCTGAGCTCATTGCCATGTCTTTGAAAAACTGCATGAGCAAGTACAACATTTGTGAACTGACTAAATAACTAATAAACATGTATAAGGTCATGTCTTAGTAATTAACCTCAATATATACCTAACCACATATCGATTAATCTCAATATATACCACAAAAAAAATAAAAAAATAAACATGTTCGCTATTAAAAATACCTACAATAGAGTATCTGATTGATGTTTATCCTCTATTAGATTAAACATAGAAGCTGCATGCCCATACCAAAGCAGTGTCTCCATGTATCACCTTGAAACCTTAAACTGGGCTAGCAGCTTCTAGGGTGTTTACATGGTGTGGTGGCTAGGGTTTTACAAAACTATACATAAATTCGATACATATTAGTATAAATATAGCTTAACAATATCAATTATTTAAGCATGACTTACTTATTTTGTATTGTAAATCACAAAAACGGGTGTGGTCTAGTGGTTGAAGCATTTGTATGAGTAATAAATGACTTAGGTTCGAATCTTGCAATTGACAATTTTTTGAAACTAATTAAGCCGAATTTTAATTGCTTAAATCCATGCATTTTAATCAAAAAACCGCTTAGATGTTATGGAAAAAAAATATTAAAACCGAATTTTATTTAAAAAAAAAACGCCACATGTATTCAATGATGACATGGATTTATGACGTGACATTATGGGATGCCACATGGAATAATATGTGGCATGCCTCCTCTTATATATAATGTGTGTATATATATATATATATATATATATATATATATATATATATATATATATATATATATATATATATATATATATATATATATATATATATATATATATAGGGAAGAGATCGTGGGTTTTAGGCTTTTAAGTAAGGATGATGCGGAATATCACAAGCTTTTTAAAAAAAATTCAAAAAATCGAAAAGTTAAAAAATAAAGAGGACGATAAATTATTAAGAATCGCTGAAAAAAATTTCAAAAAAAATCGTTTTCATGATTACAGGTATTGTGATATTAAGGTCGATTTTGACTTTTTTACAAAAGTCAAGATCAGATCTTGGCATAGTCAAGATCAGATCTTGACATAGTCAAGATCAGATCTTGACTTTTGTAAAAAAGTCAACATTTGATCTTAATATCACATAAACTTTTTTTTTAAATACAAATTTTTAATATCACACTAACTTTTTTTATATCACAGTAATTTTTTGTTTTTTTACTAATATTATTAATATCATCGTAACTTTTTTAATAAAAAAATGTTAATATCACGGTTACTTTTTTTATATCACAGTAATTTTAATATACTTGTTAATATCACCGTAACTATCATATGTTTTTTTAATAAAATTGTTAATATCATAGTAACTATCATATGTTTCTTAATATCACGGTTCATTTTTACATGTAAAAACGCTTAATATCACAGTTGGTTTTATAATATCACCATTTTATAATATCACAGTTTCTTAATATCACAATAGAACTCATAATATCGTTAATATCACGGTAGGACTCATAATCAAAAAACAAAAAGTCTCGAAAAATCTGGAAAAAAATGAAAGAAGATAACAATAGTAACGATCCATCAAAAGGAAAAAATTTTAAAAATCGTTTATGGTCAATTGCTACCGTGAAGTTAGAGATCCTGACTTTTTTTAAAAAGTCAAGATCGATCTGGGCCGCTGATCTATCCTTATCATTAAAAAATCGCATATCCTCACTATATATATATATATATATATATATATATATATATATATATATATATATATATATATATATATATATATATATATATATATATATATATATTAAGGATCATGTGCATATGAAACATCTAAGTGAGGACGTGCGGAAAGATCTGGACCACCAATTTCAGATCTGATCATGATTTTTATGAAAAAGTCAAGATCTAACGCTAAGTTCACGGTATCAATTTACCATAAAAATAATTTTTTTAATTATTTGACTTTTCAACGATTCTTACTATTTTTGTTTTTTTTTTTTGGTTTTCTTGATATTAATATCATCGTTCGTCAAAAGTTGCTTTTTTAGTTTATTTTATTATAAGTATGCAATATTCACAGTGATTTTAGTGTTAACTTTTCAAAACTAATATGAAAAATATTGATATTCATCGTTTAAAGTAACTATGATTATAAGACTAACATTGATATTATAATACCGATATTAAGCTTTTTTAGTGTTAAGTTTAAAAACAGTTAATATCATTGCTGATTTTATTGATATTTAGAATGTTATTATTATGATATTTAAAGTTGAAAAACATTGATGTTCACCGTCTAAAGCATTTATGAAACCGGTGAATACTCAGTCATGTCTACTTATTGATCATACATTATTAAAGTATTAAACCATTATCTTGATGTAAATTTATATCCATATTTTCCACTCTCTGAAGATTACTCGAGTCCTTGTTGTTTTTATGTTGGTCTAATCAAGTCAGAAATAAGATTAAAATAAACAACAAGCAGTACTCAAGCCTTCGGTCTAGTGGTATGTGTGTTGCCCAGCAACCACGAGGTTGTGGGCTCAACTTTTCAAGTCTTGTTGGACAATTTGTGAAAAGGTGTGACATAGTTGGTATAGGCAATGTTTTAAAAACCGAGTTTCTAATCGACCCGGTCGAGTCACCGGGCACCGGTTCGACCGCAGGGTCAACCTTTTCATTTTTATTATTTTATTTTTTTGATCGGTCAACTGGTTCGACCGCCGGGTCTAACCGGGTCAACACGGTTTTCATAAAAAAAAATTGAAAAAAACCAAACCCGGCCGGGTTTCATGACCCGGGTCACTCAAAACCTTATGGTCTAGCCGGTTGACCCGGTTTTAAAAACCCGGGTTTTTTTTACCCGTTTTAGTGGTCGAGATACGGTCGGCGGTTCACACCGGTTGAACCGGCCGGGTCGACCCGGGTTTGAAAACATTGGGTATAGGTGTGTAGAAAATTGTTCTTAAAAAATAGGGCTAATAACCTTTTAAAGCACTATACTTGTCAAGAATTGGCAGCTGCGAATAACTAAAAAATACTGTAACTCTTTTAGATATTAAAGTTGACATTTTTGTCTTTTTTAAGTATTATGACTATTTTACCCTTCGAAAAATATTTTTTAAAAAAAAAGTATTTCGAAAACAAAATTCAAAAAAAATATTTTAGAAAATAAATTTCGAAAAAAAAAAAGTATTTTGAAAAAAATTTAAAAAGGGTAAAATGGTCATAATATGGTCATAATACTTAAGGCTAGTCGCATTCGAAACCGAAGTTTCGGTTGGGCAACGAAAATATGGTAGGATGACCGATGTTTTGATCGGTCATAGCGGATGTGGAGTTCGGTTGTCATATCGGTTGTGTGGCCAAGAAATAGAATATCGGTTCGATTTTCGACCGATAAAAAACATGTTTTGTCCTTTTTTTTTTTTTTTTTTTTTTATAAAAAAGAAAAACCTTGGGTTATCGACTGGGGCATCTGGGTCATGTCTGGTCGCTGGAGAGAGAAAGTTGACGTGGCGCTGGTGACCTGGGTCATCCCAGGTCACGATTGGGACCAACCTAAAGAAAGACAAAAATGTCAACTTTAATGTCTAAAAGAGTTATTTTTTTAGTTCGCTACGCATAACTGTCATTCTTGACAAGTATAGTGCTTTAAAAGGTTATTAACCCTTAAAAAATAAAGCATTATAAACACGAAAATGGCAGAGGTAAGATTGCCAAATCTTTTCTTAGGAATATGTCGATTTGGGTTGTGTTGTCCATTTCTACCCATACTAAAAGTAACTCATTTCCACTCAAACCTGTTTTGACCCTTACTAAAATGCGTGAAGGACTGTATAAGATATGTGAAGCAACTTACAGCCGTTCATGTACAAGGAACTAAGTTCAGAAGACCAAAAGCTCCATCGATCTCATTTAGACCACTTACCCTTACAATGTAAACCTGCATACATCATTTAACAAGAATGAAGCTTTAATTAAAGTTTAAAAAGGATAATGTGGTGCTCTTTGGCAATGTTACAGTTAAATAACGATTTTACCATTGCAACTGCAGAATGATGAAAAACATGAGGAAAATGATACTTAGATGACCTATGTTCTATTCTTTACTTTTAGCAAAACGATACTTAAGCAGCCGATGTAAACACTAAACACTTCATTGAAAAATGTCATAAGTTTACGTTCATTTTTATGCACTATAGTCTTGGGATATGCAACGGTGATTTTGGAGCCAAAATGTCAAAGACACAACTTTAAAAGACTTTAGTTTTAAAAGCGTAAGCTTTTAGGAAACCGAAATAATTTGCAAACTCAACTCTTTAATTGCGACACTCTAAACCTTTTTTTATTGCGACACTCAACTGATTGTACATAGAAGTACGCAAATTAAAAGTTCATGTGTGCTAATCATCTCCCTTTATGAAATCAGTTTATGAAAAGACTTTTTGTTTTTTAAATAAAAAAAATAAAACCATAGGTGTTTATAGTGAAATTTCTTTAAAAAAAATATATAAACACTAATTTACCTTGTTCATACGTTATACTAGTGTTTGATTTTTCCGGTTTATGAGCTTATTGAAATTTTTAAAAGCTTAAGAGCTCAAGCTTTTGGACTTGTGAGCTTATAAATTTAAGTAGGACAATTTTATACAGTATAAGTTCTAACATTACTTATCAAAACTTATGTGTAAAGAATTGTGGAAATTAACAAACTCTAAAACATGATCAACTTGTCATTTCCTCATTTCCTGCAAATTAGCTTTACGAGTGTCTTGAATTGTTACAAGACATTAATATTATTTTTTATATTAGAATGTCAAGCCTACATTGAGAGATAACAAGTTAAGCATATAGAAGCCTACATTGAGATAACAAGTTAAGCTTATAGAAGAACCCAATCATACAACTTGTGTAATATTCAGG
Organism: Chrysanthemum makinoi; assembly: GCA_910596185.1. Lineage (NCBI taxonomy): Eukaryota > Viridiplantae > Streptophyta > Magnoliopsida > Asterales > Asteraceae > Chrysanthemum > Chrysanthemum makinoi. The sequence continues at coordinate 158,466,944 of OU343223.1, read as the reverse complement.
CACCAGTAAGCACATCATTGTCGTTTCAGTGATGAGGAAAGTTAGCACATCACTGAGACAACAATGAATAAGCTAGTCAAGCAAGCCTCCAATACCAAAAATGAGACCACATACAAGTTCCGAAAATAACTTGTCACCTATCTACAGAAAAAGAATGCTTCTTCAAGTACCAAATACGTCACCAAGGTGCATTAGCCTCTTTATCAAAGACTGGCTCGAGTTTCTGCCCTTTTAGCTTCAAAGTTTCCATCTCGACATCAAGATTCTTGATCACCTTTCGGACACCACAAAGCTTTTCTTTGATCACTCTCATCTCCTCTTCGGCTTTCACTTGTTCAATCCTCTTTGCTTCCAAGATCTCGTTTGATTCAAACAATAGCCCCATAAGCTTACTAATCCTGGCTCTTAGAAACCCAACTTTCATACCAACCTCTTCAAAGGCCTTTAAGGTTTTGTCCCACGTTCCAGAATCGTCACAAGTAATGGTGACTTTACATGCTCGGATGGCGTCAGCAATTGTTACAGTTTCAAGTATTATTCCAACGGCTAGTTTAACATTAAGACCCCTGAGGAGGTTTTCATGCAGATACATGTTTTGACTACGACATAAATCGTAGTATTTGATCTGAAAGTGTTTTGGTATTTCAGAATCTATGACTAAATTATCCACAATGATACTGAAATCATCAACACCCTTTATATCTTTGAACTCAATAACAGATTGTGAGAATCTGAGTCCTTCTGAAACAGGTGAATCTGCATACTCAGTGTCGTCTACTGATTGATCATACATTATTAAACCATTATCTTGATCATTATCTTGATGTAAATCTATTTCCATATTTTCAGCTCTCTGAAGATTACTTGCGTCCTTATTGTTTTGATGTTGGTCTAATCAAGTTCAAGAGGGAAAATAAAAATGAGCATTATATATAAAAATGACAGGGGAAATTTCAAGTCTTTGACTTAGGGAGATTTCGATTTAGGTTGTGCTGTATCCCAAACAGGTAGAAAAACTGCTAAAAGGGCACGGGTCAAAGGGTTTGAAAGTCTACCGCTATTTTAAGGCATACAATATCAAAAGAATATTATTCAAAGATTAAGTTTTGTGATAGAATTATAACTAGCGCAAGGGTTATTTATTAAAGGAAGCCTAGCCCGTTTCGACACATACTAACTATGACTTAATTTAACCCAAAAAGTGAAGGACTGTAGAAAATATGTGAAGCTACTTACAAAAGTTCATGTCACACGGAACTAAGTTCAGAAGGTCAAGAGCCCCATCGATCTCGTTTAGACCACTTGCCCTTACAATGTAAACCTGCATACAACATTTAACAAGAATGAAGCTTTAAATAAAGTTTAAAAAAGGATAATGTGCACCACTCTTTGGCAACATTTGCATTCATACATTAACTTGTATAAAACCTATAATTCAGGCCACCTACGCTTCATTTTCTATAAGTTTTAGACAATTCCATCCAAAAGGTTGCCAAATGACGACTTTACCATTGCAATTGCAGAATGATGAAATACCCTGATGCCGTGTCAAAATTTTATTGAATAAAACATGAGGAATATGATACTTAGGTGAGTACTATATTCTATTTTTTACTTTTAATCAACTCCGGCCAAACTTTTATTTGATAAAACATAGGCAAAAGGATACCTAAGTGGCATATGTAAACACTTCAATGAAAATCGGTCATAAGTTTACCTTCATTTTCCACTGCTCGATCAACTGGAAAACTAGAGCATCTCCTGCAAGCAATTTGTGAGCTATTGAAAACCCTCTCCAACCACCACTTAATCCGGTTTTGCGATCAAGATACTTTGTGTTAAATTCCTGATCATCTTCATCAACCAACACAACTGTAACATCGTCCTTAGGAAGATGTGCATCACAGAAGTTCTTGGGAAGCCCCTGTCGTATATATAGCCAAATAAGACAAGCATGTTGCTTAAACTAGTATATATGATTACATGGATGAGAAATTTACCAGGCAAAAATAACGAGTAACATGTGATGGGAGCATAAGCTTAACAAAACTAGGCAGCTCAGAGGGGAGGCTTGCTTGAACCTCATTGGCTCGTTCAATAGGAGAAGATTTGGATTGAGAATTAAGTGGTTGAGCTAATGCAGCCGTCTTTGGGTCATAGCTTATGTTTTATGTTATAGATCAGATGCATAGTCAGAACTCAGAAATAAGCATCAAATAAGTCAGCTTTATTGGGAAAAAAAAATTACAAACTGTGAACTAACCTTACTATTAAATTCCGAGAAAGATCAAAATTCACCTGCAAAGAGAAGTTTTTCAGGCAACTCTATGTTAGGCCTTGATTTCACCAAGTGATGAACTTATAGATTACATGAAAAAAGATATGATAAAAATGGTAAACAACTGCGGTAACACTCCAAAATATTAATGTTAGACTCCACTAAGGACTGTTTGGCAATGTACTGTGAAACTTGAAAGTGACCATCTGATTATTGCTTTTTCATGTGGCTTTCTAGTGTTTTGGTATAGTTAAACTGATTCCAAAGTATTACTCCATCTGATGATAACAGCTACATGATAGCAAAGACACATCCAAATATTATATGCCACGGCTAGTTCTACTACATCCATATCACATAATCATTTTCAAAGCGCAATGTCAAACTCCCCTAAAACATTGACTTTTTCCCTAAAACTTGCTAAAAGTCTTTCGTTTCGTCCTTTAATTATATCATAAGATTGCAATGTACTTTCACAAAATTTTCACATTACTACATTAGTCATTGTAAGAAATGGTAGCCTATCCGACCCTCTGGCGGCCCCCATTGACCGGTCCCATGACCAACATGATAATGAAAGGAACAAACGTACATGATTTGAACCCATGACAGCTTCAGTCATCGTACAATCCATCAAAAAATGGAGAAATATAACTAAACAACTCGGAAAATTTTACTGAGATCAATGACTAATAGGCACAAAAAGTAGCATTCTATCTACATTTGCACAAGATTGATGGTTTGTACGCTACAGAAACCACCGCCAAGTGACCTAGCGGTAAGGTACTTGATGTCCTCACACAGTCACACGAGGTCTAAGGTTCAAACTTCGCTATGTACACATTTGGTGGTGGCCAGAAAAAGGGTCTGAAACGATCATGGGATACCACGGATAGGCCACGTACATCTGAGTCAAAGACTCTCCCTCCCCGGGTAACTCGAACAGGAAAAAAACCACATTTGTTAACCCGTTAACATGAGAGCACTGTAGAAACAACTCATGTAAACTTGCAATTCACAATACACCAGGAATAATCAGTTTAATATGTGTCAAAATGCATATATTAGGCCATTCAGATAAACGGGTTAAATGGGTCGTGTTCGAGTTATATGTAAAGATACAACAAAAAAAGAGCTTTTAACCTTGGGCTTAGGATTAGTAGTTTTTTTGTGTGCAATGTTTTTCTTGATCTCCAACGCCTTTTTCTTAACATCCAAAGCGGACACCGGGCTCGTGTCGGTAGGTTTAGACTGTGGACCTATTGCCATTTTTCACAGGATTGTTTGTTTTGCTGAAGAAAAACAATAAGAATGAGAAAAATGAAAAAAGTTACCGTTTGATTTTAAAAAAATGGAAACGAGGAGGGTTTTTAGGAATTTGAAATATGGTGAGATGATGGGTTTTGGTAATTATTGTCACGATTTTATGCACATTGGCTTGGGATATGAAAAGTAGATTTTGCAGCCAAAAGGACCGTGTTATGGTAGGGGTGGAGAAGATGGGGATTAGGGGTGTCGATGGGTTTGGTTATCGGGTTAGTTAGGTTAAAATTTTTTTTCCAGCCTTAAACTTAGGTCTAATTGTGTAGCCTTAAAAACAATTGTTAGCATTTTGATGGATGTAGATATGGTCATTTATTTTATAACCCATCAAAATGACACTTGTTTTTAAGCCTATAATTACGCCTAAGGTTTAGGTTCATATATCATTTCTCTTTTTTTTAGTCAATCCGAAGACCGAATTCGAATTTGATTTTTTTAGTTCGGTTCGGTTGAATTCTAGTTTGATTTGGTTCTTGAGTTGATCCGAATAACTCAAATTTCACAATTTATTTTTTTTAAAAATTAATAATTATATAAATATTTGAGAAAAAAAATATTATAAAAAATATTTTTTTTATATTAAGATAATATTTTAATAGTATTTATATATATATATATATATATATATATATATATATATATATATATATATATATAAAAAATATAAATATATATAAAAAAAATGTATATTTATATGAATTTGGTTTTCGGTTCGGTTTTCGGTTCAGACTGTCAAACCCATATCCAACCTGAGAACCGAATTAGTAGTTCGATTCGGTTCGGTTTTAGCAATTTCGATTTAGTTATTAGTTTGATTCGGTTGTTTTCGGTTCGGTTCGATTTCGGTTTTCGGTTTATTCGATCTTTTCGGTTTTTTCGCTCACCCCTAAGGATAGTGGGTGCTAAGCATCCTTAACTAGCCCAATAAGTTCACAATAATATAGCTCAAAAGCCTAATACTTTGAGAATATGAGTAGTTGGCCTCTATCAATATTACCGATTCAATATTATATTGATTAAATAAAAGAAGTTGTAACTTCTTAATTCAAGAGTCAAGCGAAAGACCAGTAGAACAAACCGATCAAAACTGAAAAATATTGCTCATCTTATACTGTATTGAATGCTTTTTAATAATTTGTTCTTTTAATAATGATCACAATTAATATTGACTTCTCAGATTTTTTCTTCAATTCGTTGATACATTGATCTGTGTTTAATCGATATTTTTTGTTAAACATTAATGATCACTTCATTGAGTTCATTCACTTGATAACAACAAAAGTATTAATTGCCTAAAGCCTTTTATCGCATGATTATCAATTTATCACTTGTTGTATACTTAATTTTATTTACTTTTTCGAATTATTAATAATCCTATTAACTTATGAGATAAATAAAACATGGCAAATCATTTGATTCTATTGAATGCGTATTCGAAAAGCTAAAGTGAATGTAAGAGAAGAGAAACGATATGAATTAACTCTTACTACACACATTTACTTTATAAATGAAGTGTTAAAAATATTTGTAACAAAGTTACAAAGTTATAGGTTGCTTGTAACACCCCCAAAAATGGTTTGCAGCGGAAGAAAAAGTTTTTGGATGCTACTCAGTTGGATCATAACACAAGTGAAAAATAATAGCTTTTTCGTAAAATATTTCATTTATTGTAGTAAAACAAAGTTTACAAAAGTTGAATTGTTGCAGAAAAATGGCTCATTAACAAAATGTGGTCCCTATAAGTAAATCAGGGTCATCTATGACTATGCCATGCCAATGCCCAAGCGCCTCCAGAGTTAGCTATCGCCTTTTTAATACCTGAGATAAACATGCTTAAAAAGATCAACACAACGGTTGAGTGATGTTCATAGGTTTAATAAATAGTTGAACACAAGTAAGAGATGATAATTGCTTCGAAGACAATTGCCATAGAAAACAGAGATTATTATTATGCACTAAGCTCATGACACCAATACTAACTGCATATACCTAATTACTGGTGTAAGTAATAAAATTGCCCCCCAGATGTAATAGCCAATTACATAGAGATAATCAAATATGGTGCGCCCGGTTATTTCCGATAACCGAGTCGGGGTTGTCAATTCACATAGTACTATCCACAATATTTGCGTTCACTCGCAAGTGATTAATGATTCATGATGAAGGGGACTTTTGGCAGGCAACTTAGGCTATAATAATAATAATAATCAGGCAAGCATACATTTTAAAAAAAGACTTGTGTTCTAGTTTATAGCATGTATCTCCCCCAAAGAGTTTATAAAACAGTTAAAAGAGTAAAAGTAGGGCTATGAACTCACCTTGGCATATAATGACGTAAGTATCGCAAAAGAGAATCAAGTAACAGTATACGGTCGGCATAACCTAGAAGATAATAACTTATCTTATAAATATGTCACGGGAAGTTAAAGTAATGCGTATGAGTTTTCAAAAGATGTTGTATCATTGCTTTCGTGTTATAGTTTGTAAAAAGGTTTTGTATCATCGTTCGTGTGGTGGTTTGGATGTTAAGACTCGAGTACACACACCAAAGTATAAAACATATAACATGAGTATAAAAGGAAATTAACACATAAGGGTCAAATAGAAGATAAGTGAGAGATAAGTAGATTAGTTAAGTTTTGGACATTGACGCATTTATTTATATAACTTCTAAGTTGTGTAATTTAGTTTCAAATACGTTATCTAAATGTTATTTAAGTTGTTAATCTAAGTAGTTACCGTTTAATTTAGTTAACAAATTCGTGCGTCACTATATATTTATATCGAGTTAATTAATATAAAGTCTAATTTATCAAGTTTGTCCATAATTCAAAATCAAATTTCTAGTTTCGAAAATCCTATTCCAATTAATAAGCGTAACCTGGTTTCAAAACGATAATCTCATAATACAAGTTAAAACTACAGATGTTGTAGTTCGATGTCCGATTCCGTTAAATATTTATAAATATATCCGTGTATAGAAAATGATATACCAAAACTTAACACCAGTCAGGGGATTCAGCCCGTACTCAAAACCAAACACATCCTAACAGTGGGCTCGGCCCAAAAATAATTTCAAAACCAAACGTGGCCCTTATTGGCTGTTGAGCCCAGTCAATTCCATAACAATACAAAACTATAATCTAATCCAAACAAAATTCAAAATTTTCAGATACAAGCATAACACAAACACATAGATATAAAATTAACACCCCTTGGTGTTTACTATTAAACCAAGACTAAGACAACCCTATTGTGACATATTGGATTTCATAAACACATAACAAACAATAATATGGGTCGAATTCAATAAGAGTTTAGAGAGAGAAAGTGGGAGCCTTTCTAGAGAGAGAAAGTGAAAGAAAACATAGAAGGTTAGATTAAGAGAAAATGAAAGGTCCAACCCTCTACCTTGGGAGGTAGAGGGTATTTATAGTTACAAACATAACGACCTCCTATCGGCCTGTGGATCAGGTATACAGTGGGTAAAGACCCGTCCTTCCTCCACGGTGTTGCTCTAAACTAAATAGCTAACTAAATAACTAGTAAATAACGTAATGTCTACGAGCTAACATATGCTAGACTATAGTTGGGGTGACCGACTCTTTACTATGGAATTTCTAATTCCTAACAATCTCCCCCTAAGGGAGGTCACCCCATGAATTACATTTTGTGTCCTAGCATTCTATTCTTGACTTCGTTCTTGAGCTCGTAGACTTTAATTCTTCAATGTCCACATTCTTTGTGCTTTTGTAGTGACTCTTCATAGTCCGATTATTTTGTACTTTCAGTGGAGGTCTTTGAACTGATCCACATCTTTGATGATCTTCGAGCTTTATTTGAGATCATCAGCCACAGTAAATCTCTGAATCACCCTTTATTGTGTTGCCATCATGTGAAGTTGTGACTTTTGGACCGACATGCTCACACTTTCTAGATCATGACATCTTTTCATCAGAGTAGCGGAAGCTTTTATTGATTCATGATATTTGCAGCAGCGAAAGCGTAAGCATAGTATAGAAATATCGAGCCGTGTTATGTAGATAAGCACACGTCATGATTTCTTCAATTAAGTGTGGATGCTGTGAGCATGCGGCTTTGTATTGACTCCTCAATTCGATCAGCCATAATCGTCGGTGTACCGCATACGACAGTTAGCAATAAAGCGAACGAAAGTGTCTTTGATCACTTTCGTTGAATTGAGGTACACGGCCCACGGTTCCCCGTTGATCAGTACAAGTACTGCCTGTGATCAGGTAGGATTCCAAAGGATCTCCTTGACAGGGTTTCGCAACTGTTCTAGTTGTTCTCAAACCGGAACGTCTCAAAGAAGACAACACGGAGTGAGTGAACCGACGAATTGAGATTCACTGATTGATGAAAAATGATTTAAAAACAATCGCGTATTGCTTAGAAGAAAGAGTTTTGCAATACGACGAAGGTTTTATGAGAAAGATCAATTTTCAATCAAAACACTTTTTGTATTTGAAAATAGTACACATTCGACGTGCTAGAGAAAAGAAGATTTTCACATCGAACGGTTTTTCCAAAAGTATTTTTTTCAATCAGAGATACTTTTTGTGTTTGAAAACATAAGTACACATTCGACGTGCTAGAGAAAAGAAGGTTTGCACATCGAATGGTTTTTCCAAAAGTAATCGTCAATTCCAATCCTGGACCAAGGTTGATTCAAGAGTGAATCGCCCCATTGTTTCTATCCAGTTGTCACATGGTTGATCTATAGAATAGATCTCACATGCCACCTACTAGGAGCTTGTTTGATGTTGGCTCCAGAAGGCTTTCCATCTTCATTGTGAATATGTATGCATATCACTTGGATGTTCTGGCAATACCACAAGGATAATGCGTAGGACTCTTAATATATACTTACTTTCCACATTGTGTGAAACAAAAAGTCTTCAAGAATTTAGTGTCCTAATGAGATATTGTGGATGATCTCTTGGCTCTAGACTCAATCGTGCACATTTGGTTCCTATGCCGGAGACTAGGAGAGGGTCTCCTTCTTCAATATCAACAATCTCTAAGAGAAAGTCGATAGATAATGTCGGTTCCTCGTGAGAATGAAACAAGCCCTTTTAAGAGGAACTTGAGTAGTTTGGGAAGTTTAGTGCATCACTGGGTTCATGACATCTTGTCTTCAATACCGGAGTTACCTAAGTAACCACCAAGTATCATGTATTGAACCCGGTTTCTGACCTAAGGTTGAATTGATGGAGGGCTATTTCTTTTCACCCTTTTTCACATTCAGTTCTTTTCATTCTTCAACCCCTTCAGTGCTTACCGAGACTTCATAACTAGAACCTTGTTGGGTTTATTCCAGAACTAGCTCTGTCTCAGTCCGCACTCTTCCCATATCTCACTTTTCTCCTTTTTTTAATATACCTAAAGACTCTACACTATCTAGTGGATTGTCCCTGGTAGATCCCTCCTTCTCGGATCGTGGGAACTAATCCCTAACCTAACCATCCTTATAACACCATGCATAAAGTAAAATGGTCGGTCTTTTGGTACAGTTCTTTCCTTCTCGAAACCAATTGAAAAATCATTTGGAAAAACAATCAAGGTACTTGTGATACGAGATCAAAGCATTTTGTACCTTAATAGTTTTGATCATTTAGAAAACCTCCCCTCAACATGTGCATATGATTTAGAAATTGTTTATCACATGGAGGCAAGAGGACTTTGAAATATTTTCTTTGATCACAATTTTCATAGAAAAAGCCATTTGATTTTCTTTGGTAAATTCTCCCCTCAATATGTGCATAGGATTTTTGAAATCATTTTATCACATAGAGGCAAGAGTTAATTTGAAGCACATCCACAATCACAAGCCATTAAGAAACCATTTTAAAACACAATCAAGGTACTTTATAAATTACTTTAAAAAGCTTTCGTACCTCGATAGTTTGTTTGCTCCCCCTCAATATGTGCTTCGAGATTCGAAAGCGTTTAGCACATATGAGAGAGCACCATGCACAATTAAATCAAAACGATCACCTTTTATCAAATTTCATTATTAAATCACAAATTCTCCCCCAATCAAAAATATCAAACCCTTTGAGATTTTGGATCCCAAGTGATTTAATTAGGTTTTAGAAAACATGGGAGAAAATGTGGCCTGGTTTAAATACTCATCATGTTTTTGGATAAATCCTCCTCCTCAACATGTGCATTGTGTATGAAATCGTTTGGCACATGGAGGCAGGAGTGCCTTTAAAGAACTAAAACCAATTCCATTTAAACAGATAAGAGATTTAACTCACGATCTCTACCCAGATCAAAATTTCAAACCTTTTGAGATTTGTGATCCCAATTGATTTAAATCATTTAAAAGATTTTGGGAAAGACGTGGCTTGATTTAATTTTGAAAATGGCAGTAAGGACCATTTTAAGACATTAAAGATTGTTAGTGTCAAGTATGATTGTTTTAAGAGATCTTTTAGGTAAAATAAAACAATTTCACAATCAAACAAGAACAGAAAAAATTCCATTTTGAAAGATCTTGATTCTAAAGAAAATCATACCATGACATAACATTAAATCTTTAGATCACCACTTTAATTTCGTACAAACGGACTCTTTTGAAGATATATTGTTTGAAAATATTTTAAATTAAATCACTCTCCCCTCAATCGATGACCGAAGTCGATAATTGAGTGACTTAAATTTTGATAAAATGAAGTCCGGTGATTTACAAAATTTAGTCCAATATATTTTCAAAACAATATTTTTCCATTTTCAAAACACTACATTGCAACGTTTTAGAAAAATGGTATCATCACAATTATCCTGCACAAAGATACATTAGTGGTTGAGAAGCTTCCGTTGTTGTTGCTGTAGGGGTTGGAAGAAAACCGTCTGCATATGCAGTGAGACTTCATCTTTCGTTGCATTTTGAATGCCAACTGAGGTCAAATTAAGCTCCGTTTCTTCAATCACTTAGAAGAAAACCATCTGTGATGCAGTGTGACCTCTTACGTTGCATTTATGCCAACTCTCCATTGAAGTCAAATTAAGCTCCGTTTCTTCATTTGTCGACTCAAGAAATCGTTACCCTTTCCTTTCGGCATCCAATCATATTCATTTGTGGGATTCGGATCGGGAACATTCTTATAACCAATATACCTGCATACGTTAGTGAACACACATATAGATATATGGTGGTCGACAACACCCAAACAGTAATCGACTAATAAAAGTCAATTCAACATATCAATCAGTTCATATAAAGCATGGGGTTTATGTGTTAATCAAACACTAATCATCTAAACCTAACAATCAAATCCTAAATTCCTAGTCCTTCGACACAGTAAATATCATTTTAATTAAGCACGAGGATAATTAAGAAAGCCCGTTAGATGATATAGATTTGAAAACATTATGCCCCTCAATCAATGACTCAATTTATAAAAGATTTCAAAAGTGCTGAAGTCATTGAGTGAGTTTCCAAATTTTATAAAACTCAATCTGGTTGATTTTAAGCAACTCATTTTCCACCATTTTTTGAAAACACAACAAATATTTTTCTGAAGAATTTTAGACGGAAAAACATTTGTGTAGGAACAGCAGTCCTTCGACATACTTTCCTCATTTTTGTTTTTAGGATAAGTGCACGAAATGTTTGAAAATTGGTTTAGCGCAACACTTTCCTTTCATGAAGAGCGGATTGCTATCTGAAATAATAGCAAACCATAGTTTAAGCACGGGTTACAGTTAGAAGTAACTGCAAGCCATCATATGAAGCCCGGGTTATAGTCTGAAATAACTGTAAGCCATCATTTGAAGCCCGGGTTACAGTCTGAAATAACTGTAAGCCATTTTTTTTAGACATGTTTAGAAAGGAATATTTACACCTCCTGCTCGAACTTCATCTAAAGTCCCGTGCCATTATTGAATGACATTTCTAAGACCGTAGATGTTATCGATACCAGAAGACATGTCTTGAGAAAACAATATTTTTGGTATTTTTCAATTTCCTGATTTTTATGGGCTTTTGAAGATTTTATATTTTTCTATTTTCTTTTGTTGGTTTTATAATTTTGTATTTGGTTTTTGATAAATATTTACAGATATAGAGAAATAGTTTAAGAGGATGATGATACGAAAATCGAAATAAGGAAATCGTTCAAAGACTTTATAGAAGATAGAAGTCATCATCTCTTAAACTTCAACAAGTGAGTCATTGGTAGCTTCCCCTCACACCGACAAACTGAGTATAAAGACCATTTTCCAAGAAGTAGATATGAATGAAAATAGTCTTATTGAATGAAGCTCTGCACCCCGAAGAACACGAGAACACCAAAGTAACAAGTTGAAACATAGATCGTATCGGTGGTTATCAAATCCGGAATAACTGATGAACTTCGATCACATGAACCTGTTGTGCGTCTCCGATGTACACATTACTCTTCGAGATTGACCAGTTGTCTATTCAGGGAACAATACATCAACATCTTCATATTTCCAAATGCATTCCAATTATCTTACATATAACCAATCAGCCCATGATGTACACATGTACCCAACAAGAGTAGAGACGATGACATTCAAGTAACATGTTGAGTCAATGATCATCTCTGCAGATGTCAACTCCAGAATAACTGATTAAGCCCGATCAGGTGAACATGTTGTGAGTTCTAGATATACCCATATCTCTCCCCCATGATGGTTGTGATCTTATCGGAATCAACATAATAATGTGTACATGAAGGAATAATCGGAAGCACTTTACCATTATTCATATCGAAGATGTCGATAAGCAATATCATCTCACGAACCAAATATTCTTCTCAAATTTCCTTCTACTGAGGGCTGAGTTAACATATACCAAAAGTATCCAGAGACCACTTCCTCCCAAATGGTTGGAATAATACATCAAAGGCTATGAGTAAACACTGAGTTTCTCTACGGATATGACATTTGTCTTTCCCGGGATTACTTCAACAGAAAAGAAGTACTAGGTTCATCACGTGTACTCGTTGTGTGTTTAGATGTATGTCTCCTTCCCCCTTGATATCTCATAATCAGCAACACATTATACATACCAAATATTCTTGAAATAGAGAAGAACAAAAAATTAGCTCAAATGAATCTTGTGAGAATCAACTGCTATAGAAACTCTCTCTGACTATCTTTATCAACCCATATGTAGACAATTTGAAGTGACCACTGATGAAGAAAACCCGATGTACCAAACTTGAAACTGAAGTAGAATTCCCCGCATTTGCATCTTAAGCTTGCACTAATGTTGGAAGAACGGTGTCGAGAATTTATGCTTCAAGAAAATCTCCAAGTACTCAATACTCAACCAAAGTATGAGACATTAACACCTCTTGCGATTATCCACAACGACATAAGCGTGTGTCACTGAGTAAAACAACGTAACTCCTTGAAGTGATAGTTAACCAGGTCTTCAACCATCCAGCCCGATTGCTGGTAACTAGATAAACCAAGTCTTCAACTTAAATTCAATCACGAGCAAGTTATCATTGAAAGTCATGCATCCAACCATCCCCGACTTCAAGATAAAATAAGAAAACGCCTTTGTGAAGGTCAACTTCAATCTCAAATAAGTGATAAACGATTAACTCAAGTAATCAATTTATGTCAAATACCCAACACATGAATAAACATACAATCGGATGTACATTCATCCACTGAATGAACCGGAACAAATGATGCCTCAACATCAATGCATTCTTCCTAAAAGTATACATGTAGTGACTGATCTGGAAGATTCACCAATAATGTCTTCGAGCGGATGAGGTAGTCATTTTCCTTAATGTTCATGTGGTTGATTTATAGCGTGCACAATGAGAGGAACAATAATCCGTGAAGATTTGGCGAAGGAATACCAAAGAGCGGATCATTATTCATGAGTGCAACTGCAATATTATGATAGTCATTATCAACACCTTGAGGAATAACTGGAGATTAGGCTTCTTGAGTAGTCTAAGAAGTACTTCTTGGATGATCAACATTCGCTAGCGGATGGAAATACTCATCAAACATATCTTTGAAAAACAATGAATCCCAGTTATCCTTAGTAATTGAAACATTAGGCGTTGGAGGAGAGTCATCAAAAATCAAACAATGAATCATTGCTAAAGCATATGAGCAAGTCTAATTGGGGATTAAATTTGGCTTATCACTATCCCCCAATTAGTCCTCTCCCCTAAACTGACAAAGATTTTCAAGTGTTCTTCTCAGCCCGGATTAAGAAGAAGTCTTTAGATCATCAAATGCAATTCGTCTTTAGTCTTCTAATCATGTAGCAGAAAATGTAGATTAGACTGTAGACTCGACCTTCTTCAAGATTGTCCGAATGGGGAAATAGACAGTTAACATCTTCTTCACACCAAAGGCATTCCCGTTAACTTGTAAATAGCAAATCCCCTTAATTAAAATCCCTCCCAATCAAACAAGAACAGAAAGATGTTCATCAAAGAAATCAGCCCAGCAACTAGAAGCACTTTGTCATTTAATCATATCAGCCCGTGTGAAGATGTCAACCAACGGCTCTTAGAAGAAACTACATGTGAAGATGATCCGATAAGAAGAATCTCGGTTCTTACATGAGTTAGGAGCCGTTTGACCATATATTCTCAAATTTCAATCAACAATGCAAAAAATTCACACTTCTTCTCCCCCTCAAGAATTGCATACGGAGATGCCATTCTTGATTAAACAAGTGATTATCATCCAAATGTATTCCATTCACACTTCTCCCTCACAAAATTAGCACATGATGTCGCCATCTTCATTATATTGAGCAAGTGGAATAAGAGTAATTATCAGTAGTCCGGATCACTTGATGACTGAAGTGCATGGAAAAAGCATGAAGCATGTTGATGAAGAATGTCGATGAGAATGGTCATAAACATGAAGATTTCTCTTCTTAAGAAGATAAAGCGCACTGAAGCGTACACCTTTCTTTTCTTTGAGGAACGGGGCCTGAAGTGTTATCTGCAGACGCCATAATGATGAAGTACGAGGCCTGAACTGATGTGAACAGAAGTCATAATGTTGAAGTACGAGGCCTGAACTGATGTGAACAGACGTCATAATGTTGAAGTACGAGGCCTGAACTGATGTGAACAGACGTCATAGCCGAAAGAATATCAAGATTGAGTTACTTGAACCCGTGAGTTATGAGATATCAATCCTTGTGTTATCCATACTTTAAACCAGTCCATGTATTGAAGGATCGAAGTATCTGCAACTCGAGTAAGGTCTACCGCACTAACATTACAACCTTGATTGCATATATATTGGTTAGTGACATTAGTATCCAAACCCTTTGGGGTTTCACGGTCAACCTTGATTTTGTCATCGAAAACAGCTTTCCCGGTAGGAATCCACCTAAGTCCAGCATCCTTAAACATTCTACCGGACGGTATCCACTTATGGCAAGGTCTAGGATTGTTAGGCTTCTTATGCACAGTGGAAGACTTATCCTTATTCCTAGTTTCCAAAGATTTAGCAGTTGGTATCCATCTAGAAGAAGTTTTTGGTTTGTTTTGCTTCACAAAATGTTGGACCTTAGTCACATAAGTAGTCTTAGTGGATTGTACCTTAGCATGTGAATTAGGAAAATGTTTCTTTTGTGGAAAAGACTCAGAATTTCTAGTTTTGTTTTCTACATGCTTAGCATTTATATGCACATAACTATTCTTAGATGCACGCCAATCCCTAGTCTTTTGAGTGTTCCTAGGTAGTGGTTTACAACTACTAGCAGTGTCTTGAAATCTCGTAGAATTCCTCACCTTAGGTTTTGCACCTAAAATTCCGTCTTTTCGAATCTGTGCCTTTTTCCTAGCTTTTTCTAGATAATAGTTCTTCCACAAGTCATTCATATCATATGAATTCTGGGTTTTAATGCTTGGTTTTGACACTGTTTTTGAACTAATCCTAGAGGTGCTGGGAGTAGAAGTGGCTACGTGTTGAGGGTTAACGGAGCTAGAAGCCTTATTCTTAGGTAACTCAGGTGAAGTGACTGGTTTTGACAAAACTTGTTTCTCATCAACTTGGGAGGCAAACCGTGTTTTTGAAAATTTTGGTCTTTCGGATATAAACGCAGTAGGCTGCCTAACAATGGACCGGTTTCTAATGGGATGAGAAACTGGTTTCCCCAAGGTTGATGGTTTTGTAAACTTAGTATTCACACTTTTCCCTACAGTTTTCCTAAGCTCATTTTTAAGGCAACAATAGCGAAACTCTTTTCTTGAAGTTGAGCTTTGAGAGCATCAATTTTTTCTATCAAAGAGTTTGTTTGTTCTACTGATTTAGTTCTAGCATCTTTGACAGAGTCACTTAGTTCTATGTGATGCTTTCTCAAAGACTCATTTTCCTTTAATAATTTAGCCACATAAATTGACAGTTCATTATTTCTTGTTATAATAGCATCAATGTCTTGTGTATTCATGACTAAATTAGTTTTCTCATTCAAGACAGAAATATGTTTCTTCAGATTGTAAATGGTTGACTCTTTGTCTTGAAGCTGAGCTTTCAAAGTGTTAATTTCAAAAGTTCACGGAATTCAGGAAGTTCCGGTTTTTTTACATGGTTTGTTAAGTTGAAAACTTTCTTCTTTACTCTGAATCGCGATTTCAAGTGAAATGCAATGCTTTTCAAGATTTGAGAATTTGTTTGAAAGTTCATCAAAAGCCTTCTTATCAACCATATATTTTGTTTTGAAACACTTAATCTCGGACTCAGCCTCGATATGAACATTTATGAAAGTCATGTTCAGCATCATGATCAGTTTGTTTAAGTACTTTAGCAAATGCACTATGTTGAACATAAATGGTACTCATTACATGACTCTGTTCCATTTCTGGTCCGATATCTGCATCCACATCATGTGTAACAAGAATCACTGGACCGCTGACTGTGTCCAGGTTATCTATCTCTGAGCCTCTGTATTCAGTGTCAACTGATCCAACATCTGGTGCCATACCGGTCTCAACACAACAATTTATTGATTGTACCCGAGATTCATTCGCCTTTCTAATCACAACATCCACTTCTTGTGTGACAGGAGTTACTGAGCAGCTGGTTACATCATTCTTTGTTGTTTATGATATTCTGCATTCAGCAACACCCGACCTTTCTGATACATTTCCCGACTTATCACGAATATCTCTCAGCTGTACCCGACTCTCATCTACTTTTGCATCTTTCTGAGTAACTTCCTCAATATACTTCTCCACATTATCCATGAGATGGATAAGTGTCTCCGTGAACACGCTAATGTCCATTCCAGTGTGTCTCATGAAGGACATTTCAGTCATGTCTTGATCATAATCAGATGTGAATTCCCTTCTAATGAATGACTGAAAGTGTTTGTAGATCACTTGAAGTGCAGCACTGGAACTATCCTTATGAACCTTTTCTTTGTCAAGTTGTAGCTCCAATTGCTCTAGGTTTAACAGCAGAGTTCCTGTTAATGTGGATAAGTCCTGACGAAAGAGGGCAATACATGTTCGTTCCATTGATGTGGGTAGAAGTAACATGAGGTGAGAGTGAAGTTGTTGATAAGGTTCAATGCTGCTTTCCTTTTGCATGGCATTCTGTAGCATTGACTGGTGCATTTCTGTCTTTTCAGAGTCTGAACCCGGAGATATCATATCCTCATTGATTGATTCAATCATCTTTAATCGTTCAGTGTAGCATACAGTATCATTGTTGTCCACATCATCATACAATTTAAGCACTTCTGAAATCACTGGGTCAGTAGAATAAGACATGATGTGGTAGTATGCACGGGATTTTACAAGTCTATGATTTAAACCGAGAAATAGAATCTTTCGCGGGATTTTACTAAATCAAGAAGAAACCGTGATACAATGACCAATAGAACGAGTTAAGATAACTGATGGACCCACACAATGATAGAGGATTATGTGTTAGGAGTGATGATTATTTAAAGGATTAGCTGAAGTGTTATTTGGTTGTGAATTGGTTTTGTTAATGCACGTTTTTACGGTGAAATTTAGGTCTAAAAACTTAAAAGCTCAATAACTTCCTTTCGGAGGGGATTTGGGCCTCGAAAAATTCGTTTCACGACATCGTGGTGAAACCTCACAATATTCAGGCTGTTCCGGTCGTTTTGACAGGTATTTCGCTGAAAACGGAGTTACGGATCAAAAGTTATGGCCGTTTGAAGTTTTGACGTAAAAAGTCAACTTAGGTCAAACCTCTTCTTCGTAAAAATCAACCAAGTCGCTATAACCCTTGAACCAAGTCGCTAAGTCACCAATTCGCTAAGTACCAAGTCGCTAAGCACCAAGTCGCTAAGCACCAAATCGCTAAGAACCAAGTCGCTAAAGAGCAACTCGCTAAGTATCTAAGTCGCTAAGACACAGTCAAGTTGCTAAAGAACAACTCGCTAAGCACCAAGTCGCTAGCAAGTCGCTAAGCACCAAGTCGCTAAGTTGTCAAGTCGCTAAAGAGCAACTCGCTAAGCACCAAATCGCTAACACCAAGTCGCTAACAAACTTAAGTACAAGTCGCTAACTTTCACCAAGTCGCTACCGTAGTGGAAAATCCACCAACAGTACTTTTTGTTGGCTTGTCTCTAAAGCAAGTCACTAGGACCAAATCGCTACCAAACAACACTGCAACTCGCTGATTTTTGAAGCAAATCACTAGCAAGAAAGTTATACCGTGTCCCAAGACGCTAACTTGAAAAACTTCCAAAACACACTTTTCAATCCAAAAACAACCCAACCACGATGATTCAAGCCTTCCAAATCACAACCTAAACACTTATGATGATCCTAAACACAAAAGTACAATCAAAATCCAAACTTTAACACAAGAAATCAACCAAATGATGCAAAACCAACTAAACTTTCTCAAACTCAAAACCACCTAAAAACCACTAGAAATCCAAAGATATGTAAGAGATGATCTAACCGTGGCTCTTGATACCAATTGTGACATATTGGATTTCATAAACACATAAAAAACAATAATATGGGTCGAATTCAATAAGAGTTTAGAGAGAGAAAGTGGGAGCCTTTCTAGAGAGAGAAAGTGAAAGAAAACATAGAAGGTTAGATTAAGAGAAAATGAAAGGTCCAACCCTCTACCTTGGGAGGTAGAGGGTATTTATAGTTACAAACATAAAGACCTCCTATCGGCCTGTGGATCAGGTATACAGTGGGT
The DNA here is from genome assembly GCA_910596185.1 of Chrysanthemum makinoi. Taxonomy (NCBI): domain Eukaryota; kingdom Viridiplantae; phylum Streptophyta; class Magnoliopsida; order Asterales; family Asteraceae; genus Chrysanthemum; species Chrysanthemum makinoi. The sequence goes on along the minus strand of OU343223.1, from coordinate 158,448,151 downwards.
AAAGACCCGTCCTTCCTCCACGGTGTTGCTCTAAACTAAATAGCTAACTAAATAACTAGTAAATAACGTAATGTCTACGAGCTAACATATGCTAGACTATAGTTGGGGTGACCGACTCTTTACTATGGAATTTCTAATTCCTAACACCTATGTTGGTTGTGTCGAGTCGAGTCACATACAAGGAGCACACCTCTTCGGTGTCTAGCTAAACCAAAATGAACAAGTAACAACACCCTTGTCGAGTTTTTGTTGTTAAACTGAACATGTAAGGCACCTTATGTGGGTGTCGTTGAATCAAGATATAAACAATCGAGCACACCCTTTCAAGGGCTGAAATACGCAAAACAAACACCTTGCGGTGTGGGCTAACTAAACCAAACCAAGCGTACCCTTTTGTGCAGCAAAATAAATAGCAAACACACCCTTTTCGTGCAGAAATTTCAGCAGCAAATGTACCCTTTTCGTGTAGAAATTTCAGCAGCAATTGCACCTTATTCGGGGCTGAAATTTTAGCAGCAATTGCACCCTTTTTGTGCAGAAAATTTAGCGACAAAACAGACCGTTTAGGGGCCGTATCCCAGCAAACAAATGCCCCTTACTGGGGTTGCGTTTCAGCAACCAAACGCCCCCTGATGGGGCTGCGTAGCAGCAGAAAAATACCCTTTGGGTGGGCTACGTTACAGCAGACAAACACCCTTGCGGTGTCTTCGAGCTAACTGAACAAACCAACCAACGAACACCCTCTTGGGTGTATTTGCGGACCAAGTCGACTCACTAATCACACACCCTCGTGGGTGATTTTTTAACGTGAAAATTACTGTGCTACCCATATTTAATATGGTGTGTCTGCACAGACCCACGTTTCCGTTCAATATCAAAATTACCCATCCATGTCGGGTATTTATCATCACTATATACACGACGTGGACGTGTATGGCTAAGAATGATCCCTGTAATTAAATCCTTACCCATGTCGGGTAGAAAATCACATGGTATACACGACATGATATTTTATTATTCTTCACACCTACCCAAACCCATCTAGTGTATAGAATTACACGACATGGGGAATTTATACACGACATGGGACAAAGTTTAGGGCATGTCGGGTATAGAGGACATAAATACACGACATGGGGAAAAAGTTAAGGGCATGTCGGGTCTAGTGGACATAAATACACGACATGGGGAAAACGTTAAAGGCATGTAGGGTATAGAGGTTTTAGGGTTATCTATAGCATTGGGAAAGAGCAAATATTAAAAGGTTGATTTGATGATTCAATGGATGGTAGATGAATTTGTTATCTTCTTCATTCAAAGCTTGAATATATATACACGATGTCGTGTATCTTTGTTCTTGCAAGTTCACTATATCTTGAAACAATATACATCTTCTTCATCACGTATATGAGGAACAATATACACAACATCTTCTTCATCATTGTATGGTGGTGGTAACATTGTGGTGGTGACATTGTGGTGCGTGAGTTTGGTGGTTTTGTGGTGGTGACGTTGAAATAGTTTGTGAGTTTGGTGGTTTTGTGGTGGTTATAAAAAAAGTGTTGGTGGTGCAGTGGTGGTGCTGTGGGGGTGGTGGTGGATACGGCTGTGAATATGGAAGATTACCGGGCATTTCGCAATTTTTTTCCTTTACACTTGTAGTTTTTTTTTATTTGTTACGTATATGTGTATTAATATATGTTTATTTATTTTAGGATTATCCTGCCCAAGTTACATGTAGGAGTAGGTTATCCGTGATTAGTGATATTAAAAGTATGATTGGGAACACCCGTAGGGAAACATTATTTAGAGATACATGTTTTGGTTGGTTGTTAGATTTGCCAAAAATGCAAGAGTGTGGCGTGTTAGTACATTATTTCATATGCCACCAAGTGCCATGTGTAGAGGGAGATACAAATATTGTTCCTCTGAGATATCGTGTACGTGATATTAATCGGGTGGGTGAGGTTGAGGTTCAATTTGGTAGGGAGGAATTCTGTCTAGTTACTGGTCTAAGATTTGGAACAGATTTTAGAAAGGATTATGAAGATGGACCTAATCCCTTTAGGAGACGAGTGTTCCCTTCGTCAACTGATTCTTCAAAAATAAAAGTTGGTGATGTGTTCCGTGCGCTAGACATTGAGTTATTGAGGCGTTTGAGCGACGAAGATGCTGTTGGTCTTTGTTTGATAGCCGTGTTAGTGTTGGTGTTAAAAGGGACCGAGCTTAGGAATGTAGTCGACGATTTTGTATTTAGGTTAGTGGAGGATATAGATGCATGGAATGTGTTCCCGTGGGGGTCGTACGTATGGCCAACCTTGTACAATTATCTTAAGGATGCAACAATTCAGCGCAGGGCAAAACACTTTGCCGAGGGGAGGGATCCTACTAAACTTCCTAAGTACAATTTGAATGGCTTTATATGGGCCTTCAAGGTATGTCATATATAAATTTATAAAGTTCATGTATATGTATATCGTTAACAAATTTAAAACAAATTTGCCTTTTACAGACGTGGATATTGGAGAGTTTCCCTCGTGGTGCCACCCCAACATTTTTTTGTCATAAACAGTTGTATCCCCGATCAATTGCGTGGAGCTATAGAAACGTGGTATTTAGAGATCGTATAGACCGGTTTTTGGATGACCAATTGAATGTGAGTTTGAAATATGACCTTAATTTCTTACAATATGATTATAATTTTTTGTTGGTTTTTATTAATGTTGTGTATATTGTCCATGTTTTTTAAAGGTAAACCCACCTTTGATGAGGCTTAGGCAGGATGACTATGAGCAAAATACCGAGTGGTGGGCTCAAAGTAGAGCGTATTTTGCTGGGAATCCGACCCCAATTCCAAAGTGAAAAGCCTATTTACGATTTTATCGCACCGGAATTTATACAGCAGATGAAGGCACTTGAGGCAAAGTTACAAGAACATGACTTGAAGTTCAAACAACTTGATCCACGATTTTTTGGTGGCGATTTTCGGGTAAGTAGCTTACGTTAATTTATTTATTGTTATTCAAAACACGTAAGTATATTTATGTGCTTTTATCTTTTTTATATTTAAATATGTTTGAAAATAACCAACTCTACATTATAATTTTACATTTAGGGAATACCAAATGCCGACCGTCCATTTGGCGAGCCACCGAACGACTCGTTCTTTGACGGTGTTCATGTACCTACACCGCCGTTAAAGTCTACTGGTCCATCATGGCTTCCCTCCACCGGACATACGGCTTCCCGTACGCCAGTTGGGTTCGGCTCTATTGCCACGCCTGTTGATTATTAGTCAGGTCCATCTCACGCCTATGACGTTGGTGTCGACGTCCCGGTAACCTATTAATTACATAAAATATTTCATGGTTAATATTGTAACTAGTAATTATATTGATTTTTAAAATTTTTAATGTTTATTCTTTTTTAAGGATGCGATCGAGCGACCAAAGAGGGATTGTCGTCCGGGTAAATGTCTGCAATATCCTTACACCGAACAGGGGCCAACCACAATCTTGCCTAAGAAACGTGCCGTTAAGGAGACGCAAAAAAAGAGTACCTCGAACATTCAATCGTTTAATTTGGAAGAAAAGGTGGTTGATGAGTATAAAGAGTATGCTGGTGGTGTTACCTGTTTTGGTAGTCGTCGTGTCGAACCTGTTGCAGTTTATAATGTTGACCCTAATAAGGTATACTGGACCCTTTAAATTTATTAACATGAAGTTGCTAATTAAAAATGTTTGATATTGTATTTTATCGTTTGTTTTTTCAGGTGAGGCATGAGCGTTATGTTAGTTTGGAGGAATTTCTATTAAACCCATCCCCGATATACCTTGACTGCCATCCAAAGGGTTGGGTAGCAGAGCTTAGCTTCTTTCAACAACTACTTCCGGAATTATACAAGAACGACACTGATCCAGGAGTACCTGGTAAAATTGGTTGGCTGTCTGATGACGTAAGTATAGTGTTATATTTTTTAAAAGTTTAGAATATTTTAGTTTGAAGAACGTAAAATGATTTAGTTTAATCTCTTGACTCAAAGAAATGAATTGTTGGGTTGAGCTATTAATAAGAAGTAGGCCGATGGCGCGCATGGACAAGTATCGTCCAAGCATGGACATCATCCACTTACCCCACAGATAATGGTGGTAGTGTACCCATGCTTTCGATAGCTCCTTCGATTATGGGAACATTAGATGGTAGCACGCAGCCGTACCCTTCATGGGATCAAGTAAGATGGGTAAGTAAATGTGTTTCAACGTATAATTAATTTTTCTCATAAATTACGCTTTACTAGTTTATTTAACTGTATATATTTGAATATATTTTCGACGCAGGTGGTGATGCCTATGAATGCAGGAGGGTATCATTGGGTCACAGCAGTTATTGATCTAAGGGTATCCACTTTTCTGGTTCTCGACTCTTTGCCTAGCACGGAGCATTGTGATTATTTACGAGGGTATGTTCCAGAATGGACCGGAGTTCTTAACAAATGTTTAGAAGAGCTAGGACATTTCACAAGAACCCGACGTCTGCACTACAATTTCAAATTCCGTTACAACGACAAAAAATTTCCGATCCCACACCAAACTAACACTCACGATTGTGGAGTCATCACTTGTTGGCTCATGCATGAGTTTGTTACTGGTAAGTTTCCACCACAATGGAGTTTTGATGTTGAAGGCTTTTTCAAGAATATTAGATATAGTATGTCTAAGATGTTTTACGATTGTCGTTGCGAGGAGACTAGTTCTTGTGGATATGATTGACAGTGATTTTTAATGGAAGTTGTATATATTTTTATATTTTATGTTTAACTTATATTTTATGTAAATTCAAACTTTTATTCAAGTAAATCAACATTACATATAGATGACGTTGAGTTAGATAAACATTACATAGATAACATTACCTAAAAGTAGCAGATGAATATGTAAAGATTCATAAAAAAACGGTTTCCTTGTCGAAAACAGCAACCATGTTCCTCAATGTAATGTTAAGAGAAGGGGGTGTTGATTTTGGGGTAAACACCGAAACATTACGAAGTACCAACACAGCTCCGACTTTGATAGACTTTTTGTAACCTGCCTCTTCTGTAAGGAATTTGTGATGAATTGTACCAGACATTGTCCCTGTTGGATCTTTTAGTGTCACTGTTAGCTTACCAAGCGCGTTAGGTGTACAAGTCTTGATTACAGCTACAACAAGTTCAAGCTTCCCTTTTACACAATAGTTTTTTATATCGCCAAGACAACCAGTTACGATGACATCTTCATCATTAAGAAGCTTATGAATCGCGCTTAGCCATGGCCCACGGGTAAAATGATCATCCTCCGTGACATCCTCATTTATTTTCCTTACATACTCTTGTGTTGGCACTACACAATATTCGGGGCCACCTTCCCTAATGTCTGAATTTTTGCGGAGAATAGCCGCTTGAAGAATACCAGCAGGACCAGGTATTATCCTAGTCGGGTTGTTTGAAGAGGTTGAAGAACCCCCAACATTATGTTGGGGTGCATATGTTGTGTCCCTTCTTTGGGATGGTGGAACGAATGGTGAGTTGTTGTATCGTTTGGTGTTTCCGGTATTGTTTTGTCGAGACATATTGTGGAGAGTAACCTTCTTTGTAGAGAGTAGAAATGTCAATAATGTTGATATGTGTTTAGAAAAATGGAAGTAAATGAGGTTTTATAGGTAAATTTTTATGGTGTTGTCAAATCATGTCGGGATAAAGAAATTATTCTTGTCATATATCGCTTAAAAAATTACACATACACGTTAATGTCAATGAATTGTCAAATCTATGTCAGTGTACAGAAAACGAACTGTCAAATCCTTGTCATATATCGCGTAATAAATTACACATACACGTTAATGTCATGGAATTGTCAAATACATGTCAGTGTACAGAATATGAACTGTCAAATCCTTGTCATATATCGCGTAATAAATTACACATACACGTTGATGTCATGGAATTGTAAAATACATGTCAGTGTACAGAATACGAACTGTCAATAAAGTATGGCTAATTCTGCCAATGAACAGCATCATAAATGCCTTATCAACACATGCTACCACTAGAATGGCTTTATATAGTTGACCATTTATAGACCAATAATTCATTAACTATTGTAGAGCAATAATTCATTAACTATGTCACTTTTTATATAGTTGACCATTTATAGAATCATGTTGCTGAATATCACATTGCTAAAAATGTGAGTTCTAACTTTTATGTTTCCAAATCGTCTAAACAAAGTTGACCATTTACTCTATCGTCTAAACAAAGTTGACACACTATCAGACACAATATTACAATCATGTTAACTCTATGTCGAACATTAATTAGTTAAAAAAACATAAACAACTTGCATTTAAATAGTTAAAAAAATAGTACAGAAACAACTTGAAAAACAAACATTGATACCGGTAAAGACACAAACTAAACGACAATGGTATGATTTGGTTCATTAAGAAGAATTAGTGATTCTTTATATGGGCCAATGAAAAATGAACCACCATTCGCTTCAATACCCATGTTTTGAAACACTTCAGAAGCTCGTTCGTACACTTGTAGCGAGTGAGCAAGCTGTTCGTTGCTTTTAGATTCAACAATTGGTTCGTCATCCTTGGTAAATCCAACTAATTTTACCACATGCTCAATTGGGAATGGGATGGTGAATAACACTGTACACGATGATACAATACCCCCATCAATTTCTAACACCCACGCAAACATAACTTTGTACCCATCTGCAAGGAAACTTCCTGAAATTACGATAGAGTTCCGTAGTTGGGATATATAGAATGGAGGCCCAACCATGCGTCTTATCTCTTCAGGTATGCCTAATTCTAGAAATTGGTGACTAACCAAATCAAATGAAACAATCACATATCGTTTGTACAAAATACCATCATTAAAAACAAATTTTTCATAACCAAGCCAGAAAATTTTACCACCCACTACTGCTTGGCCAGACCATTTTTTATCCTAATCTCTTCTCGGGGCAAACGCTCACTTTCAAGATGGTTCTAGCGTCTCGAACTCAATGTATACACTGACACGTACCATGGCCCCTGACCGTATAACGGGTAATTAATTTTTAAAATGGTTAGGTCTAAATTGTCAGGACGTACACCAAAACCAATGACCATTTTTGGTGAATCAGGTCGATTCAAGAAACTAGGGACTAATACACCTATAGATCTTTTTATTGATGGGTTCCAAATAACAACCATCATATTTGAACCATATGAAAAGCACCAGACACCTTCAGAAGTAGCAATTGGCTTAAGAGTTGGAAGATTAATAGTTGTATCTAGATGCGTGAAAGCTAAACTTCCATTTACTGAAAACATAAAACCTAGATTACCTTACATATATGTTAAATTAAAACAACACATATCCGTCTCACGAAAGCCATAACTACGGATGAAGTTGGAAAAGTCTATGGAAGACCTCCATCTCTTTGAGACACTACGAAACTGCAGTAAAGACTTAACTGGAAGTCTATTCATGATATCAACTTGAAGGTCGAATGGTATGTTGTCCGACATTTTATTTAGAATGTAAAGGGATAAATTATCAATGATTTTTGTTAAGCAAATAGATTGACAATGTAAGACTTAAATAGAGGCAGAGTGTCTCCAATCTGTGTCGTATTTCGGGTAAAAATTTACACGCAAAATAGTCATTGAGTGGTCAAATCATTTCACATATGTGTTATATTTCAGGTAAAAATTTACACGTACAAGAAATAGTCATGGAGTAGTCAAATCATTGTCATACAGTTGTCCCATCTGTGTTATATTTCGGGTAAAAATTTACACGTACAAGAAATAGTCATGGAGTAGTCAAATCGTTGTCATAGACTTGTCCCATCTGTGTCATATTTCGGGTAAAAATTTACACGTACAAGAAATAGTCATGGAGTAGTCAAATCGTTGTCATAGACTTGTCCCATCTGTGTCATATTTCGGGTAAAAATTTACACAGCATTGTATGTATATATATATACAAACCGAAATGTATATCCAAACATAGCAAATTCATATATACATCGCCATGACTTCAGAAATTCATAAATTCAACTGTGTATTACATTTTGATAATACCCAACGAGGTGTGGTCATGTAAACTAATATCACATACTCATGGTTAGTTGAGTTTGTGCGTTCTAAATTCAAGTTGGATCCCAATATTCAACTTAATTTTAAATTTAAGCACCCTTCATTTGATTTTCGAATGAATATCACTGACGACGAGGGTAACTTTTTTGCTGATTACACTTATGCGAATACAGTGAATGTCTCATCTCAGTATGTGGCTAAAACAACACGCTTGGAAGAAACTACATATTTTAGGTCAACCCAAGAAAACCAAACGTTTTACAATTTTTTAGAAACACCTAACCAAAACACTGTGTCATCTGCTTTTCAAAACAATATGTCTTTTTTAAATGATGGCCCATCTAAAAAATTTGAATCAATTGATTATGAAAATAATGATTCCGGGTATAAAGATGAGCCAAATTTCAAAAAACCAGGATCATCATTTGCATTCGGTCGATGATGATGCAGACGATGAAGAAAATGATTGTTTTGTTGGTGTAAATGATAAACCAAAACCAGTTCACCATGACTGGAAGAATATTTTTTCATTGATGCCCCGACGTTCCGAAGCACCTATTTACCACCCGAAACCAATAATTTCAAATCAATATAATAGCGATGCTAACGTTTATGTCGGAAAGTTTTTTCACACAAGAGAAAAGTTAGACATTGCAATTAGGTTGAAATGTATATAAGAAGGTTACCAGTTTTTGGTAAGTAGGTCGGAACCATATAGGTTTTCTTGTAAGTGCTATCATTTTAAAGAATGCAACTGGAGAATTTGCGCTAAACGTGTGGAAAAAACAAATGTGTTTCGAGTTACAGGTATGATAGATACTCACACGTGTCCCAAAACTCAAACATATCCTAACCATCGAAATGAAAATAAAAAGGTTATTGGTCACATTTTTAGAGATAAATTAAAAGACAATAACCGTGATTTGAAACCGAAAGATATACAAAAGACATCTTGGCGCAAAGATAAAATAAATATATCTTATCAACAAGCATAGAGAGGAAAGGATTATGGGTTACAAATGATAAGGGGTTCACCGACGGAATCTTTTGAAATGTTACCGTACTATTGTCACAATCTAGAAAAACCCCGTGCACTATCACACGTATCAAGACAAATGAAACAGAGTTTTCGAGATGTTATTCGTTGCCATTGGTGTTTCAGTAAGTATTTACAACTATCACATGCATATTTTTTAAATAAATAAACAAGAAATAATTATTGTAAATTTATTCTAACGTGTGTTTACAATTTTTTTTTGCAGATTCGTACTTTCGTGTAACATCTCCGCCCTCTGCTTATAGGCGACGGGGCTCATTTAAAGGGTGTATACAAAGGTACAAACTTGTTAGCAGTAGGCATGGATGGAAACAACCAAATTGTGCCAATTGCTTACGGTATATGCAGAGGGGAGACTGGTGAATGTTGGTCATGGTGGTTTTCCGTACTTAAAGAGTGCATAGGTGATAACCAGGATTTGGTTATAATATTTGATAGGCATCCTGCCATTGCGTTAGCAGTACGCAATGAATACCCATTGGTGTTTCATGGTATTTGTTGTCGTCATCTTTTGATGAACATTTCTTTAAAAAAGAAAAAAAAAACAAAGGGGCTATATTGGAGCATATGCAAAGCGTATACACCTAAAGAATTTGATAGTCATATGCAAATTCTGCAGGCTATTGAGCCTGAGGCGTACAACAAGTTACTTGAATCAGATGTGCAAAGATGGTCCAGAGCGTATTGCCCACGCACTCGTTACAATTATTGTACATCAAACAGCGTTGAGTCTGTTAATGCTTGTACTGTAAAATCAAGGAAGCTTCCAATCACAATGTTGATCGAGCAATATCGATCAATGGTGCAAGATTGGTATTATAAACGGCGACAAGCTGCAGGTATTTATCTTCTAAAAGAAAATATATTTTTTAAATGCTTTTGTTTACTACTAAGAAACTTATTCACGTCTTTGTGTTCATGCAGCGAAAATGAAGTATGAAATCACAGATTGGGCTGCCCATAAGGTGGATTAGAGGAAAATAAAAAGCGCAACTTGGAGTGTATATGGGGTTAATGAAAGTCGGTTCCAGGTTTATGATGGGCGATACAATCGTGAAGTGAAGTTAGAGAACATGTCATGTGAATGCCGCAAATGGCAGCTTTCTGGCATACCTTGTGGTCATGTTATTGCTGTTACTAGGTTTTTGAATCAAACGGATTGTGTGCAATTTGTTCAACATTGGTTTAAAAAACCAATATACCAGGCGACGTATGCAGAGTCGGTTAATTTTGTAGGAGAGTTTCACGAATGGGATTATCCAGGGTATATACAACCCATCACTCCTCCACGAATGGACAACCCACAAGCTGGTCGGCCAAAAAATACTGATCGTATACGATCTCAGGGTGAGGAACCACGAGTTAAACACTGTGGTAGGTGTGGTGAAGTGGGCCACCTACGTGGGCAATGCAAAAAACCATTTTTCTTCCAGCCACTAAAATGGAAAGAATACCCAAAGAAAAAAAAGTCAGTTAACGAGCAACCTGAAACTACACCTACGCCCGACTTATACCTGACTCAAACACTTGATCACACCTTCCCTAATTATGACTCATACCCAACGCAACCGTTTGAACAAAACACATACTCACCACAACCATATGATCAAATGTTTTACACAACAGACCCATATGACCAAGGTCAACCAAGTCATGAACAAAATGATCATCAAAACCCGTATCCAGGTTATGGGCAATACGACTCCCAACCATACGCCTCTCAGCATTTAAATGATCAAAACACTCAGTCATCGAATAATAGTTGGTTTAATTTATTTGGTTTGTAAACTAAGTAGTACCTTTTTTATGTTGTTTTCTTACATTGGTTTGATTTTGTAACATATGTTATGTTTATGTTATGCTAGTATGTATTTCCACAACCACCTTATTTTAGAAAGTACAAATGGATTATCACAAAAACATAATCATTTACAATGTTGATTTGATAACACAGAATATTTGACTTTTCAGCTTTAATCATATAAGAAAAACATGACGTGATTACTCATTCACCTATTCTGACAAAGAAATGACTAAACACCTTTAATCATATATATATATATAAATATATATATATATATATATATATATATATATATATATATATATATACCACTACTTTGTGGTGGTTTCAGTTACTCAAATTCAATTGTTTCTTCTTTCATTCATCAAATGTCAACATCTAGTACGCCTACATTCAACTTCACTATCAACTTCAATGGAAAGTTTACACTTAACCCAGTAACATATCAAGATGGTTCAAACATGAATATCAATGTTCCAAATTGATTTTCGTGATATGGTTACTTATCTAAAGAGAAAAATACCAACGAGGTTCAACAGTCTATATTACGCATTGCCAGAAAACAAAACGTTAATCGGTCTGAAACCAATTGAAAATGATTATGATATAGATGTTATGTATGACATCGCAAAGGTTGCTGGGAAGCTCCAACTTTTCGTTTATGAGCAACCAATAGATTTAACCACAATTTTGATTTAAGATGATGGTTCTCTAGAAGAATCATTTGCTGGTGTAATTTCAGAAGAAACAAAACTAAAGCGTGAAGAGCGTGTCCGGTATCTACATGAAATGGTTAAAAGAAAAATCAAGCTTGAAGAGCATGTCCGGTATAAAGCTTGGTACAACAAAAAAACAAAACCTACTACACCGTATACACAAACCATTTTCAGTTTTACTGTGCACAATAACGGTCAATTGGTTTGCATTGGCGGAAAACCACAATATGTAAATAGTTGGAAGATGAACATCAGTATTCCAAGAATGAAGCTAGAAGAAATGAAGCAATATATGTTTAACATCGTGATGTGAAGATTCATGCTCTTGATTATGAAGTACCACACTTTGGCATTACAAGCACCGTCAAACTAAGAAACAACTATGATATGCATGTAATGTTTGACATTTCAGAAAGACAAGGCAACCTGAAATTTACATTGACCATGTTGGTGTCGATTTTGTTATTGCAAATTATTTATGCCCAAATGCTACCTTGGCAAAAATAATGGATCGTGTGATAACAGACTACACAAGTGACAACGAAGACGGAAAAAAGCACGAAACACAATCAGATTACACATTTGATCAAATGGTTGAATGGGCGGAACAAGAACACTTTCAGAATGAGGGAGCTAAATCAGCTGAACGTCATAAAGCCATATGGAATAATCGTTCGTATTCATAATCATATCACTGAATAAGTGTCATGTATGCTTTAAGATTGTCTTATTTATATGATTTTCATTATCAATGTTGGAATGAATGTTAGCCTATGTGTTCAAATTACATTCATTCAAATAAAAATACAAACGTTCATTACTGAAAGACAAACCACATAAGATAAAAACATAAACAGAATCTTCTTATTTGCTGGGTTGAACAACATAAATTTGTGCCACTCCATCATAAGCAATACAAGCACATTCAACGAAAAACATTACCTCGTCATCTTCAGTAATATCAATACGATAGTCAAATGAAGGCAACTTACAAGACAAATAAATCGGAAGATTTGGATCTAACTTGAATTTCTTCACCACCAAACTAAGTGACCCTGAGTACGTCATATCATTATACATAATTATACCTCGATGTTGATCATCAAAATGTAATACACACTTGAACTTCTTAATATTTGAATTCATGGCTACCCTAGAGAGAAGTAATAAATCTATGTTTATTTCAATTCTAAGGTCGGCTATAAGGTAGGTTATAAATGACAATGTCGATATGACAACTCACTGAAAATGTCGTATATGCTTAAAAATTTACACGAAATATGACATTTTTAAGTACGAACATTGATATGACAACTCACTGACAATGTCGTTGTCGCTTACAATATAACACGAAATATGACATTGAGATGACTAATCAATGACTTTCATATGAACTCTTTTTACAATTTTGTAGATGCTTCCAGAATGTTTTCAAAATTAATTCTACACACAAGATAAATTAAAAACCGTATATCTACAGAAGTCAAAAACCGTATGCCTTGATCATCAAAATATATTTAAGTACGTACTTTTTTCCCATCATTTTAAAAAACTATGAAAAAATGTAATGTTTAAAGGATTCGTATACTACAGAAGTCAAAATACATTAACCATTATATTGAAAATACGGATTACATAGCACATATACTAAATGATACGGAAATGAAAATGAAAATACAAATACCAACGAATCATGTTGTGTTGTAACCATCACTGTAATCCGAATTCTCAATGTCAAACCAGTTATTCCTGAGATATTCTTCATGCATTGCTTCATGCTCCCTCCGATCAGCTTCCTCACGTGCTTCATTTTCTTCAAATTCTCTTCGTACTTGCTGATCCTGTCCAAGATGGCGTAGTTGGTCCTCAGTTAAAAATCCTGGATTATGTTGGAGTATCACACCCAGTGAAGTGTTCAACATGTGCACATATGGTGGGGGGTTCACGTTCACGGGTGGTGGAGTATTCACCACGTACTCAGTCGGTGGAAATACCGGAACGATATCCACCGGTGGGGTGTTAACCGGGTACTCAGTCAGTGGAAATACTGGAACGATATCTACCGGTGGGGTGTTAACCAAGTTCTCCGGAAATTGTTGTGAAAAGTCTCTAACATCAGGAAATTGTTGTGAGAAATCTTTTTGGTGAGCCATCGAAGAGATTTTATGTGTGAGATATGTGTTTCTACATCTATATATATACAAATTCTGTTGTAATTTACCATTTCATTTATGTCTCGTAGAGAATAAACAAAACCCTAAAACATGTCTTATATAGGGTATTATATTACACGACATTGTCTAGGGTTACCCGACATTACCATGTGATTGTCATACTTTTGTCACTTTTGTCATATGTCGTGTATATTTTCTCACTATACAAGACATTACCATGTGATTGTCATACTTTGTCCCATGTCGTGTATAAATTCCCCATGTCGTGTAATTCTATACACTAGATGGGCTTGGGTAGGTGTGAAGAATAATAAAATATCATGTCGTGTGTACCATGTGATTTTCTACCCGACATGGGTAAGGATTTAATTAAAAGGATCATTCTTAGCCATACACGTCCATGTCGTGTATATAGTGATGATAAATACCCGACATGGATGGGTAATTTTGATATTGAACGGAATCGTGGGTCTGTGCAGACACACCATATTAAATATGGGTAGCACAATAATTTTCACTTTTTTAACTATCCCAAGAACTAATAAACACCCTCTTGGGTGTTTGTCGTGAACCAAAACAATAAAACGACTACCAAAATGTAAGCCGAGCCATAAGGCTCCTGAAAATTAATAACTACTTAACCACACTCGAAATAAGTCACACGTACTCAAATAAGCTATTTAGTATAACCAAGCATAAGCAATTTGTATAAATCCCAAGATAAGCTGTAAGCTTATAAGCTCGAACCAAACACAACCCTTTCATTTTTAGTTATACCGTGACCACAACAGCCCCAAAAATAAACACGTAAGCAAATTAAGCAAAATAAAGCAATAGATAAGCACACCGAGTGCTTATAAATAAGTACTTCGAGTCAAACTATAAATCAAACCACAAGACAATTTTTAACGATGATACTAGTTGTCACAAATCAACTTTTAATCCATTCCATTTACATAATTATTTAAAATTTAAAATTTTCATTTGAATCAAAATAAAAATAAAATGAATCTAAGCTTGGTGGGTTTCCGACATACCCACAAAGAAAAGGAGGAGATGATGATAGTTGCGGTTGGAGTGGAGCACGACCCGAACCCGATCGAAACTTGAATCGACTCTTTGATTCCCTCAATCTACTCATGCCTTGACCCAAGGATGAAGAGGGGTTTGTGTGGTGTGGTGGAGAGATGGAAAGTGGCTGTGATGATGATTTTTCAGCGGTTCGACAGTCATTAAATAGAAGAAGAAGGGGATGGTTTTGACTCAAGATTTCTTGAGGTCACTCTCGTGATAACCCGTTTGTAGCACTAGCCCTTTTCCTTGGATGGCCCCCTAGGAGCTCTTGTGAGCCTGCGTTGGGAAGAGATGAAAGTGATATCTCACTTTTGAGTATGTTTGGGATTCGGCGAAGGAGAAGGAGAGCAGAAACAGAAGCACGTTGGAGGGATGAAGCGAAAAAGAAGAAATCAGAAAAGGAAAAGAAGATAAGAGGGAGAGGGGTAGGGGCGTGGCTGTGTTTTTCAGAGTAGGGCAGCATTTTTTGTATTTTATTAAATGTAATATTTGTAGTGTTTGTATTATTATTAGGATTATTTAGGTATTGTTTGTATTTAGTGTCCGGCTACTAAAATCGTAAACGCAACATCTTGAATGAGTAAAATGTAAAAATTATGTTTTTGGACACGTCTTCGAAAGTCTGATATAATAATATTGTCGTTGTCTTTGTTAGTTCACTCTTATATTTTAACTATAATTGGTATGTTACCGGTACGCGTGCGGACTCGCTAATCGAGATAATCTCTCGTTGACGTGCTTTGTTCATCAGTAAATATTTTAAATGATTTATTCTCATCATTCGTTTATCAAAGCTACTCGGTATTGCATATTTCAAGTAAAAAGTAAAAATTTAGGCGTAAAAATGCATAAAATCGTTTAATTAAATCAGGATAAACGATTACTTTATTCTTTACAGGTGAATAATGACTTGGAAATTTACGGGTGGTTACAGTACCTACCCCTTATGGGAACCTCATCCTCGAGGTTAAGATTGTGTTAGTCGCTTATGTGACAAAGGGAAATTTTTGAAATTTTCTAGTTTTGTTTGCAAACGTGATGTGGATTAATTTGAAAAGAATATTTTAAGAGGCATAATTTATTTGGGATGAAAAATTGGATAAGAGATTTTCTTCCTCGAAAGGATCCTATAAAACTAGTTTTTATACGTGATGCAAATAAAACAATTTCTCAAAGGTTCATGATTGATGTTTCTTAGTATAAAAAGTTTTGATAAGGTTTGACCATAATTTTTTTTGACTCGTTAGAATAAATCTTTTTAGAAAAATGCCACTACGCATTTTATTGTCGGCACAACTGTTATTTAAAGGAAAATTCTCGAAAGCGAAAACGTTATAGAAGAAGACGTGGTTGGGTATGTATGTTTTCATAAGTTTTAAATGTTTATGACAGAGTTTAGTTGTTAAGGTTATGCTTCTCGAATTTGAACGGTATATGTAAAAAAATATAGTCTTTAAAATTTTAAAGGGATCTTGATGTATGTAAAGAAAATTGTTGAATTTCAGTTTTTGTGAATGAAAACTTGTCAAATAAAGTTTTTAGGCGATCACATGGAGTCGATTCCAAGGTGGAGGTTTTCAAGCGAATTTAAAATTCGTTTCGTAATTTCAAATAGTTTTAAATACCTTAGCTTTTGTAAATGATGAATCAGTTTTTGTTTCCAAGCATTTCCCATTAAAATGTGTATCTAAGTTTTTCAATAGGAGTAAATAGTTTGTAAGGAAATTGCAGTAAAGTTCATAAAAAGGTTTGTAAAACTACTTTATTGAATAAGAAGAAAATATTTCTATTATGATAAATCATAGTTTGCGGTTTGGTATTAAAGCAACACTTGGTAAGGTGATTGTTAAGACAGCTTACAAGGTAATAGAAAACGATTTATTTATTATTTATAGATTAGTAGTGAAATCGTAGTTAACTTTGTGATAACAATTCAAGTTATAGAATAACTCGTGAAAATGCTTTGTAAAATAGCTTATAAGAAAGTACTTTATTGTTTGTCAGATAGTAGAAGATTTCGTAGTTCAATTAATACCAAGATGGTTTATAGCGTGGTAATAAGATAGTCAGTAAAGTAAAGGCGAATAGTTTGTGAGGTAAGAGTACCAAGTTTTATGGTTTTAAATCAGACAGTGGCTAAAACAACTCGCTAAAAGGATAAAATAGTTTATAAGACCGTAACGTAACTTGCATGAAAAATTTGTAACGTAGTTTACAAATTGCTATCGTAATTGTTTGTTGTTTCATAAAATAGTATTAAGGTAATTAATCAGTTTATCACTCTATAAGAAAATAGTTTGCAAAGCATTAGTAAAGTCATTGTTTATGAAGTATTAGCAAGGTCGTAAATTTTTGGTTTAATGGCACAGTAGTAAGACTTTTTGGGAAAATGACCGTGAAGTGATTGGAAAAATAGTTGAAAGTAGTTTGCGTCAGGTAACGACGAAGTTTTTTTTTTTTTTTTTTTTTTTTGTCTTCATAAGAGGGTGCTAGGACGGACAGTTGGAGTTTCAAAGAGATGAGTGGAAGATTAGGGACCCGTTCCCAGAAAAGTGGCTTGAGTTGCAAGCTAACTCTTGGTATGTCTTTAGATCGTTTTAGTCGTTCGTTTATTATTTATGTTTAGCGAGGGGTTCCCTTTGTGGATGTCAAGGTGTGTTGTTCCTAGAATGGCTAGGGATGTAATCCAGTTCATCGATTGAGTACGAGTTTTGGGGTAGAGGTGACACCATTACCGCAATGGATGACGAGATGACTTCGATCTTAGCGTCTAAGATAATGATAATAGGATGGGATGATGGATACATTGGTTGCAGCGATCCAGTAATAAAGAGTTAATGATCCAGTAACGAAGACGATAAGTCGATGAGATAGGAAACAGAAGACATGGTATAGTAGCGACCCAAAAATATAATTTAGACATAGAGTAATGTCGTGCAGTAAATAAAATTTAGTTAGTCGCGCATAATGTGCTAAGAAAATCTAAAATATAATTATTAACTCACATCATGCAACATTTCACTAGTTATGTATTATATGCTCAGCAAATCTCATACATAACGTAGGTACGGCGGGCGCGAAGTGGTGGCGTAAAGTGGTCTAGTGGTAGTGTGCATCATCTTCCAGGAAAACCTCTATGCACGTTGCTAGTAAGATGTAGACGCGGAGGCGTAAGGTAGTAGTGTAAAATGGTCAGTTTAGAGAGTGTAGTAATGAGAAATGCGTTCCACTTAGGAGAAAAAGTATCGTAGTGAGAAAATGTTGTGACGTCAGTGTGTGATGTGTAGAAGTAAACCTTTATAACTCTTATGATGAAAATTTTTCTCTTTTTAGAAGTCAATCAGGAGGTCAACTGGACATACCACTATTATAACTACTTTCAGTATTGCAACATTCACCTCTGCGTCGGACATAGGTGATCAGCTATGTCCCACCGTCCCCTGGTTGAATATAGGTGATCAGACTATATTCACCCGAGGTTCAATGAATCTTGCAATGCTTAGCTTAGTTATACTAGTAACATGTCCTAATGCCTTTAAAGTTTGGTATGAAAGATTGAACAAATATTTCATTTATGTGGGGGAGAAGGCGTAGCGCAGTGGTACGTAAACATACGTATAAGTAAGGCAATCCTAGCTAATAGTGAGACTAAGTTGGTAGTAATAAACACCTATATTATCAAAGATGACTTCAACGAGTCATAAGTGAGGCAATCAGCTTGGCAGGCAGGCATGTGTCTGTCATAGGGTTAAGTTCTTGTAAAAGTGGTTATAGTCTAGGTTTTGAAAATTTCCTAGTTCTCTATAACCAAGGCTCTGATACCAATCTGTAACACCCCCAAAAATGGTTTGCAGCGGAAGAAAAAGTTTTTGGATGCTACTTAGTTGGATCATAACACAAGTGAAAAATAATAGCTTTTTCGTAAAATATTTCATTTATTGTAGTAAAACAAAGTTTACAAAAGTTGAATTGTTGCGGAAAAATGGCTCATTAACAAAATGTGGTCCCTATAAGTAAATCAGGGTCATCTATGACCATGCCATACCAATGCCCAAGCGCCTCCAGAGTTAGCTATCGCCTTTTTAATACCTGAGATAAATATGCTTAAAAAGATCAACACAACGGTTGAGTGATGTTCATAGGTTTAATAAATAGTTGAACACAAGTAAGAGATGATAATTGCTTCGATGATAATTATCCTAGAAAACAGAGATTATTATTATGCATTAAGCTCATGACACCAATACTAACTGCATACACCTAATTACTGGTGTAAGTAATAAAATTGCCCCCAGATGTAATAGCCAATTACATAGAGATAATCAAATATGGTGCTACCTGTTATTTCCGATAACCGAGTCGGGGTTGTCAATTCCCATAGTACTATCCACAATATTTGTGTTCACTCGCAAGTGATTAATGGTTCATGATGAAGGGGACTTTTGGCAGGCAACTTAGGCTATAATAATAATAATCAGGCAAGCATACATTTTAAGAAAAGACTTGTGTTCTAGTTTATAGCATGTATCTCCCCCAAAGAGTTTATAAAACAGTTAAAAGAATAAAAGTGGGGCTATGAACTCACCTTGGCATATAATGACGTAAGTATCGCAAAAGAGAATCAAGTAACAGTATACGGTCGGCATAACCTAGAAGATAATAACTTATCTTATAAATATGTCACGTGAAGTTAAAGTAATGTGTATGAGTTTTCAAAAGATGTTGTATCATTGCTTTCATGTTATAGTTTGTAAAAAGGTTTTGTATCATCGTTTGTGTGGTGGTTTGGATGTTAAGACTCGAGTACACACACAAAGTATAAAACATATAACATAAGTATAAAAGGAAATAAACACATAAGGGTCAAATAGCAGATAAGTGAGAGATAAGTAGATTAGTTAAGTTTTGGACATTGACGCATTTATTTATATACTTCTAAGTTGTGTAATTTGGTTTCAAATACGTTATCTAAATGTTACTTAAGTTGTTAATCTAAGTAGTTACCGTTTAATTTAGTTAACAAATTCATGCGTCACTATTTATTTATATCGAGTTAATTAATATAAAGTCTAATTTATCAAGTTTGTCCATAATTCAAAATCAAATCTCTAGTTTCGAAAATCCTATTCCAATTAATAAGCCCAACCTGGTTTCAAAACGATAATCTCGTAATACAAGTTAAAACTACAGATGTTGTAGTTCGATGTCCGATTCCGTTAAATATTTATAAATATATCCGTGTATTGAAAATGATATACCAAAACTTAACACCAGTCAGGGGCTTCAGCCTGTACTCAAAACCAAACACATCCTAACAGTGGGCTCGGCCCAAAAATAATTTCAAAACCAAACGTGGCCCTTATTGGCTGTTGAGCCCAGTCAATTCCATAACAATACAAAACTTAAATCCAATCCAAACAAAATTCAAAATTTTCAGATACAAGCACAACACAAACACATAGATATAAAATTAACACCCCTTGGTGTTTACTATTAAACCAAGACTAAGACCGCCCTATGTTGGTTGTGTCGAGTCGAGTCACATAGAAGGAGAACACCTCTTCGGTGTCTAGCTAAACCAAAATAAACAAGTAACAACACCCTTGTCAAGTTTTTGTTGTTAAACTGAACATGTAAGGCACCTTATGTGGGTGTCGTTGAATCAAGATATAAACAATCGAGCACACCCTTTCAAGGGCTGAAATACGCAAAACAAACACCTTGCTGTGTGGGCAAACTAAACCAAACCAAGCGCACCCTTTTGTGCAGCAAAATAAACAGCAAACGCACCCTTTTGTAGGATCGTTATTTTTATTGTGTTGATGATTCGGGTGGTCTTGGATGATCAAAATACATGTTTACCATTTTAGAGAGAGAAAGTTAGAGAGTTGGGTGTTTTCTTGGTAGAGACTTGGTTCTCAAAAGTATGGAATGTTAGATTGAAAAGCACCACCCCTTCCATGGATGGAAGGGGTATTTATACTTACAGACACAACGACCTCCTATCGGCCTGTGGATCAGGTATACAGTGGGTAAAGACCCGTCCTTCCTCCACGGTGTTGCACTATGCTAAACTAGACTAATAACTAACTAATAAAACAAGTAAATAACGTGAACTAACGATATGTCTACGAGCTAACTTATGCTAGATAATACTTGGGGTGACCGACACTTCACTATGGAATTTTCTAATTCCTAACAATCTCCCCCTAAGGGAGGTCACCCCATGTTTTACATTTCGAATCCTAGCATTCTATTTTATCTTCGCCTTGTGCTCGTAGACTTTAATTCTTCACTTTCGCAATCTTTGTGCTTAAGTAGTGCAACTTCAAAGTCCGCATTGATTTGTACTTTTAGTGGATGCCTTTAACTGATCCACATCTTTGATGACCTTCGAGCTTTCATTGAGATCATCACCACAAGAAATCTCGATCACCCTTTATTGAGTTGCCATCATGTGAAGTTGTGACTTTTGGACCGACATGCTCACACTTTGAATCATGACATCTTTCCATCAGAGTAGCGGAAGCCTTACTGGTTCATGATATTTGCAGCAGCATAGCGAAGCATAGTATGAAATATCAGCCATGTTATGTAGATATGCACCAGTCATGATTTCTTCAAATTAAGTGTGGATGATGTGAGCATGCGGCTTTGGATTGACTCCTCAATTCTCGATCACCGCAACCGTCCAAATATACCTACAAACAACAGTTAGCAATAAAACACACGAAAGTGTCTTTGATCACTTTCGCGAATTGAGGTACACGCCCACGGTTCCCGTTGATCGCGATAAATGCCTGTGATCGTAGGATTCCTAAGAATCTCCTTGACAGGGTTTCGCACTGTTCTAGTTGTTCTCAAACCGAACGCCTCAAAGAAGACAACACGAGTGAGTGAACCAAATAATTGAGATTCACCGATTGATTAAAAATGATTTGAAAACAATCGCGTATTGCTTGAAGAAAGAGTTTTGCAATACGACGAAGGTTTTATGAGAAAGATCAATTTTCAATCAAAATACTTTTTGTATTAGAGAATGAGTACACATTCGACGTGCTAGCGAAAAGAAGAGATTCGCACATCGAACGGTTTTTCTAAAAGTATTTTTCAATCAGAGATACTTTTTGAATTTGAAATGAATACACATTCGACGTGCTAGAGAAAAGAAGGTTTGCACATCGAACGGTTTTTCCAAAAGTATTCGTCAATTCCATTCCTGGACCAAGGTTGATTCAAGACTGAATCGCCCCATTGTTTCTATCCAGTTGTCACAAGTTTGATCTTACGAGAAGATCTCACATGTCACCCACCAAGAGCTTGTTTGATGTTGGCTCTAGAAGGATTTCCATCTTCATCGTGAATACTTTTACATACCACTCAGATGTTCTGGCAATACCACAAGGATAATGCGTAGGACTCTTAATATAATCTTACTTTCCACATTGTGTGAAACAGCAAGTCTTCATTAATTTTGTGTCCTAATGAGATATTGTGGATGATCTCTTGGCTCTAGACTCAATCGTGCACATTTGGTTCCTATGCCGGAGACTAGGGAGAGGGTCTCCTTTCTTCAATATCAACTATCTCTAAGAGAAAGTCGATAGATAATGTCGGTTCCCCGTGAGAATGAAACAAGCCCTTTTAAGAGGAACTTGAGTAGCTTGGGAAGTTTAGTGCAGTGCGTCATCAAGGTCCATGACGCCTTGTCTTCAATACCAGTGTTACCTTAGTAAACACCAAGAGCATAGGTATTGAACCCGTTACGCCTCTAAGGTTGAATTATTGGAGGGCTATTTCTTTTCACCCTTTTCACATTCAATTCTTTTCATTCTTCAACCCCTTCAATGCTTACCGAGACTTCATTACTAGAACCTTGTTGGGTTTATTCCAATACTAGCTCTGTCTCAGTCCGCACTCTTCCCATATTCTCATTTTTCTCTTTTTTTCATCATACCTAAGGACTCTACACTATCTAGTGGATTGTCCCCTGGTAGATCCCTCCGGTTCTGGCGGATCGTGGGAACGAATACCTAACCTAACCATCCTTATAACACCATGCATAAAGTAAATTGGTCGGTCTTTTGGTATTGTTCTTTCCTTCATGAAACCAATCGAAAAATCATTTGAAAAACAATCAAGGTACTTGTGATACGAGATCAAAGCATTTTGTACCTTAATAGTTTTGATCATTTTAGAAATGCTCCCCTCAACATGTACATATGATATTGAACTTGTTTGGCACATGGAGGTAAGAGTTCTTTGAAATAATTTCTTTGAAATAATTTCTTGATCACATTTTCCTTAGAAAAGCCATTTGAATTTCTTTGGTAAATTCTCCCCCTCAATATGTGCATAGGATAAGAGAAATCATTTTACCACATAGAGGCAAGAGTTCTTTTGAAGCACATCCACGAATCACAAAAGCCATTAAGAAAACCATTTGAAAACTCAATCAAGGTACTTTATAAGTCTCTTTAAAAATTTTTTTGTACCTCGATAGTTTTGCTCCCCCTCAATATGTGCTTCGAGATTCGAAAGCGTTTAGCACATATGAGAGAGCAGCCTGCACAATTGAATCAAAACGATCAACTTTTATCAAATTTCATTATTAAATCACAAATTCTCCCCCGATCAAAAATATCAAATCCTTTGAGATTTTGGATCCCAAGTGATTTAATTAGGTTTAGAAAACATTGGAGAAAATGTGGCCTTGTTTAAATACTCATCTGGTTTTTGGATAAATCCTCCTCCTCAACATGTGCATTGTGTATTTGAAATCGTTTGGCACATGGAGGCAGGAGTGCCTTTGAAGGACTAAAACCAATTCCATTAAAACAGATTTGAGATTTAAATCACGATCTCTCCCCGATCAAAAATTTCAAACCATTTGAGATTTGTAATCCCAAAAGATTTAAATCATTTAGAAAATTTTGGGGAAAGACGTGGCAAGATTTAATTCTGAAAGATGACAGATAGGAACAGTTTTTCGACATTAAAGATTGTTAGTGTCAGGTATGATAGTTTTAAGAGACCTTTTAAGTAAAATAAAATTATTTCACAATCAAACAAGAACAGAAAAAAATTTCATTTTGACAGATCTTTGAGTTTTAAAGAAAACCATTCCATGACATAACATTAAATCTTTAGATCACCACATTTTAGTGTACAAACAGACTTTTATGAAGAAATATCGTTTGAAAATATATAATTTGAAATCACTCTCCCCCTCAATCCATGACAGAAGTCAATAATTGAGTGACTTAGGTTTTGATAAAAAGAAGTCCGGTGATTTCCAAAATTTAGTCCAATTAATTTTCAAAACAATTTAATCAGATTATATCAAAATTGTTTAAAAATGGTATCCTGCACAAAGATACGTTAGGTGGTTGAGAAGCTTCGTTGTTGTTGTTGTAGGGCTTGGAAGAAAACCGTCTGCAGATGCAGTGAGACTTCTTCTTACGTTGCATTTTGAATGCCAACTAAGGTCAAATTAAGCTCTGTTTCTTCAATCACTTAGAAGAAAACCATCTGCAGATGCAGTGAGACCTCTTACGCTGCATTTATGCCAACTATCCATAGAAGTCCAATTAAGCTCCCTTTCTTCATTTGTCAACCCAAGATATAGTTACCCTTTCCTTTCGGCATCCAAACATCATATTATGTGGGATCCTCGATCGGAACATTCTTATAACCAATATACCGCATACGCTAGTGAACACACATACGATATATGGTGGTCGACATCACCCAAACAGGAATCGACTAATAAAAGTCAATTCAACATATCAATCAGTTCATATAAGGTATGGGAATAATGTGTTTCATCAAACTATAATCATCTAATCCTAACAATCATATCCTAAATTCCTAGTCCTTCGACATAGGCAAATATCATTTTTAATTAAGCACGTAGGATAATTAAGAAAGCCCGTTAGATGATATAGATTTGGAAAACATTATCCCCCTCAATCCATGACTCATTTTATGAAAAGTTTAAAAGCGCTGAAGTCATTGATTGAGTTTTCAATCTTACAAAAAATCTGAAACTGATTATTTTTAAAGCAGCTCATTTTCCACCATTTTTGAAAACAACAAATATTTTTCTGAAGAATTTAAGACGGAAAAACATTTGTGTAGGAACAGTAGTCCTTCGACATACTTTCCTCATTTTTGTTTTTAGGATAAGTGCACAAAATATTTGAAAAATTGGTTTAGCGTAGCACTTTCCTTTCTTGAAGAATGGGTTGCTATCTGAAATAATAGCAAGCTATAATTTTAAGAACGGGTTACAGTCTAAAGTAACTGCAAGCCATATTTTGAGACATGTTTAGAAAGGAATATTTACACCTCCTGCTCGAACTTCATCTAAAGTCCCCGTGCCATTATTGAATGACATTTCTAAGACCGTAGATGTTATCGATACCAGAAGACATGTCATAGAAAAACATATTTTTGGTCTTTTTCAAATTTTCTGATTTTTATGGGTTTTTGAAGGTTTTATATTTTTCTATTTTCTTTTTGCTGGTTTTATATTTTTGTATTTGGTTTTTCTGATAAATATATTTACAAGGATAGAATAGATGATATAGTTAAAGAAGATGATGATACGAGTACCGAGATAAGGATATCGAATAGCCCCGTTGTAGAAGATAGAAGCCATCATCCCTAAAACTTTAACCACCAAAGCTTCCAAGACTCTTGAATCGAAGAGAGAGATTGAGCCACTTGAAAGTGAGACTTTGGCAGCTTCCCCCCAAACCGAAAATCCATGTGAAGAGCAGATTCGAAGCTCTATTTCAAGCTTTCCTTAGCCAGGTGCACAGAGAAGCACACCATTATCATAAATCCCGCTGCTTTTTAAGACCGATATTCAAATTCTCCATTCGGGATTATATCATCCAATAGAACATCAGCAACGTTTCATCCCACACTTAAATAATCTTCTCAAATTTCTTTTCCACTGAGGTCTAAAGCAATCCATTCCAAACAGGTGTCAAGAGAACAATTCCCCCAAGTAGTTGAATTGAAGCGCAGCTTTGTATAATGCTCAGGAACTCTCCCGAACACACATCATGAGGGGAATGAAAACACCTTCCCATGTTCACATTTTTCTTCCCGGATGATCGTATATGAAGCTCAAGAACCAGAAGTACACCAATACCCAAGAGCTCTCCCGAATACACATCATGAGGGAATGAAAACACCTCCCCATGTTCACATTTTTCTTCCCAAATGATCGTGTATGAAGCTCAAGTATCCGAAGTATACCAATACCCAAGGAAGGAATAACCGATAACATTGAAGAAGCAGCCCAAGTCATCGATTATCTCTCGGATGACAATCTCTGTGGATGTCAACTCCGGAATAAGTGATTATATCTCTGAATCACTGATTAAGCCCTCAAGTGAAACAGCTGAGCACCCCCAATGTACACAATTCTCTCTCCTCTGATGATTATGATAACATCGAGATCATCACGCACTTGTGTACCTCTTTTATCTTCAAAAACTAACTCTTCCATCTCTTCCCCCACATAGTTGGAATAAGAACACTAAACGCCTTGATGAGTAAAATCTTGAGTTTCTCTGCGGTCATGACATTTGTTTTCCCGGGATAACTTCAATCACTTAGAAGTATTAAGTCCATCAAGTTTACTCGCCATGAGTTAAACCTTGAGTTTCTCTGCGGTAATAACATTTGTCTTCCCGGGATATCTTCAATTACTTAGAAGTATTAAGTTCATCAAGTTTACTCGCGTTTAGATACGTGTCTCCTTCCCCCTTGCTGGTTTTGACACTACAGAGTCAGCAAATCATTATAAGCCCGTATACTAGAAATTTGATGAGAAGGACACTTGAACTCTTGTGGGAATCAACTTGCTGAAGACTCTCTCTGACTATTTTTATCAACCCTTATGTAGACAATTTGAAGTGACCACTGAGGAAGAAAACCCGATATACCATACTTGAAACTGAAGTCAACTTCCCCACATTTGTATCTTAAGCTTGCACCTAATGATGGAAGAACGGTGTAGAGAATTTATGCTTCAAGCAAATCTCTAAGTACTCACTACCCAAACAAAGTATGAGACATTAACACCTCTTGTGATTATCTACACCGTCATATGCGTGTGACACTGAGTAAAACGAAGTAACTCCTAATAGTGATAGTTAACCGTGTCTTCAACCATCCACCCCGACTTCTGGTAACTAGATAAACCAAGTCTTCAACTCAAATTCTTAAGCCCGAGCAAGTTATCAAATAAGAACACGCTTTGTGAAAGTCAACTTCAATCTCAAATAAGTGATAAATGATTAACTCGGAAGTAATCAACTTGTGTCAAATGTCTAACACGTGAATAAATGTACAACCGGATGTACATTGACTCACTTAATGAACAGGAACAAATGATTCCTCAACATCAATTCCATCTTCCTAAAGATATACATATAGAGACTGATCTGGAAGATTCACCAATAATGTCTTCAAGTTGATGAGGAAGTCATTTTCCTTAATGTTCATGTGGTTGATTTACAGAGTGCACAATAATCCGTGAAGATTTGGTAAAGGAATACCAAAGAGCGGATCATTTTTCATGAACAATAATCCGTGAAGATTTGGTAAAGGAATACCAAAGAACGGATTATTATTCAATAGTGCAACTGCAATATAACAATAGTCAATAACAACACCTCCCATAAACCGACAATCTGTATGATAAATGCCCCGATTAAGAAGAAGTCTTTAGATAATCAAATGCAACTCGTCTTTAGTCTTCTAACATGTAGCGAGAATGTAGAACATACTGTAGACTCGACCTTCTTCAAGATTGTCCGAATGGGGAATAGAATGTTTACATCTTCAACTCACACCAAAAAGCATCCCACCATAAAGCATCACAATTAACTTACATCTTGCAAATCCCCTTAACTAAAATCCCTCCCAATCAAACAAGAACGGAAAGATGTTCATCAAGGAAATCAAGAATCGCCGCAACGAACACACAAGATGGTAACACCAAACTACCAATCCCATCAAACAAGAACAGAGAGATTGTTCGGAATCATCATGTTGATGTATACGTGAAGCATTAACCGGAAGCACTTTGTCGATAAACTCATCAATCCGAGTGAAGATGTCAACCAACGGCTCTTAGAAGAGAAAAACTCCATGTGAAGATGACCCGATAATAAGAAGCTCGGTTCTTACATGAGTTTAGAGCCGTATGACCATTTAAATTCTCAAATATCAATCAACAATGCAAAAAATTCACACTTCTTCTCCCCCTCAAGAATTGCATACGGAGATGCCATTCTTGACTAAATAAGTGAAAATCATCCGAATGTTCTATTCACACTTCTCTCCCGCAAAATAAGCACATGATGTCGCCATCTTCATTATAATCGAGCAAGTGGAATGAGAAAACAATCAGTGGTAGCCCGGTTCACTTTGTGATTGAAGCGCATGGAAAAAGTATGAAGCATGTTGATGAGAATGGTCATAAATAAGAAAATTTCTCTTCTTCAGAAGATAAAGCGCACTGAAGCGTACACTTTTCTTTTCTTTAGAGTACGAGGCATGAACTATTGTGTTCATACGTCATAAGAAGATTTCTCTTCTTCTTGAAGATAAAGCGCACTGAAACGTACACTTTTCTTTTCTTTAGAGTACGAGGCATGAACTGTTGTGTTCATACGTCATAAGAAGATTTCTCTTCTTCTTGAAGATAAAGCGCACTGAAACGTACACTTTTCTTTTCTTTAGAGTACGAGGCATGAACTGTTGTGTTCATACGTCATAATCTCTCTCTTTTTAGCTCTCTTAGCAAAACATGTAATCATCACCATTATCATTCAGTAGGCTCTTTGCAGTGACAGCTGATGGAGATGACCCAATATGATGAATTTGACCCTGAAGAAAACTAACCCGAACTAATGACTTATACTTGCACATATGTAACAAAGAGCGGTCCGAGACTTCATGCCCATTTGAATCTCTAAGTACTCTATACTCTTCAACCAACCAACCATCCAAGTAATAGACGACATTACCTCTTGAAATCCACAATTGAATGTGACACTGAGCACTACAACGTAACTCCTTTAAGTGATAGTTATTTTGTGGTGGTAAGAGCCCAATTCCCCCAAGTGGTAAAAGAAAAAGTAAAAGCCACCCAACAATAACTAGATTTCCAAGTCTTCGTTTATGATAATAAGCTCGAACAAGGATCATGAAGAATCTTCATCCATCCATCCCCTGATATCTTCAGATACTAAGTACACTCGCCCGTGATAATTCACTTCAACCTCAAATAAATAATACTGAATTAACGCCGTTGTCACATCTTCTGGTTAACTGCTCAAATCTAGCCTTCTTTGACATTTAAATGAACTTTGATAATGGTTTTATCCCGACCATGGTCAAAAGCACATAACCCCGTAAAACCATGTAATAACCAAACTGCCATGACAAATATCCAAACACACATCCAATTCATGAAGTACACCCTTTTATCCCTTCTTCGAAGTAGAAACCGTAGCACCAGCATCAAATAAGATCCCGAAACACATTTTCCTTTCTCCAGGATGGTTACATCAATACGGGATTTTACAATTCTATGGTTTAAACTGAGAAATAGTTTCTTTCGCGGGATTTTATAAAACCAAGAATAAACCGTAAGATAGATCCGAAAATGCACTTTACTATTACCAGGATGTTTCCATAGTCACGGGTTTTTACAAGTCTATGATTTAAACCGAGAAATAGGTTCTTTCGCGGGATTTTACAAAATCAAGACAACACCGTAAACAATGTCAGCTTGAATATGTTATGACAATATTGGTTTCGGTGAATATCAGTTTTAGGGGAACATGCAGCGGTTCATCAACGGTCCAAAATCCAACATCATCAATATCATCAACCATCATCAACCATCCAATAAACACTTTGGTGAACACATCTTTCACAAATACTGTCGGCTATTGCAGTGACCACAAGGAGAAATAGACCCGATATGCCAAACTTGACCATGAAGTAACATTCCCCAGATTTGTTACTTAAACATGTACTAATCCATGTAAAAAAGAAACGGTGTACCCAATGTACAAAACCTCTTGACATTCTCAACTGAGTGAGACACCGAAGTGATAGCTACGTTGTTAAGCGAGAAAGAATCACAACCGTAACTAAATAGCCAAGTCTTTATCACAATCAATAAATGCCCAAACAAGTCATCTTCACGGAATGGTAGAAAGAAAGAAGACAAAATAAGTAGACGCGCTTGGAAATCTTCACTTCAAGTCCAAATAAGGAATACCGTACGAAACCCCGTAGTCAACTTTGTTTACCCATTAATTCAAGTTGTGACATAATATTCTCCGTGAAAATGTATAACCCAAAGTACCAATCCTCATTACCAAATCTCATTAACTCAACAAATCTCAATATCAAGTCTCAACCTTTTAGCCAAATGAAATACCAACATTAGCTATAAACAAATGTATCATTCGTTGAAGGTTAATGACCAAACATTATTTCATTTGTCCACAAAGTCCATCATAGTACTCACCCACCTCCTCAGCTTAACCAAATAAGTTCAACACATCACTATTGCACCAAAGCACAATTGGAGAATAAATTTCAAACCCCAAAAAAAATCTCGGCCCAATTTTTCATTAACACACGATCCACTTGAAACTCTAAATATCGATCTGACAATCAATGGGTATCAACCAATTTTATAACAGAATGTGATATCAAAAGCCATTAAAATGGTATATGAGAATTGATCTCACATCAGTATTACATGATTAAAATTGGAACGATCCTCTCATGCCCATGAATGAGACTAACATTAAAATTGTATCACATCAGTACACAGCCCATGATAAAAATTCGGCCCAACCTCCTTGTGTAGTCATATGGCCCTGTTTGTATTCATTAAGTATGAGTGGTCAAGGCCTATCCAACCGATCCAAAAGCCACATAAGGGCCCAAGACAAATTACACCCGGTTACACCCAAATAAAATTCGTGTGTATAAAAGACTGATAACATATTAACCCTAAAGCTTACTTTCAGTCAAACCCTAAAACATCTCACATCAATAAACACATCCGCCCCCATCTTTCAATCTCACATAACCAAAAAAAACATTTGGTACACATCAAATCTTAAGTTTCAAGGACATAGACCAAACCCTAAATATCACTCGTCTTACATTCCAAAAACCTACGCTTCAAGGACAAGATTAGCCACAGGGATGGCTCGTGGTAGAAATGTACCACAGAGATGGTTATGTAAACGAGACATCCATTCACATACAAGGTACCAGGTAGGTTTGTTCAATCTCGTTACAAATAAGAATAGACGAACGAATGAAAATGAGT
This sequence comes from Chrysanthemum makinoi, assembly GCA_910596185.1. Taxonomy (NCBI): domain Eukaryota; kingdom Viridiplantae; phylum Streptophyta; class Magnoliopsida; order Asterales; family Asteraceae; genus Chrysanthemum; species Chrysanthemum makinoi. The sequence continues at coordinate 158,416,800 of OU343223.1, read as the reverse complement.
TAACGTTAATTGTTAAACTCACTTCATGGTTTCGAATATCTTTGATGAAAGACATAACGAATCAAGATGTTCAATTAACAGATTTGTTTGTTGAAAAATCTTAAACATTCGGATAAAATAGCAAACGTATTAAGATCGATGAAGTACTCGTTCATTAGTGAGTAGATCTTTTGAGATCTATGAGTTATTTTAGAACCATTCACAAAAATGAACACGGCTGAGATCACGAATCATTTAAACGTTTTGAGTTATGGTAATAGAGTCATAGATCAATGATGGGATGGATATCTTTCATAAGGCTTGACTTCCAAAAGTTTGAAAGAAACTTTGAATGGAATGAGAGATATGATTCTGAGATCTATTTTAATTGCTTTTCGTTCAATGAGTCTTGATGAGTGATGAGGTCTTGTTTTGAGGTCTCGGAAGAGGTTTAGATATCATTGATGATGTAGACTGATGATGTTGTTTAGAACTGAGGTCGTGTTGAAGTTTTGGTATATGGTTTAAGTTATTTTGTGGTCGTAGTCATGGTTCAGTCACTCTTCTTCTTCATTTCTTTCACCAAGTCGCTAACGAGTCATGAACCAAGTCGCTACGACAAGTCGCCACGACAAGTCGCCACGACAAGTCGCCACGACAAGTCGCTACGACAGCAAGTGACTAAATAGCCAACTCGCTAACATGACAAAAACAGTTAAAACAAGTCGCTAAGTTGATATTTGACATTTTCCGATGAGTTTTCCGACTATTATTCCGACCATATTCATATATAAACCCAGAAAACTTGTTTTGACCCAAAAAAATGCATATGAGATTCATTGTTTTCCCAGAAAATATTCAAAGGATACATCTTTTTGACTCACTTATATGACCAGAAAACTGTCTAAAGAAAAATTCATAGGGAAATCCTCTTTGACCAATTAAGACCACTGATTGACCACCATATTACACAGCATCGGTAACAAAAAAAGATGTCTAAAAAATGATATAAACTGTTTGGACCAAAAGAAACACAAAACAATGTTTAAAACAGCTATACCACTATTTTAGAAAAAACTATTCCGACACCAACAAAGTATATAAAAACAGTTAAGACAAGATTCGAACCACAAACAAATCATCAAAACATTCGAACCACAAACAAATCATCAAAACACAAAAACCTTGGCTCTGGTACCAATTGTAGGATCGTTATTTTTATTGTGTTGATGATTCGGGTGGTCTTGGATGATCAAAATACATGTTTACCATTTTAGAGAGAGAAAGTTAGAGAGTTGGGTGTTTTCTTGGTAGAGACTTGGTTCTCAAAAGTATGGAATGTTAGATTGAAAAGCACCACCCCTTCCATGGATGGAAGGGGTATTTATACTTACAGACACAACGACCTCCTATCGGCCTGTGGATCAGGTATACAGTGGGTAAAGACCCGTCCTTCCTCCACGATGTTGCACTATGCAAAACTAGACTAATAACTAACTAATAAAACAGTAAATAACGTAACTAACGATATGTCTACGAGCTAACTTATGCTAGATAATACTTGGGGTGACCGACACTTCACTATGGAATTTTCTAATTCCTAACACCTTTTCGTGCAGAAATTTCAGCAGCAAATGTACCCTTTTCGTGCAGAAATTTCAGCAGCAATTGCACCCTATTCGGAGCTGAAATTTCAGCAGCAATTGCACCTTATTCGGGGCTGAAATTTCAGCAGCAATTGCACCCTTTTTGTGCAGAAAATTTAGCGACAAAACAGACCGTTTAGGGGCCGTATCCCAGCAAACAAACGCCCCTTACTGGGGTTGCGTTTCAGCAACCAAACGCCCCCTGATGGGGCTGCGTTGCAGCAGAAAAACACCCTTTGGGGGGGCTGCGTTACAGCAGACAAACACCCTTGCGGTGTCTTCGAGCTAACTGAACAAACCAACCAACGAACACCCTCTTGGGTGTGTTTGTGGACCAAGTCGACTCACTAATCACACACCCTCGTGGGTGATTTTTTTACTATCCCGAGAACAAATAAACACCCTCTTGGGTGTTTGTCGTGAACCAACACAATAAAACGACTACCAAAATGTAAGCCGAGCCATAAGGCTCCTGAAAATTAATAACTACTTAACCAAGTTCGAAATAAGTCACACGTACTCAAATAAGATATTTAGTATAACCAAGCATAAGCAATTTGTATAAATCCCAAGATAAGCTATAAGCTTATAAGCTCGAACCAAACACAACCCTTTCATTTTTAGTTATACCGTGATCACAACAGCCCCAAAATAAACACGTAAGCAAATTAAGCAAACTAAAGCAATAGATAAGCACACCGAGTGCTTATAAATAAGTACTTCGAGTCAAACTATAAACCAAACCACAAGACTATTTTTAACGATGATACTAGTTGTCACAAATCAACTTTTAATCCATTCCATTTACATAATTATTTACAAATTTCAAATTTTCATTCGAATCAAAATAAAAATAAAATGAATCTAAGCTTGGTGGGTTTCCGACATACCCACAAAGAGAAGGAGGAGATGATGATAGTTGCGGTTGGATTGGAGCACGACCCGAACCCGATCGAAACTTGAATCGACTCTTTGATTCCCTCAATCTACTAATGCCTTGACCCAAGGATGAAGAGGGGTTTGTGTGGTGTAGTGGAGAGATGGAAAGTGGTTGTGATGATGATTCTTCAGCGGTTCGACAGTCATTAAATAGAAGAAGAAGGGGATGGTTTTGACTCAAGATTTCTTGAGGTCACTCTCGTGATAACCCGTTTGTAGCACTAGTCCTTTTACTTGGATGGCCCCCTAGGAGCTCTTGTGAGCCTGCATTGGGAAGAGATGAAAGTGATATCTCACTTTTGAGTTTGTTTGGGATTCGACGAAGGAGAAGGAGAGCAGAAACAGAAGCACATGGGAGGGATGAAGCGAAAAAGAAGAAATCAGAAAAGGAAAAGAGGATAAGAGGGAGAGGGGTAGGGGCGTGCCTGTGTTTTTCAGAGTAGGGTAGCATTTTTTTGTATTTTATTAAATGTAATATTTGTAGTGTTTGTATAATTATTAGGATTATTTATGTATTGTTTGTATTTAGTGTCCTGCTACTAAAATCGTAAATGCAACATCTTGAATGAGTAAAATGTAAAAATTATGTTTTTGGACACGTCTTCGAAAGTCTGATATAATAATATTGTCGTTTTCTTTGTTAGTTCACTCTTATATAATAACTATAATTAGTATGTTACCGGTACGCGTGCAGACTCGCTAATCGAGATAATCTCTCGTTGACGTGCTTTGTTCATCAATAAATATTAGAAATGATTTATTCTCATCATTCGTTTATCAAAGCTACTAGGTATTGCATATTTCAAGTAAAAAGTAAAAATTTAGGCGTAAAAATGCATAAAATCGTTTAATTAAATCAGGATAAACGATTACTTTATTCTTTACAGGTGAATAATGACTTGGAAATTTACGGGTGGTTACATTGTTGACTTGCTGAACACATGATCTTTTGAAAAATAATATAGCAAACAAGCTACAAACTATTTTTTGTGTTTATAGAGTTATGGATATGGGGAAATCTTACCTGCTTTTTCAAGTAGGCAATTGCCTGCTTTCCTTTATAAAAGAAGGGTGTTAATACAAATAAGCCGTAAAAACGTTTATTTATATTTTACGATCTTCTAATGTTTTGTCAATAACAAACGTAAAATCATTTTAACGAAACAAATAAAATATGTAAATGGTTTGAGCCAATAGTTTACTAACACACTTACGTTTTCATATAAAACACTAAACAAGTAATAGTGCTTCCATGTTATAGTAATGCATATGTATAACAACTAGTGTTTAGATTATGGGTATATGTAGGACCTTAAATATATCAACCTTATCACAAACCCAACACGTTATGCGTAGAACACGAACAACACAAACACAAACATATGCGTAAATAAAGAAGGAAAGATTAAGATGATGGTGACTTGAATATATGAAACCGTGTATGTGAGAAGAGAAAGATGAAAACAATATGTTGTATATTCCAAAGAAAACACACATACACACACACTCAAGCACACACCTCAAATGACACATTTGAGGTGTATTTATACTACTTATTCTACATGCCCTAATGGGCTTTCCATGGGCTTGGATTGGGTTGGATTGGATTATATCTTTCATAAGGCTAGCTTAACTTGACTAATAGCCATTTAGCTTAGCCCAATCCATGAGCCCGTTGACTATTCTTGCACGATATCTAACACACGTTACAAAGTTCCTAAACTTGAATTACCATCACTTCTTAATAAAAATGTTACGGCTAACAATCTCCCCCTAAGGGGTGGTCATTCAAAAGATGCTCCACTTGATAAGATCTTTACTTTTCTCGAGCTTGAACTTTGTGTGTAGATATAGAATAGTCTTGATTTTTTTTCCTTCATGCTTTGTGATTAATTAATGTGGTATAGAGCCATTGTCAACTTCGTTGGTTTGGTGTTTCCACGTCTTTCTCCACCATGCTCACACATCTATTTGTCTTTTGGTTACCAATGATGTTGTTCTCGAGTCTTTGAACTTTGTAGATTCATTGACATTGACGAAGAATCATCTTTAACTTTGAGTAGCCTTTGATTTTGATGAGAACTTTCATGTGTTGTTGGTATGAGCATGTGAAGAATCTGAACGATCAATCCGCTCTGGAGCTTCCATAAGAAGAAAACATAAAACAAGTTAGTAATAAGCGGATTCCGGCACTTACAAGTTTGAATTTCGAGGGTGTTAACAAAGATAGTGTGAAAACACGTCTCTAATTCTCACAAGGGCCGTTCCTGAACCGGAGTCCCACAAGTGAGATAACACGATATACCGTACGCCTACGTTCAGTGAGTCGCTGAGGTCCACCGAAGCATCACCCCACGACTGTAGACCGTTTGAGACACACTAAGCGTAATCCACGGGGAGTTACCGAAGTGACTCTGCTCGGGCTGCATGATGTTGACCCTGGCAGGAGTTTCCATTCAATCATTGAAGATCACAGATGTGAAACTTCTCATAAATGTTCTGGCAGATTGCTTAAGATCTGTGTAGGACTCTAGAATATATCACTTGTGTCCTTATTGAAGAACAACAAGCGATGTCATGTCAAGTGTTCCTATGAGATCTTTTGATGAATCTCGTGGCTCTAGGGAGAGGGTCTCCTTTTTCAATATCAACGATCTCTAAGAGAAAGTCGATAGATTATGTAGGGTTCACAGTGAGAATGAAACAAATCCTTTTAAGAGGAATTGAGTGGCTAGAAGGTTAGGTGCAGTGCGTCACTGGGTCCATGACGTCTTTGTCTTCAATACCAGTGTCATCTAGTGACAACCAGTAGCATATGTATTGAACCCGGTTTCTGCCCTAAGGTTGATTATGGAGGGCTATTTCTTTTCACCCTTTTTCATTACATTTCTTTTTAATTCTTCAACCCATTCTTTCTCCTTTCTCACATTACTCCTTTTTTCAATCATTCCTAAGGACTTCTAGTTCTAAACTATTTGTGATGTCCTTGGTTAGATCCCTCCGGCTCTGGCGGATCATACGACGGATTTACTATCCTTAGACACCTTATAACTCCATGACTGTCCTATTGTTGCCATAAAACCATTTTCTTGTAAATCTCTCAAAGTGTTTATGATTATCAAAACATTTTGTTAACACCTTAAGAGTTTTGTTTTTCAGAAACACTCCCCCTTCACATGTGCTTATATTGTTTTAACTGAAATCTGCACAGAGAGGGTAGAGTTCACACTTTTTGAATTGATCGACTTTAAATGAACAAGACCGATTCGAGACACGTTTACATCACTAGAGAACTAGCTTGAAATTATTACCCGTCCTGGTCAAGTCCATAGAAAGTTTCTCGAAATGGTACATTTCCTGACTTTAATTTCTCATCAATTCATTGGTTACGACTGAGTCGAGCTCTTTTGAGAATCACACAACGATCATTAAACATTTTTGATCACCTTTTAATCACGTTTCTCCCCCTCAAAAATAGCATATCTATGATGTTTTTGAAACAAAATGATTAAAAGATATGTTTTTCAAAAAACATTTGGAGAGAAACTGATTTAGCATGAATTTTGGAACAATTTTGGTTTAATACTCCCCCTTAACGAAAGCATATTTTTCATACAGAAAAGTTAGAATCAATTAAGGGTTTAGAGGGAGTTATCTTGGTACCAAATGTGAGATTTTGAAAAATCTTTTTGGAAAATTTCGAATCAATGGTACGCAAGATGTGAAGAAGATTTTGAAAATCTTTTGAAGATATTGGAGAAGAATTATCTTCAATTGTTTTAGGATAAGTGCTCAATATTTATGAAAGTCGATTTTGCATAGCACTTTCCTTTCTTTAAAGATCGGGTTGCAAGCTGAAATACTTACAAGCCATTATGTTTTTAAGAATAGTGCTTGAAAAATATTTAAAACCTTTGTTTTGGGTAAGCACTTTCCTTTCTTTAAAGCGCGGGTTCTAAACTGATGTGTCCAGAAGCCATTATTTTGAAGTCCGGGTTTCGTACTGAAGTATACGAAAGCCATAATGAAGAACTTTTGAGAAACGACATGTTTTAGAAAACATTTAAAGAACTCTCGCTCAAGCATCTGTACATGTCCGTATCATTGTTGAATGAAATTTTTAGAAACATACAGAATATCGATTATACGAGAGACATGTCGTAGAAGAGTATTTTTGGATTTTTGGTTTTATATTGTTTTTCAATTTTTTTTTTTTTGAAATTTTTTCTAATTTTGTATTTTGTTTTTGATTTTATAAAAGAAATGGAAAATCAAAGATAGAAGATAGAGAGAATGAAGAAGAAGAGTTTACAGAATTGAAACCCTCTGTTGAGCTGGGTTCTGAGATATTTGATTCACCTGCAACCAAAGACGAAGAGATTTCACAAATAATAGTGTTAGAAGTATTTGATTCCTCACTCTGAGGGTGTTCACAGACAACAGTTATACTGGTTTCTACTTCCTGATGATTGACACTATTATCTGTGTTGGTGCAGGTATCAAAAATCTTTCCTGTGGGAATCCATCTAAGACCAACTTGGTTGAAAACTTTTCCCGTGGGTTTCCACCTAAGGTAAGATCTAGGAGTCGTTTTCTTTTCAGATGCAGCGGAAGACTCATTTTTAGAGAAACTACGTCCTGATGAGATCCACCTATTAGGTTTCCTTTCTATGTTCATTTTGTCAACGGGTTTGTTTCTAATTGGTGTCTTAGTGGATTGTGCCTTGGCACGAGAATTATCTTTCTTGAGATATTGTGAGACATATGCATCATGATTAGCTGAAAAGACACATTTTTTACATGTAGTACAGACAAATTCAATATTCTTGTTTAAAACAACAACTTTAACTTTGTCACTACAGTCTTTTGGAAATTGATTCTTGCTCCAAAAAGACTTAGAATTCCTAGTGTTGTTTTCTAAGGGCATAGCATTTTCTTTTGCGCAACTACTCTTAGATGCAAGCCAATCCCTAGTCTTTGGTAGAGTGTTCCTAGGTAATGGTTTACTACTACTAGCAGTGCCTTAAAATCTTGTAGAATTTATCACCCTAGATGTTGCACCTAAAATTCCGTCTTTTCGAAGTCGTGCCTTTTCCTAGCTTCTTCTAGATAGTGATTGTTGAACATGTCGTTAGAACCCATGATTCTTTAACTTGATTTTTTGTCACATTCCGTGTACTATTCTTAGAAATGCCATGTGTAATCACTTTTTCTTTATCAAAACAGTTTTGCAAAGAACGCTTTTCAAAACCTTTGATACTTCTCTTTTTAATAGGCAGGGACTGTGGAGTGACTGTTTTTGACAAATCATTTTTCTCATTGACTTTTGGAGGAAACAGAGAAATAGACATTTTTGGTTTGAAAACCGGTTTGGGAACATTTGTTTTCTCCTTAGTCAATGGTTTTGCAAACTTAGTATCCACAGCCTTTCTTTTTAGACTTCCCAGCTGAGTTCTCAAAAGATCATTTTGCTCTTTCATGTCCTTGTAGGCACGCTCATACGACAGTTTGTCATACTTGCATTCTTCAGATTTTCGATCAAGTTGTTTAAAATAGGACACATTTTCTTTTTCAAATTTTTCAAGAGCTTATTCATATTTTGAAACAATTGCGGAGGTCTCAGACTGGAGTCTTTCATGATATTCAACAGAATATGTTTGTAAAATAATGGACATGATATCGGTAGTCATAACATCTTCGAAGAGATAATTATTCAAAATTTCCAAAAGTTTGATGTGTTCAACACTTTCATTGGCTAGCTTTACCAGGGATTTATGGTCCTTGACAAAGTCAGTTGTTTCTTTAAAAAATGTTTTGTTCAAAATGAATTACCCTTGAGTTGATGGCATTTAGCTGACGGGCAATTTGAGTTTCAAAAAACTTTCTTTGTTCGATATCAAAACTAGAGAACCAGTTATTAGGTGTAATAGTGGTTTTAGTTTTAACAGTCTCTTGAAGATCCACAATTCTCGTTTTCACATTGTCTAAAATACTTCTCGCATCACTTGAGTTAAAAGGATTGTTTGAAAACATTTGTTCAATGTTCGAAAGAGATTTTGAGACAACGACTGGTTTTGAAACAGGTTTTGACTCTTTGTTTGAAACACTTGGTGTGATGGAGAACTTTGACTTTTCTTTTTGATTGACAAAAGTGATTCCAGAAATTTTGTTCCATTTATTATAATCAATAGGTTTGATTTCCGGACCTTTTTGTTTCATTCTTTCTCTACTCTCCTTAGATAGTTCTATCGTTTCAAGAGAATCATGAACACTTATGGGTTCATGCAAAGGTTGTCCATTATTCAAAACATTATGTTCTTTCTGAGCTTTCTTGAGGAAACAGGGAGGTGTGTTACCAAGAGCCATTTTTTGTGTTGTATGAAAATACGGATTTGTTTGATTAATCAGCATATTAGTTGATTTAGCTGAATGACCCGTTGTAACAAGCAAATTTTCCAATTTTTTTTATTATTTCATCTTTATCATGAATTTCATCAAGAAGAGAATCTTCTCATTTTGAAAAGTCTGAAATCAACTGTTTCTTCTCTTTTTCAAGATCATAGTAAGTTGCTTTTTGTTTAGAAAGTTGGTTTTTAAGTTCATAAATTTCCACGTTTAAAGATTTAATTTTCAAGTTCAAATTAACATCAAGCGTGTTATACTTGATTTGCAATTGATTTTCTCTTAAAACGGATTCTCGATAACCAATTTCTAATTCTGACTCTTTGTTTTTGTGAAATTCAAAAGCTTTTGCATTCTCCTTGTAACTCTCAAGCTCAGCGGTCAATTTAGCATTCGCGGCCTTAACTTCGCGATTGACCGTTTTAACTTTCTCAATCTCAATACCACAATTATTAATTAATGTTTCAAAATAAGCACGAGTTTCCTCATCATTAGCACCATTCTGTTCAACTGGACCTCCATTAGGATCCATATATGAAGTTTCAGAGTTAACATTGCTATTAACTTGCTCCCCCACATATGTGTTATAATAAGGTGCAGGAGACACAGAATTTGGCTTCTCATGAGTAAACGAATTAGCAACATTACTATAATTTGGTACCTCATTGAGTGGATCTGTGTAGTAGACAGGAGGTGTATCAAAAGTACTGCTTGATGTTGTGTCCTGCTGGTTGACTTTATGACTGGAGTTTGCAATTATGTTTGCTAATTCTGCCATTCCTGCCTCCGTGAAGTCGTATTCCTCAGTAGTCAACTGTATTCCCGACTCCTTTTTATGTGCTAACATCAACATGTACTGAACCTTTTCTTGAATCGTCATTGCTTTGACACTGCATTCTGAATCAAAATAACCTGAATCTTTTCTGTGATTGCCGAACCGAAGTCATAAAACAATTATTCTCAGTTGATTCTTTATCCTCTGTTTGACGATAATCACTGTTTTCAATACCCTGCAGATATTCAGGTGCATCTGGCTTAGATTCACACAATGCTGCACTTCGTTCCTGTTCGGTCAACGGCTTGCGCCTCATATGCTCAACGAATGAAATTGGAAATCTCAAGTCAAGATATCTTAAGTGATCTGGAAGCTCATTATCTTCAACTTCATGCTCATTATCAGTCGACGCTTTCTCATTCTCAGTCAAATTTTCTTCAGTATCGGACACCGTCTTTTCAGTTTTAGGATATGGAGCAAAAAATTGAACAATAGATTCCATATCGATCGATGAAAGAAAATTGTTGACAAAGGACATTGTGAACGTGTGAAATGAATTTGCGGATCTTGTAGACGATAAAGAAGTACTTTTTGTTTTCGAATCGAGTTTCTCGATAACTAGCATGGTAGTTATATCCAACGAACCCGAAAAATCTCAACCCAAAAAAAATACTACTCAGTCTCGGATTATCGAAGCTTAATCACAACCATGATCCAAACTTATACCCAAATATTTACTTCGATCCTTGTGACAACAAATCAACAGCCCAAAGAAATAAATAATCATCTAGAAGAATTTATAAGCCCACGAACTCAAACTTTAGTCAAATTCGAAATAGGCCCAACATCAATCAAAAGAAATGGACAGCCCAATGCAGAATTTTACAATTCAACTAAACCTAATCTCACGCTATAAAGTACTCTTAAACACCACAACCTAATTTCACTTAACAACAAAAAACGCAGTCACACCTTTGATCCCCTTTTTTTTCAACCGAAGGTAATCAGACAATTCTAATATCTCTCTTCTGGAAACCGAAAGAAGTTACAACAATAAAAAACTTAATCCCCTTCTAGTTCTTGAAACAAACGAATAATCCAATAGCAAGAGATCCAACACAAACCGATCTTATTTTTGCTTCGATGACTTCCAGTAGCAAAAAATCTTCAAGGTCATTTTCAGAAATGATCTAAGGTAGGTGTGTTGGTTTTACTGTTAATTCGTTTTTGATTTGTTGTAACCGAATGAAAGGAAAGGATATAGACTGAAGTTTTTGTTCTTTCTTTAATGGTTTTCGAGAGGATCGGTGATGAATATCTCTTATGGTTGTCTTGCAAAGATGAATCGGTTAAATTTAATAAGAGATAAACTGAGATCTGTTTTTTCTGTGTTGCGTTTCTTTTTCCCTTTAAGTTTTGGAGTTGTCAACAGATGTGGGTTTGGGTCTAGGATTGATTCTTGTTAGATGTTGGTTGAGTAAAATCTGGTTTTGTTACTTCTTTTCAAGAGTTATGCGTAAACAGTTTTGAATTAAAACTTGTTATGCGTAACCACTTAGGCGTAAACACCCTTGTGCGTAAACAAACCTTATGCGTAGACTTTTTTGAAAAACCTTACGCGTAAACCACTTGACCTTAGTCGTAAACTATTGTTATGCGTAAACACTCTTACATGTAAGGTTTATGTGTAAAAAACCGTATGAAATACTTTCCAAGTAAGTCGTAAACGATCTGAAGATAGTCGAAAGGCCTTATGCGTAGAAATGAGGTCTTATGCGTAAACCAAAAACCTTATGCGCAAAAAACGAGGGTTTTGACTTTTTCGTTGACTTTTTCAGACCAACTTTTCCGGCAACGTTTTTCAGACAGCTTTTTCCGACCAGTTTTTGTACCAGTTTTAGACCACAATAACCAGTAAAGATTAAAACAAAGAGTGTTTAGTACAAAAATGATGTGCTGACTATAAGCTTGAAAACAGATACTTTGTGGACAAAAAACTGGTTGGACTTTTTAGGACAAAAAACTGTTTGGAAACTAGAGGGACTTTATTTTAGAAACCATCAATCCCCTACTTACCAAGGGACACCTATCAACCGTTGGATCAAAAAACATTTTTTAATGATAAAAAACACGGAGGGACTAATCTTGCCAAAACGTGAAACTTCCTCCAACCACATAAACACAACACACGCCATTTTCATCGAAAAACAACACGCCGCTTTCTCTCACTAAAATCTCTCACTAAAAACAAACCATAACAATCAAAATCACCAACAATTAACCGTCAAAATCAAAAACAAAACACAAAAACGCATCAATCTTCAACTGAAGAAGAAAAAGCACAAAAAAAAATGGATCAAAACAAACCTACCAACTCCGAAAACGAAGGTACGATGCTTAAAACTAATTATTTAGATGTTATTTATGTATCTCTACTGATTTTATGCTTATTTATGAATGTTATTGCTATTTATGAACATTTTTATGTATTTTTTTGCTGTATTAATGACATGCAATTGATGATTATGTATTTATTTGAGATTTTGCTGTCATACTGTAAAAGAAGAAGAAATTTATGAAGATTTTGCTGATTTTAGATGTTTTTAGGTGTCATAAGAAACAAATTGTGGTAGATGTGGTAGTGATTTGGTAGTCTTAGTGGTTTAGTTTTGATAACGGTAGTGGTGGTGGTAGTGGTAGTGGTGGTGGTGGTAGTGGTGCTGGTGGTGCTTCAGTATAGTGGTAGTGATAGTAGTAGTGGTAGCGAACGTCGATTTGACTTTTAGCGTTCTTCGTGATAATGGATATGTTTTTAGCTTGTTATGAGTACAATTTTGATGTAACTTATGATGCGTTTTTTAGTGTGACAGAGAAATATTTTATGGTATATCACTAGTGATAGAAACAGATGTAGCGATAATTAATTACTTGTCACACGATTAGAGATCATGTAGCGCGATAACTGATACATTTTTAGTGTTTTTTGTGGTAGAGGTGCTGGTTTAGTTATGACTTTTCGTAGTCGTAGTGTTACTAGTAGTGGTAGTGGT
>OU343223.1:158366318-158403909 GCA_910596185.1 Chrysanthemum makinoi | reverse complement strand
AACACTTCAATCTTTCAAAATTCAGTATTTTTCCGATCAAGTGTTGAGGGGGAGAAAATAAACTTACACTGTTTCAAATCACCAGTGTACTTGCATGTTATCACATCTCAGTTGATTCTTTTACAAATGGTGGTACATTTCCTGGTTCAAAGACACTCCTCGAACTTTAATTTATAACCTTTCATTATTTTCTCAAGTCGAAGGGGAGTGTCGTCAAGTTTCTTTCCAAAAAATCTTCATTTGGTAACCAAAAATGGAAGTTAAAAGGCTTTGGATGAAAATGGAAAAGGTGGAGGGACCAAAACTGTCAAAAACTTAAAGCTATTTTAAACAAAACCTCCACCTAACTTAACTCTTCTCATTTATTACTATCAACCAAACATATCCTACGCATAAGAATCAATCTTCAAATCTGTGTTTTGGATCATCATCTTGTAAGTTGTTTCATAATCTTAACATGTTTTCAAACACTGGTTTTGATTTTTACGTGAATCCAACGGTCAAAAAGATGTATAATCTTGGTTTTGTGTTCTACGCATAAGCGTATGAACACATAATCAAGATTGTGTGATTGTGGTTAAAAAGATTGTTTCAAAACGTGTTTTTAGCATCAATGATAATATCTTTATCCTCAAATCTTACCTAGAAACATGAATTGATTGATTTTGAAACTTAGGGTTTATGCGTGGATTTGGGTTCTTCCAAATGTGAAGTGTTTTTGGTCTAATTATTGCTGGGTTATGTTCGATGATGTTGAATTAATCATATCCTTGCTCTATAACCACCAGATACACTAATTAATTCAGATTTTTGAAATTAGGTTTAAGGTTCATAAGTTTGGGCATTTTGATTCACCATGAATTAGATGTTAATACTTGTATATACTCATACAATTTGAACTAACAAGTAACAAGTTTGGTGCAAATTCTATGGTTAGAAAAATCCACGCTGCATTATAACCCTAGGGTTTAGACTTACGCTGCATGACTTTCTACGCTTAACCGCATTAAATGATTCATACCATGTTTTGCTTGATAAAATGAATGATGTGTTTAACTTTGATGATATGATGTTTTATTTCGTGATTGCTAACACTTAGAATTCGTAATCAAGGTCATTTGATTATTCACGATAAGACAATTCTACAGTAGTTATGTTACGCGAAGAAAATCCTACGCATAACGCCTACGCATAAGGTTCTACAATGGACTACGCCAGATCCCGTGAAGGATATGCGTAAAAGTGAACCTCTACGATAAGGTCAACTCTACGAGTAGCCTTACGCAGTAAGGTTAATATATGCCTAACATGCTCTACGCATAGGTCTCCTTTTCCTACGCTGTAACATTTCACGCGAAGTTAGATTCTACGCCAGAAGTTTACGCTAAGCATATATCATTCCTATCTACGTATCTTTGCCAATACTACGCTAACCCCGGATTGACCTTCATGATGAATTGTTACGTGCACAAACTTGTAAATAAACTAATCATATCATCACGAATCCTAAAATGTCACTAATAAACTGAAATCGCTTGATATGTTGTGAACAATAAGTGATAAAATAAACTTTAAAACTTAAAGTTAACTAACTCATGAAACATTTCACGACGTCATTGGACTATTGAATATACAAGTGACTTAGGACTCGGAACAATCATTGACACCGCATATTCAATAACTAGACAATAAGACCTTCTGGTGACTAACATTATGTCTTTCGATATGTTGGTTCTTTTGGCTAATGTTATTTCGATCACGCACATGGTCAACAAATGAATATGGATGCACCTCGTTCTTCCATTGCCGATATTCTATCCTCATGGCTATCCAATGAAGATAGGAAAGAATAATCTCCGTGTTGACTTTGACAACCTCACTTGCTCATAATCTTCATGTTTAATTGCTATTGATATTCTCGAGGACTCATCCGTATCGTAACATGCTTACACACTCGCAATCGTCTCAGATCTACATCCAACTTCCGAACACTATGGAAAGGGTCAAAGGACAAATCCGCCGCGGACGGTGACTCAATCACAAACAAGTCACCATTACACTCGCACTTAAGGGTGTTCTCCTAATTCTCGATGTCGATCCAACCAAACTATATGCCACACCCGCCAAGAGCTCACTCTCCAATTCTTAATCAATATCGGTTATGACGAGGCTACGTGAGTAATCACCAAGCATTCTCACGTAGAGCTTAAGAGTATTCCTCAACCCTCGAGAACTCTCTACATGATCATCACCAAGTCCTGCTGTCGCGGATAAATGCTATGAGCACCCTAAGCTCATGGAACTGCAAATATTCTGGGCATTGGTCAACAAGCAACACATCGCTATCGGCTCGATTTGGGATGACATGATGTCATTTCTCAACAAACTTGGCTCAAAGATTCCCTACATCAGATATACAAAATTGTTGATCCAGAGAGCACTTGGACTTCATCCCGACATTCCCAAGAGGCTCAATGACCCCACAATCACATGTTGACGGAACCCATTCTATCCGTTAGAATCAAGGAAACGCCTACAAAGAAACAAGGTGTGCCGTGGCCGCCGCATTTCTAATCAAGATGTCGAAAAGCTTGAAACGTACAAAAGGTATCCGAAGCAATGACAAGGCAAAGTTGGTCATCTCGATTTAAAAATCTTCTCGAACACCTGTAGGAGAACCAAAAGAGGAAGTGCAGAAGTACGGCAAGTATCGTGAGTCAAAGGAAGTTCCCCAAGAGGAACCCTCATTCAAAGAGGACTGTTCCATCTAAGGAAGCTCGCCCCATCCAACCCCAAACCCAACCGCAGAGAAAGCTTGTGGACTAAAGCTCAAGGTACTTAATAATGATGAAGAGATTACCTTCTCGACCAGAACCCAGATCCCTCCTCCAAAGCCTAAATCTACAAGTCCAATAGCCAACATGGAAAAGGAAAGACTTCAGACTTGAGTCTCGATGAAAGCTCAAGAAGAAGAAGAGCAATTGGATCAATCATACATGAAGAAGTTTCACATCACAGATTCATAAAGTCAAGAATTTGCTAAAGATCAAATGGGTGGCCCAGAGGATCGTGGTGTCGCTTCACCTCACCGTGTCCCGATGCGTTAATCAACCCGATAAGGATCCGTGCCACCACTCTTGTGCAACAACAACAATGTATCTTATTGAGGACACTATTGAGTATGATTTTGAAACAGGAACCTCGAAAGAAAAAGTCTATGATGACGAAGATGATTATGACTAAGTTCTTCTGCATACCCAACATACTCCAAGGAGGATACTCGCAACTCCAAAGGACATGAATCTCCTCATGTCTCCTCATCGACCTTCATCTCACTCATCACCACCACCATCAAAAGATCAACAAAATCATCATCCAAATCCGGAAGAAACCACCTCGATCTTGGATTTCAAGCTCATAAACGAATTCACAAAGCCGCCAAACAAGTCGAAAGAAAACGCGGCTCATCAAAAGCTAAATTTTTGCCGATCACATACAAAGATATGTATGACGAAAGCATGACAAGATGGAGAAAGAAAGGGAATTTGTTCAAGTTCATGAAGAGTCATCGTAGAGGAACGAACGAAATGATCGGTTGTTACACTAACAAGTACCTTCGTGATATCGCTCCTAAATCCAAAAGGAACTGAAAGACAAAGAAGAGATCATACTCACAAGTTTCTTCTGATCACTCCTCGTGTGACTAGAGAAATATTTTCCGCATAACTCACCCCTAACATCGAAGCATTGGTTAAAAATACAATGGCCAAAGAAGCCGATCTCTCTCAACTGAAGTTAATCGCTAAACTTGTGATACAAATGTCAAAGCGATCCGAACGCTTACTTCGGATGAAGCTAAATTTTTCGAAAATCTACTTGATTTTCAACTCAGATCATCATGCAAGGAGTCAGCCGATCAACCCAAACGACCAAGAGATGACGAGGATAAGGATAAGGAATTCGCACCTAAACGCCGTAAGGATCCGTAAATCTACCTCTATGCCACCTCCTCCACCAAGAACTTCTTCTCAACAAAAGTCTCCTCCACCTCGTCTTCTAATCGATAAACCCTGACGATTCCGAAGTTACCACCCCGACTCATAAAACAGTGATTACTTTGAGTATACGGGTGGTGACGATGAAGAGGTCCTTGAGCCCCGACAACAACCCACCACACCCAAACAAGTGCGTAAACCAAGATCATCATCAAGGCCTTCCAAAAGAAGAAGAAGACGACTCACCGAGTTGTCTCATGGCTAGATGACGATAAAACCGAAGAGTTTGAATGGTTCTCCACACTTGTCAATCAAACTCCCTACCCTGATGAAGGTCAAGAATTGGTAGACGGTTCTACATTGAGCACGCAAAACTTTTGCAAGAAAAGTTCCATGTGAAGAAAATGACGAAATCAATTGAAGCGAATCAAGAATGAAGCATTCCAACTTAAAGACAAATTGAAAGCGCCGCCGAGGTCGAATATCATCTTGAGAACATCGCCGAGCTATGTCTAACCACATGGATTGGCTCAATCCCGAAGCAAACATTGACTTCACACAAAGGGACAACCCTCCATACTACACCGATTAGACCAAACCTCTACCGACCATTGGCCAAACAGACGAACCACGGATTCCTTTCCGATACTTCTTTAACAGAGACTGGATTTTCTTACACGGTAGCGATGGTTCGCTAAAATACGCTACATCATTGACTCTTCCATTCCCAAATGCTATTTACTCAAACCGCATAGCTATCGAGGAACGTGCAAATCACTTGTTTTCTCGACAACGCAAGCATACGACCAAGATGCATTGTATGGGATTCATCATTGGCCCAACGCCGGAGAACTCCATTTCACGTACCGTCTGTAAGTCTCAACATGCAGTGTATAGTTCTAAGGACATCGTGGCCATCAAACACATTGATCTCAAGTCTAATTGGGACTATTCATTCTTAAAGAATATCATAGTCAAACGACAAGATGAACAAGACTATGGATTCTCCGAGGCTGACTTTGAGAACTTGTCCCTCAACGACATCTAAGACATGTACCTTGCCAAGGTACGTAGGTCAGAGACAATTCTCGATCAAGTTCAACGTGAATTTATCAAGTCAGCTTCTCATCTTCATTAGACGATTCAGATCAAAGAACGTGTTGAAGATATCCGTGATGGTCGTTGAATCTTATCGACGCTGTCAACCTCACTCCTCCAATGCTTACTCTTCCCGATCTCAATCGCCTACCTCAATATACGCCATCAAAGAAACCTTTCGAGTTGTTTACCGAGTGAACTTCAAAGAAACCGCTTAATGGCGTAGTGATCTTCGTAAATTCGGGATCATACTTTGAAGCCGGTTAGGGACGGATTAGCATACGTGTTGAAGGATATACCAAAGGGATCTCGTAGCTACGGAATTCTCGTGAAAGGAGGGATGTGAGAAGGATCATCACCATGATTGATGAACGGTTGTTCGTGACGGGATCGCCTCGATCATGGAGAGCTATGTTGGTGGTCACCCAGAGAAACATCACCGCCAACGCTAACGCTCTCGAACATCAATGCATTCCCGGTACCCCTTGAATTGTTTCCTTCATAATTTTGGATGTATGATTAAATATGTCTATGGCTTGTGCACACATAACAATGTACAACCCGTAATTGTCAAGAAAGGACCCCCGTGGTACGCCTCTGCCACAATCCTTATAAAAGGAGCTTAAAGCTTCTTACTTTGAGTAAAACCTATCAAACCTTTCACTTTTCAAGGTTTTGCTCAAAAGAACAAGTACTTTCCCTTATGACTTTCAAAACCTCAACCGCTTATATCATCACTGTTGAGGGGAGTATTTGATTAAAACTTTGTTCACAAATTGTTCATAGTGGTGGTCATCTTCCCAAGAACACTCTAAAATGGTCATATTTATTCTCAAACGTTTCAAAAATAACACTTTAATATGCCATTTTTGAGGGGAGAAAATGTGTGATAAGAAATATGTTATGTAAAATGCAAATGAATCTAGGTGTTTCCGTGACTTAACCAACTAATTGACGGATACTTAACCGTTAGTAACTCGAAAAGACTTGTCCGGGACGGATAATAATTTCAAGCTAGTACGCTAGTGATGTAAACGTTCTCGAAAGGACTTGTCCGTAGAATGTACCATTCGAGAAACTTTTGATAGACATGAACTCCGACGGGTTTGACAACCTTCCAAGGTTTGTCTACACCTTCAAGGTAGTTATTAGAGCTAGTTGTCACCTAAAAGATGACAATGTAACTCTTAACTATGCAACGAACTGTCTCGGGGGATTGTCTATCTTCAGTGAATCAATTCAAATGTGCGCTTTTCCTCACATGCATTTTAACCATTAAAACTATTAAGCATGTGTGAGGGGGAGTATTTATGCAAAATCTTATCTCAACAGTGGTACTAAAATGTTTTTCATTAACAAACCCTTTGAGAGACATTTTTTCATACAAGTGGTTTTAATGGCAAACATAGGTTAGTCATGGAGTTATAAGGTGACTAAGGTTAGGAATAACCGTCCTATGATCCGCCAGAGTCGGAGGGATCTACCCAAGGACACTACAAATAGTTAGTATTTAGAAGTCCTTAGGTATGATTGTAAAAGGAGAAAATGAGAATCGGAGAAAGAAGGAGTTGAAGAATTAAAAAGAAATGCAATGAAAATGGTGAAAAGAAATAGCCCTCCGTGATTATTCAACTTAGCGCATAATCGGTTCAATTCATATGCTAATGGTTGTCACTTAGTGACGCCGTATTGAAGATTAAAAGTCGCCATGGACCCGGACGCATGCACTAAACCTTCTTATCCACTCAAGTTTCTCTCAACAGTAGCTTGTTTCATTCTCACAGGGAACCCTACGAAACTATCGCTTTCCTAGAGATTGCCGGTATTGAAGAAGGAGACCCTCTCCCTAGTCTCCGCTCCAGAAAACCAAAACGCACTATTGAGTCTAGAGCCACGAGATTCATCAAAAGATCTCTTAGGAACACTTGACATTTAATCACTTGATGATCAACTAATAAGATCATCAGTGGTTCATATCGAGTCCTTCACAGATCTTAGCAACTGTCGAGAACATTTATGAGAGGTTTACATCTGTGATCCTCGCGATTGAATGGAAACTCCGCCAGGTCAACATCAAATGCCCCGCCGCCAGGGTCACTTCGTAACTCCCCGTGGATTACGCTGAGTGTGTCTCAAACGTCTACAAGCCAGAGGTGATGCCGTGTACCTCAAATACTCATCTCAATCGTGAGGTGTACTTCGTACATCGTGTTATCTCACTTGTGGGACTCCATTCAGAACGGCCTTTGTAAGAATTAGAGTTGTGTCCTCACACTATGCCGTTGACACTCTCGAAGTTCAAACTTGTAAGTGCCGGAAACCGCTTATTACTAACCGCTTGAAATGTTTTCTTCTTATGGAAGCTCCGGAGCGATGATCGTGGCCGATTCTTCTCATGCTCACGCCAACATCATCACTAATGGAAGTTCTATTTCAAAAGCAACACACCGTCAATGATTCTTCACAAACCAAAGAATCTACAAAGTTAAAGACTTAAAGAACTTCATCAAGATGAACCAACGCCAAAGAGCGTAGGAGCATGTTGAAGAATGACGTGGAGACACCGAGCAACGGCACTGAGGCGCACCGATGCGCATAAACAACATACTATCACTCTCACCACAAAGAACAATGATCATAGAACAAAGTTAAAGATGACGTCAAAGCATAACTGCTCAAAGATAACTATCTCTACATCGGGAGATTGAAAATCAAGGCAATTCTTCTCACAAGAAAGAAGAATGTCGAAGACGCCATCGCTACTATTACATCAACGCCTTCACCGCTTTCATTCATATATACTTGAGGGGGAGATTGTTGGAATCACTCCTAAACAGGATTTCAAGTATTTATATTTCATATGTAATAGGTAGCTTTATTATGGCCTTTATGTTTGTTTAAGGTCAAGCTTATGTAGAAGGCCCATAAGCTTGACCCAAGCCCAATAAGGATAGGAAGGAACTAGGAGTGTTGCCCTAGCTTCCCTCCTATAAATACCTTGTAAAACCTTCATTTGAAGGTTGGTTGTTCAAGCTATTCTTCACTCACTTTTCTCAAACCGTGTCTATCCATAATGCGGTGTGTGTGTTTGATATTGTTCATCCGCTCTTCATCTTTCTATGCTTGTGTTGTAAAACTAGTGACCTAACAACCGAGAATGAGAAAACTTAATCGATAATGAGTATGAAGTTGAAGATAATGTGAGCTTCCGTGATCACTTAAGATATCTTGACTTGAGATTTCCAATTTCATTCGTTGAGCATAATGAGGCGCAAGTCATGACCGAACAGAACGGAGGCAAAGATTGTGTGAATTTGCCGATGCACCCGAATATCTAAGGTATTCAAAATGCTGATTATCGCCAAACAGAGGATAAAGAATCAACTCGAGAATAATTGTTTTATGACTGTTCAACAAGCTACCGCAATCATGCGAAAGATTCAGTTATTTTGATTCGTAATGCGGGTCAAAGCAATGACGATTCAAGAAAAGGTTCAAGCATATGTTGATGTGTTAGCACATAAAAAAGGAGCTTCCGAATACAAATTGACTAATGAGAACACGAATACTTCCGAAAGGTGAATGGCGTAATTAGCAAACATAATTGCAAACTCCAGTCATAAAGTCAACCACAGGACACAACATCAAGCAAGCATTTCTTTTGATACACCTCCTCCCGCCTACTTATTAATGCATCCACTCAATGAGGTACCAAATTATAGTAATGTTGCTAATTCGTTACTCATGAGAAGCAAATTCGTGCTCCCCTGACCTTATTATGACACATATGTGGGGAGGTTAATAGCAATGTTAACTCAAACTTCATATATGGATCCTAATGGAGGTCCGTTTCAAACGTATGGTGCTATGATGAGGAAACCTCGTGCTTATTTTGAAACATTAATTAATAATTGTGCTATTGAGATTGAGAAGTTAAACGTCAATCATGGTTAAGGTCGCTTAATGCTAAATTGACCACAGCTTGAGAGTTACAAGCATGATAATGCAAAAGCTTTGAATTTCACAAAACAAAGAGTCGAATTAGAAATTGGTTATCGAGAACTGCTTAAGAGAAAATCAATTGCAAATCAATATAATAATGCTTGATGTTAATTTGAACTTGAAAATTAAATCTTTAAACGTGGAAATTTATGAACTTAAAAACCAACTTTCTAAACAAAAAGCAACTTACTCGACATCTTGAAAAAGAGAAGAAACAATTGATTTCAAATTTTTCAAAATGAGAAGATTCTCTTCTTGATGAAATTCATGATAAAGATGAATAATAAAAAAATTGAAAATTTGTTTGTTACAATCCGGGTCATTCAGCTAAATCAACTAATATGTCATTAATCAAACAACCGTGATTTTCATACAACACAAAAAAAATGGCTCTGGTAACACACCTCCTCGTTTCCTCAAGAAAGCTCGTGAAGAACATAATGTTTTGAATAATGACAACCTTTGCATGAACCCATGTTGTTCATGATTCTCTGAAACGATAGAACTATCTAAGGAGAGTAGAGAAAGAATGACCAGTCCGAAATCAAACCTATTGATTATAATAAATGGAACAAAATTTATGGAATCACTTTTGTCAATCAAAAAGAAAAGTCAAAGTTCTCCATCACAACTGTGTTTCAAACAAAGAGTCAACACCGTTTAAAACTACTGTCTCAAAATCTCTTTTCGAACATTGAACAAATGTCTTCAAACAATCCTTTTAACTCAAGTGATGCGAGAAGTATATTAGACAATGTGAAACGAGAATTGTGGATCTTCAAGAGATCTGTAAAACTAAAACCACTATTACATCTAACAACTGGTTCTCTAGTTTTGATATCGAACAAAGAAAGTTTTTTGAAACTCAAATCCCCTCTGAATGCCATCAACTCAAGGGTAATTCGCTTTGAACAAACATTTTGAAAGAAACAACTGACTTTGTCAAGGACCATAAATCCCCTCGTAAAGTGTTTTTAATGAAAAGTGTTAACACATCAAACTTTTGGAAATTTTGAATACCTTCTTCAAGATGTTATGACTACCGATATCATGTCCATTATTTTACAAACATATTTCCGTTGAATATCATGAAAGACTGGGCCTCAGACCTCCGCATTGTTTCAAAATATGAAAAGCTCTTGAAAAAATTGAAAAAGAAAATGTGTCCTATTTAAACAACTTGATCGAAAAATCTCGAGGAATGCAAGTATGACAAACCGTCGTGAGATGAGCTGCCTACAAGGACATGAAAGAGCAAAATGATCTTTTGAGAACTCAAATTGGAAGTCTAAAAGGAAAGGTCATGGATACTAAGTTTGCAAAACCATTGACCGAGGAGAAACAAATGTTCCCAAAACCGGTTTCAAACCAAAATAAAGTCTATTTCTCTCGCTTCTCCAAAAGTCAATGAGAAAATGATTTGTCAAAAACAACACCCCACAAATTCCTCGCCTATTATAAAAAGAGAATTGTCAAAGGTTTTGAAAAGAAAAAGCAGCTTTCGCAAAACCTGTTTTTGATAAAGAAAAAGTGATTACACATGGCATTTCTAAGAATAGTACACTGAATGTGACCAAAATCAAGTTAAAGAACTGGCTTGCCTAACGACATGTTCAATCACTATCTGAAGAAGCTAGGAAAAAGGCAATGACTTAAAAGAAAGAATTTTAGGTGCAACATCTAGGGTGATAAATTCTACAATATTTCAAGGCATCTAGTAGTAGTAAAACCATTACCTAGGAACACTCTACAAAAGACTAGGGATTGGCTTGCATCTAAGAGTAGTTGCAAGAAAAGAAAATGCTATGCCCCTTAGAAACAACACTAGGAATTCTAAGTCTTTTCGAAGCAAGAATCAATTTCCAAAAGATCAGAAGTGACAAAGTTAAAGTTTTTTGTTTAAACAAGAATATTGAATTTTGGTCTCAGACTATGTAAAATGTGTCTTTCAGCTAATCATGATGCTATGTCTCTCACAATATCTCAAGAAAGATAATTCGTACAAGGCACAATCCATGAGACACCAATTAGAAACAAACCTGCTTGACAAATGAACATAGAAAGGAAACCTAATAGGTGGATCTCATCAGACGTGAAGTTTCTCTAAAAATGAGTCTTCCGCTGATTCAAAAAGAAAACAACTCCTAGATCTTACCTTAGGTGGAAACCCATCGAAAAGTTTTCAAACTGTTGGTCTTAGATGGATTCCCACAGAAAGATTTTTGATACCTGCACCAACACGCATAATAGTGTCAATCATCGAAGTAGAAACCAAGATAACCGTTGTCTCAGGAACACCCTCAGAGGAGGAATCAAATACTTCTAACACTATTATTTGTGAAATCTCTTCGATCGTTGCGGTGTGTGAATCAAATATCTCATAACCCAAACAACAGAGGGTTTCAATTCTCAAACTCTTCTTCTTCATTCTCTATCTTCTATCTTTTGATTTTCCATTTTATAAAATCAAAACAAAAATACAAAATTAGAAAAAAATTTCAAAAAAAAAAATTTGAAAACAATATAAAACCAAAATCCAAAATACTCTTCTACCTATTATGCTCTCGTGATAATCGATATTCCCAGATGTTTCTAGAAATGTCATTCAACAATGATACGGACATGTACAGATGCTTGAGCGAGAGTTCTTTAAATGTTTTCTAAAACATGTCGTTTCTCAAAAGTTCTTTATTATGGCTTTCGATACTTCAAGCATTTAAACCCTGACTTCAAAATAATGGCTTCGACACATCAGCTTAGAACCCGCTAGCTTAAAGAAAGGAAAGTGCTTAACTAAAACAAAGGTTTTAAATATTTTCAAGCACTATCCTTAAAAACATAATGGCTTGTAAGTATTTCACCAAACCCTATCTTTAAAGAAAGGAAAGTGCTATGCAAAATCGACTTTCATAAATATTGAGCACTTATCCAAAAAACAATTGAAGATAATTTTCCAATATCTTCAAAAGATTTTCAAATCTTTTCACATCTTATGCACTCATTGATTCGAAATTTTTCAAAAGATTTTTCAAAATCTCTCACATTTGGTACCAAGATAACTCCCTCTAAACCCTTAATTGATTCTAACTTTTCAGATGAAAAATATGCTTTCTTTAAGGGGGAGTATTAAACCAAAATTGTTCCAAAATTCATGCTAAATCAGTTTCTTTCCAAATGTTTTTCGAAAAACATATCTTTTAATCATTTTGTTTCAAATACATCATGGATATGCTATTTTTGAGGGGGAGAAACGCGGATTAAATGTGATCAAAAGTTTAATGATCGTTGTGTGATTCTCAAAAGAGCTCACTCACCAGAATCCAATGAATTGATGAGAAATTAAAGTCGAAATGTACCATTTCGAGAAACTTTCTATGGACTTTAACTGTGATCGTAATAATTTCAAGCTAGTTCTCTAGTGATAAACGGTTCGAATCGGTCTTGTTCATTTAAAGCTCGATCAATTCAAAAAGTGCGAACTCTACCCTCTCGTCAGATTTCAGTTAAAACAATATACACATGTGAAGGGGGAGTGTTTCAAAACAAAACTCTTAGGTGTTAACAAAATGTTTTATAATCATAAACACTTTGAGAGATTTTCAAGAAAATGGTTTTATGGCAACAATAGGACATTCATGGAGTTATAAGGTGTTCAAGGATAGTAAATCCGCCGTGATGATCTCATAGTTTTGGAGGATCTAACCAAGGACATCACAAATAATTTAGAACTAGAAGTCCTTAGGAATGATTGAAAAAAGGAGTAATGTGAGAAAAGGAGAAGAAGGTTGAAGAATTAAAAAGAAATGTAATGAAAAAGGGTGAAAAGAAATAGCCTTCTATAATCAACCTTAGGCGTAGTAAAACCGTTCAATACATATGCTATCAAGTTGTCACTGATGACACTGTATTAAGACAAAGATCGTCATGACCCAAAGGACGACTGCACCTAACCTTCTAGCCACTCAATTCCTCTTAAAAGGATTTGTTTCATTCTCACTGTGAACCCTACATAATCTATCGACTTTCTCTTAGAGATCGTTGATATTAAAAAAGGAGACCCTCTCCTAGTCTCCGCCAGAAAACCAAAATTTTATTGAGTCTAGAGCCACGCGATTCATCAAAAGATCTCATAGGAACACTTGACATGACATCGCCTTGTTTTCAATAAGGACACAAGTGATATATTCTAGAGTCCTACACGATCTTAAGCACTGCCGTAACATTTATGAGAAGTTTTACACTGTGATCTTCAATATGAATGGAAAACTCGCCAGGTCAACATCATGCGCATACGTTTACTTCGTAACTCCCGATTACGCTTAGTGTGTCTCTCAAACGGTCTACGGTCGCGAGTGATGCGCTTGTACCTCAAATACTCACCTCGAACTGTAGGCTTATTTCGTATATCGTGTTATCTCACTGTGGGACTCCAGAACGCCTTGTGAGAATTAGAGACGGTTTCCACTATGCCGTTAACACCCTCGAAATTCAAACTTGTAAGTGCCGGAATCCGCTTATTACTAACCTGCTTTATGTTTTCTTCTTATGGAAGCCCGTGATCGGATTGATCGTGGCAGACTCTTCACATGCTCATACCAACAACACATGAAAGTTCTCATCAAAATCAAAGGCTACTAAAAGTTAAAGATGATTCTTCGTCAATGTCAAAGAATCTACAAAGTTTAAAAGACTCGAGAACTACATCATTGGTAACCAAAAGACAAATAGAAGTGTGAGTATGGTGGAGAAAGACGTGGAGACACCAAACCAACGAAGTTGACAATGGCTCTATACCACATTAATCACAAAGCATGAAGGAACAAAAATCAAGACATTCATTCTATACTCACACACAAAGTTCAAGCTCGAAAAGTAAAGATCTTATCAAGTGAGCATCTTTGAATGACCACCCCTGGGGAGATTGTTAATGTAACATTTTTATTAAGAAGTGATGGTCATTCACGTTTAGGAACTTTGTAACGTGTGTTAGATATCGTGCTAGAATAGTCAACGGGCTCATGGATTAGGCTAAGCTAAATGGCTATTAGTCAAGTTAAGCTAGCCTTATGAAAGATATAATCCAATCCAACCCATGGAAAGCCCATTAAGGCATCAAGTCACTTGTACTATAAATACCCCTCAAAGTCTCATTTGAGGTGTGTGCTTGAGTGTGTTTTGTGTGTGTTTTACTTATGAAATAGTGTTTCATCTTCTACTCTTTGTCTCTCTAAAACATACTTAAAGATGATTTAAAAGTGTTAAAAATCGTGTTTTTATTGTCAAAAATCAGTCCTTAAATTTTTTTTGTCACATTTTATCTCGCTTTTTAGCTATTTCTCAGGCTTATTTTGTTTCTTATTTGGTCCAAAACTGTTTATTTCTTCTGCTTATTTCTGTCCAAAACAGTTTTTTAGTCCAAAATGTCAAATAACCCATTCTTTCTTTTCTGTCCAAATAGTTTCCAAATAATAGTGTTTCATCTTCCAAAACAGTTATAATACTCAGATAACTATATGAAATTTGGTGCCCTTACAAATAAACGGGCCCTGTGCAATTGCTCATAGTGCACACCCTAAGATCCGGGCCTGGTAGTAAGAGTTAATTCCTATCGTTTCTCTTCTTTTACATTCACTTTAGCTTTTCGAATATGCATTCAATAGAATCAAATGATTTTCCATGTTTTATTTATCTCATAAGTTAATAGGATTATTAATAATTCAAAAGTTAAAAATTAAGTATACAACCAAGGATAAATTGATAACATGCTATAAAAGGCTTCAAGCAATTAATACTTTAGTTGTTATCAAGTGAATGAACTCAATGAAGTGATCATTAATGTTTAACAAAAAATATCGATTAAAACACGATCAATGTATCAACGTAATTGAAGAAAAATTGAGAAGTCAATATTAATTGTGATCATTATTAAAAGAACAAATTATTAAAAAGCATTCAATACAGTATAAGATGAGCAATATTTTTCAGTTTTGATCGGTTTGTTCTATCGGATTTCGCTGACTCTGAATTAAGCGTTATGTTTCTTTATTTAATCAATATAATATTAACCTGAATTGATAGAGGCCAACTACTCATATTCTAAAGTATTAGGCTTTTGAGCTATATTACCGTGGAACTTATTGGGCTAGTTAAGGATGTTTAGCACCCACTATCCCTAGGGTGAGCTTAAAAACGTAAAAGACTTTAATAAAACCTAAACCTAAATCAACCAACCAAAACAACCTAATCAAACTAATAACTAAATCGAAATTTCTAAAACCGAACCGAATCGAACTACTAATTCGGTTCTCAGGTTGGATATGGGTTTGGCAGTCTGAACCGAAAACCACCTTGTACCGGATAAAGTGTAGGCGACGTTGTGATAGGTGTGGTTCTACCTTGTGGAATAACCCGGTGTCTAGCCTTGTACCGGAAAAAAAGAGTAGGTTTAAGTTGTGACTTCAATCGCCATAAGTAAGGAGTTGTGTCGTAGTGATTAAAACTCGAGTAGGTGACTGGGAAAGGAGTAGGGCAAGGAAGGTGTCCTTGTAGCCGGACCACTATAAACACTCGTGTCATGGTTTTGTGTTTCTTACTCTTTACCTTTGCATTAAATATTTACATATCTATCTATCAACAACACACACATCTAATTAGATTGACATAAGTCGATCTAAATATTTTAAAACAAAGTTTGAATCGGTAAAACTATTCAACCCCCCCTTCTAGTTTTCCACAAATGGGTCAAATACTTAGACTTCTATCCATTATATTATCCCATACAATACATACTAAGTATGTATGTATATATATATATATATATATATATATATATATATATATATATATATATATATATATATATATATATATATATATACTAGATCTAGTACCGCGCTTCTAGCCAAATGTTCCTAGCAGCTACATACAATTAACGCATATGTGATATAGTAGTAAGTGTTTTCAGATAACATTCAAAAATAGAACGAAAAGATCAAAAATGTAATTGCAAATCAATTGAATATGGATAATTTAACTTAAGAGTACCCGTTCACTTAACGCGGATTTTATAGCCGTGATAATTTTAGTGATAAAAAGTTTTCGGGTTATAAACTAAAAATAATAAAAGTTTGAGGATTTGGGGATTAAACATAATATTTGAACCCGTTCGACCGGGTGGTAATAACCTATGAGCTGAAGGCCGGTCCAAAACGACCAACCGACAAAACAGAAAACCGACGAGTGAAAACCTAAACCGGAACCGAATCGACGCGTCATTTCCGGTTCGTTTAGGTGTATTTAGGTATGTTTTTGTCGTTTGTCGGATCAACCTAATTCAAACCTAAAACATAAACATGAAACCAAAACCAACCGACTTCCGGGCTGTCGGCTCAGCCGATTTTTGCTCTGTTCGTCGGTTTTACGGTCCGTTCGTTTTGGACCTTGATGCTCGTACTCTAGTACAAACCGGTTGAACCATTAGGGTTACAAACGAGTCAATTTATAATGGTCAACCCGCCGGTTAGAAGCGTTCTGGTCAAACCCTGCCTTCCAATGTGTATTAATAGTTTACTTTTGAGTTGTTGCTAAAACAAAAGTCTTGTTTTTTTGTTTCGCATTACTATAGCAAGAGTCCATGAAAATGATGTAAAGAAGGATGATTTATACTACTCATTTCCATATTATTGCTCCAAGTAGTAAATGCAAATGGTAAGTCATTAATTGATAATCGGTTTGTTAACAAATTTCTCTCAACCCATTATAAGACCAAATAGAAACGTAACACACTCAATTGAAAAAAATAATTGTACGACTTTCTATGATTTTCACCATTTGCAATATCTTTAAATTGATTTCGAGATTTTTGAAATTTTCAAACAAAGTTGACTATTTTTCAAACGCATGGCTAGTTAATAGTTGCCCGCAATAGTAGTTTGATTGCAATGCATTTCAACATTTATTTTTCAACTTTTCAACATAATAGTTTATAATCAGGTATCATCGCTTAGCGGCGGGCGTGCTGTTGCGCACAATTTCGGTACAGTAGCAATTTAGTTTTCAAATAAGTTTGATGCGCTTGATTTGTGTCCTGGTACGCCGGTTCATGTGAGTTCTGCTATTGTGGTTTATGCATAGGTTCTAGTCGTGGTTATAAATTATCATGTATACAAAATAGTCGTGGTTAAAATTATCGACGTATACAAAATACTAAATTGAAATAAATTCAATATTTTAATGACGCCACCTATTACAACATCACAAATGAGATTATATACCCAATCCAACCTACCAAATTTTCTTTAAATAAATCCCCGTATGAAAAATATTTGGCTATCAATTTCCATATGGAAGATATTCCAAGCACAAAACAAATTATTGATGGAAGATATATCAGGTAATGGTTTCAACATTTCATGAATATGAGTTTCAACATTTATTCTTTCCTTTTAAACATTCAATCAATAATGTATAGCATTTAGCATATTGAATCGTTTCATAGTAATGTTTATGTTTATATATATGGTATTGATTATGTGTTGCCATGCACGTTGCGGAACCATAACTCATTCAACAATTTAATTTTTTCAACATTCAACAAAGTCAACAATTATACAAATTAATAAAACACACAAAGTTTTTCATACAGTTAACAAGTTGATGGACATATAGTTTTGAAAGTCGGGATGACCAATTCAAATTAACCGGGAACCGTTGTCGCCACCGTTCTCATAACAAGTAAAACCATCCAAACGAACCGTAGATGACCCGTTGAAACCAATATAATGATAAATCGCCTCACGAGATCTATTTCTCCGTTAATCGCCATTGTGATACCCGCTATACTATATATAAAGGAAAAAGTGAAAAGTAAAGTTGAAACTAAAAATAGAAAATGTTGAAAACATATATTTTAGAAGAAAAATATTAATACACATCAAATCCGGTTGACTCGAGACACTTCAAACCCGGCGAGTTGACCCGTTTAATTTGACCCGCTGTTCGACCAAAACCCGTCGGGTTGACCCAAATTTTAAATCGACCCGCCGACCAAAATTGAACCAGTTGAACCACCCGTGGTCGAACAGGTTTCAAACATTATGTTTAATCCTCAAATCTTCAAACTTTCATTATTTTTCGTTTGTAACCCATAAATTTTTTTTTATCACTAAACGATCTTCGCTTCTAAAAATTTCGTTTAGTATATGTATATTGTTGAATAGGCTATGTTTTTAAGCATTGGCACCATGCTAGTTATTTTAATCTAAGTACTCACGTTATGTAAAAGTATAGGATTATATATACACGTATTTCTTTATCAACTTCTTTTTATAAGTGTGTTTTTGAACTAATATGGGTCTTAACGCATTAATAACAATATTACGTATGAGTAAAGAGAAAATATGTGGATATCTAATAAAGAGCTTTCAACTAATGGATAACAAATTTAGTCCCATAGATGTCACGCTACTTAATAAATTAATAAAACTTGATGTGGATTAAGGAAACTTATACTTTATATAGAAATTGGGCCTGTTAAAGTATACGAGAATATCTTTGTTGAAATAATCTTTGACCATATGAGTGTCGACACTACAAACCCATCTCATAATTTGTACATTTTAAAATGTTTTAAAAATTTTGACTTTCAATATTCAATATTCAAGTTTTCACTTTTCCCCTTTGACCATTTTTCCATTTTATATAGTAAAGATATATACTGTTAGCCGTAACATTTTTATTAAGAAGTGATGGTCATTCAAGTTTAGGAACTTTGTAACGTGTGTTAGATATCGTGCTAGAATAATCAACGGGCTCATGGATTAGGCTAAGCTAAATGACTATTAGTCAAGTTAAGCTAGCCTTATGAAAGATATAATCCAATCCAACCCATGGAAAGCCCATTAAGGCATCAAGTCACTTGTACTATAAATACCCCTCAAAGTCTCATTTGAGGGGTGTGCTTGAGTGTGTTTTGTGTGTGTTTTACTTATGAAATAGTGTTTCATCTTCTACTCTTTGTCTCTCTAAAACATACTTAAAGATGATTTAGAAGTATTAAAAATCATGTTTTTATTGTCAAAAATCAGTCCTTCAAATTTTTTTTGTCACATTTGATCTCGTTTTAGCTTATTTCGTGCTTATTTTGTTGCTTATTTGGTCCAAAACTGTTTATTTCTTCTGCTTATTTCTGTCCAAAATAGTTTTTTTGTCCAAAACAGTCAAATAACCCATTCTTTCTTTTCTGTCCAAATAGTTTCCATGAGGAATTTTCATTTGCATACTCTTATTTTGGTGCTTACCAAGGGACAAATCCCCACCTTCTATTTGGATTGATCTAATGGCTTGCCATTAATCTAAGATTAAAACCTTTTAACCTATTTTTTATCCCCAATATATATACCGTTTATTTTTTTTCCCTCATTCATCACTGCTTCTCACACACTTTTCTCAATAATTTTTCTCTGTGTGGATTTCCTCCATAAACGGTTATCGCCAATCATAACAACCAAAGTCAACCACCACATCCTCCACCTTCATCAACAGACAACCAACCGTCATCTCCACACGCCCCGCAGACTTTTAATATCCCACCTGTAATTTTCAATTCTTCATTATTTTCTTCAATTCTTCATTATCTTCTTCAATTTCGTAATTATCTTATTTAATGTTGCGTAATGGAGATATTTGATCTTAATGAAGTTCCCGCTGGAGAAGATTCAATTGATTTAGATGTTACGAAGTTCTATTTGTGCTTCTAACGCTGATGATATGCATCCGGTGAGTTTTCGTTTTAATTCGCAAATTTTTTTATGTTAATTTGTTTATTAATTTAGCCGCTGTTAATTAATTGTTTAATTAAGGTGTTTAAGGATTTTATTGAGTCGTTAGTTTACTTTGTTTTGTATCACTTGTGATATTTAGCCGGGTTAGGTTTTTTTGCTTATTCATGAAGCCGTAGTTTGATTTTTGCTTTTATATAAGCTGTTAGTTTGATTTGTTTTGTTCGCTTTTAATTTGTGTAGTTTCAGCAGTGATATTTGAAGTTGATGATAGTTTTGTTTTCTAATTAAGGTTTTAGAGTAATTTTCTTCTAATTTTAAGCTTTTAATGAAAAATAATCGTGAAATGTAGTGTACTTGATTTCATCAAGGAGTTCATATTTCTATGAGTAGGTCATATCACGCAGTTATGCATAGTTATTCGAATGAAGAAGAGTGATAGTGTTTGGTGCCGAGAAGTTGTACTGCTAGTGTTTTTTTGTCTAGGAAGCGCTTTTGCTATGTAGTAAAGTAGTCAAATCTAGTGTTTTGGAAGTGATTTGTTAAGTAGATGTTGTATGTTTAATAAGAATAGCCGTGTTTGCGCTGTTGCATATATGGACCGAAATTGAGTTATAGTTTGTTGTCAATTTATGTTTATCAATTCGAAAGTTATAGGTTTTTGTGCTTTTTTTATGATAGTGCTTAAGTATATTAATGTAGATGTTATATTGCTTTTAAATAAGCAAGTTAGTTTTGATGGATGCTTGTTTGTTTCCTCGCTAGTATTTTTTGTACAATCATCTCTGTTATAGTATCACCGTGATATTTCAAATAATGTATATAGTATCACCGTGATATTTTAAGAGAATTTTTGAAGTTATTGTGTTATACTTTTTGACTTTGTGTTTTATCACCTTCTTTACAGCTTCTAGTGGTTTGAAAACTCCTTCATCTTTTTATTCATCATGATTTTATTGATACCCCGTGGATCGGTTTTTGGGTTCCTAGAGTTTCGCTAGTGTGCTGCCAAATTGCTTAGTGTTTATGATTCCGTTGAGGATTGCATTTAGTATGTACATGAGATATGCTTCGTGAGGCAAAGGATTTGCATAGGGGAAAGTTCATCGTAAAAGATTAAGGGATGGATTTGTAAAAGAGAAGTATTTAGTTTGCAATAGGAAAGGGTGCCCAAAGAAAATTGTTTGAATACTTAGCTCCTAAGAAAGGTGACAAACAAGTGAGGACTTCAAATTTTAGAATTCATGGGTCAAAGCACGTTTGACAACCCGTACCTTCAGTCATTTCTAACACGTTCATGTTTCATTATTTCAACATTTTAGTAAACTTGGTTTACTTGTTTCAAATTCGCGTAACCTTGGAGGTTTAGCGG
The DNA here is from genome assembly GCA_910596185.1 of Chrysanthemum makinoi. Classification (NCBI taxonomy): domain Eukaryota; kingdom Viridiplantae; phylum Streptophyta; class Magnoliopsida; order Asterales; family Asteraceae; genus Chrysanthemum; species Chrysanthemum makinoi. The sequence continues at coordinate 158,382,664 of OU343223.1, read as the reverse complement.
CGAATTCATGATCATGACATCCCGTACATTTCATATGGACTATGATTAGTCTACATTTCATTGACATCATGTGCATCTTATAAATTGTTCACTCACATTTCATTTCATATTTTACGCGTAATTTTTATGTTTAATAATCTTTATTGCGTGAGTTTTTATTTTTAACATTTAACCCGATACTTTCAAAAATGATCCAAGGTATTTTAAACTTACACTTAGTTTATAAAACTATATTTTTAGTTTTCCTAGTGTTTCAAATTTATTTGGTATATTAATCGTTAAAGTTTAATTATTACTTCGCTTTTCTTAAAATTATACGATAATTATTTTATCACTCAATTTTCACAAGGAATGTATTTTTATAATTTTTTATCATCTCATTACATTCTATTTTGGCCTAATAAAAACTTACTTGCACCAAAAATTTCCATTTACCCTACAAGATTTATTTAACTTACATTTTCTTTACAACTTATACAAGTTTATACAAAATTTATACAAGTAACAATTTAAAAAAAAAAAAAAAAAAATATAATTGAGGGACAACCCTCCCCTAAAACCGGCCAAGGGGGAGGGGAGACAATTAATATGGAATGGTTTGTGTTTTTTTCTCATTATACACTTCACCTCAAAAGTCTTATACTCAAAATAATTTTCACATACATTACATTATTATCAAAGTGTTATACAAAATTTTTCTCTCTTCCTCTTTGGGTCTTCAAAACCGGTCACAACATCAAGCACACAAGGGATCAAAATTTTCAAGATCAAGTGTAATAACAACCTAGAATATATCCTTTTTATGGTTTTGAAATAAAAACCAAGGATATTTAAGTTAATCCTTGTTACTAGCACCTCATCATAATCACTAGTAAGCTTGTTTTTATCATTTTCATGTTTCTTTTCATTTTTTCATATGTTTCTTTTCATTTTGGAGCTTATGCATGATATGTGATTTATACCATTTATTTCATGATTTTAGAGTATATATATATAAATGGTCATCCTATAAATATTCCCATGGTTTTGGTTGGTCTTGATGGTGATTAGGAACCCATGACACCCTAAGAAGGTGTATGGTAGGATTAGATTAGTTTTGGAGTTGATTTGAAGGGATTAGAATAGGTTTTGTCCGAGAAAAACTATTTTCGATAACTATATTTTAAGGTTCTGTCCTTGTTTCATTTTTCTGGAAAATCCGACAGTAGGCACGACATTTTGGCCTTGATTTTTAGAAAATATACTTTAAAACGAATCCGTGGCCGCTTGAACGGATTAAAACGGACTTATAACGAAGAAGTTATGGATTTTACAAGTTTGACGACGAAAAATATACTTTTCAATTTTCAGCAACATGTTTTATTTTGTCCGAAAGTCAAAACGAGCCTTAAGCTTCACAAATTATTTCAACTTGTCAAAAATATATTAGTTTACTTCAATACGAAGCTAAGGACATATTAAACGTAGAAAACGGATTTAAAACGACAAAGATATGCACTTTTTCATAAACTTGCCGTAACTAATTTTCTGCACTCAATTGGCCAAAACCACCAAATTTAACCCTTATTATCTTATGTTCGAGACCTTGGACTTTAAAAAAAACTCGAATCAAACTTTTTAGATATCGATACAAACTTTCCAAACCGCGAAGTTCGTTTCTTAACGGTCGAACGACAACCGTTTAATTTATTGTTTTTCCGAAGCCATTTTGGTAATTTCATGATTTTTCCAACGACATTGTTTTGCGACTAAAAGTGGTAATTTCACCAAAAATCATTATAAAACCATTGTAGGATGACATTTTGACGTGAAAACATGTAAAGTGATTTTTGTTTGGTCAAGGCGTCAAAAGAGTATTTTTCGACGCCGAGTAATATTTTCAAAACTCGTAAATGGTATAAATAACATATCAAATGCATGCATAACATTACATTGCAACTCATGACATATCATATCATTGATAATAGGTCCCTGTTAACGCATTACATTATACCTCGTGTACTCACTTTGTCATCGCCTCGTTTACCAAGTGAGTTTCTAGTCCCCTACTTTACTTGTTTTCATAATGCTTTGGGGAGATACATGCTCAACCTGTTTTCATTTATGCTCATAAGTACTTTAAACTCTATCATGATTACCATTGTTTCTAAATCAAAGGTTATACTATATAAATTGTTCTTGCTATGCTACTTCGTATTTCACGTCGTGATAACGTTCTAAATCGTTGACTACTATACATTGAGTTAGTGCTATTGATTATGTGCTATGGTCCTATTGATTAAGTGCTATTGTTCCTACGCCAAGTTAGGTAATTATTGTGAATTCATTTGACATCATATGTTTGGAACATAAACTATATACATTCTGGCAGCGGGTTGTGAACACACGTGTTGCAAGTCTTGTATGGGCGGGACTTGAACCGAGGGATTTACAATGCCTTGCTGCATAAACGATTTCATACATTGAGTCATGCACTATTATTGTGAATTCATTTGACATCATATGTTTAGAACATAAACTACATAATATTCTGCAAATGGGTTGTGAACACACAGTTGCAAGTTTTGTATATGGACTTGAACCGAAAATTTTACTTTATGCCTTTGCCATAAGCGATTTTGAAAGTCTTACATCTCAACGATTTTGCAATGCCTTTGTGGCATAAACGATTTCTAAAGGCTTTACATTTTAACTCAAACTCTATGAACTCACTCAACCTTTGTGTTGACACTTTTAGCATGTTTTAATCTCAGGTATTTAAGGCATTCACTTCATGGCACGCATTTGGGACACATCATGGGTTGTGGTGATGACGCGTCTCACTTGGGTTTTACTTACTTTAAAACATCGTTTGTATTGTAACAAACTTATTTCCGCACAAGTTGATTTACATTTGGGACCTACTTTGTAAACTCTGACTATTTTATTAAATCAAACGATGTATTTTTCCAAACGACACTTTAGGTCGTTCAACATAACTGTGATTGTGATGCTATGACAAATAATCCCCGTGAATTCCATTCCGCCGCAAAAACGTAATTGGGGTGTGATGATTGGCATCGAGCTTCAGTTATAGAGAACTAGGTTGCATCATTGACCCTAGACTATAACTACATCATCATAGCATCTCATCATTTCATCATAAGTGCATATTCACTTTACATGCGTTTATACGTATATTTTTTCGAGTTATTCACTTTCATTTCACATCGATTGTCACATGGATGCCTTTAAATTCCCATCCCATTATCTTTCCTCATACTCTAACGTGGAGAATTCCTTGTCATTCCCTATCACAATTTTTATATCAGCCGATTCGTCACCGATAACGTCAAATGCCGAGATGAATCTTTATATAGGCTTAAGTCACTCACTCCTTGTTTCACCACTAACATGTCAAGTTACACTTTATTCACACATTAAGTCTCTAAACCATCATACATTGAAGCACTCACAACGCCTCATAACCCATCTTTTTTCGAACCACGATCATTTTTGAAACATAACCTTAAACTTATCATTTCTTATCACATTTCTTTGAAGCGCTTATTATTAACATCGGATTTTGCTACGTCTCACATTTCCTCTAGTTTTGAAGAAGATATGGAATCAAGAAAGCTACACCGAATGACTCAAGCGAAATTCAAAAGTTGGTATGGATAGGTAGCCGAGGCATTAGGATTGAAAGGAAATGTGCTGCTGCTGCTGGGCCGCTGTCTGCCGCCGGCCGCTAGGCTTGTCAAGCACGCTGAAATGCAGGAGGATCCGGAGTTAAGAGCTGTTCTTACAAGGATTTCAAGAGTGAGATCCCACTAGTTTCGAGGTACCGAGGAGCATGTACCATGGTTCGATGGTTTGAAAATTGAATCGGTGTTTTGCTTTTGTAATTGTCCGGATGACAAGAAGGTTAAGTTTGCTACGAGCACATTACTCGATGGAGCATTGTCTTGGTGGAATTCTTATGCTCAACCGATTGGAATGGAGAATGCTTTCAAGCTCACTTGGGAGCAATTTAAAGGTTTGGCGACTAAGAAGTTTTGTCCTGAACGAAGTGAAAAGTTGGAGACGAAGTTCTATGAACTAAAAACTATTGGGTATGATATCGACACTTACATCCGGAGATTCCAAGAATTGGCCGTGTTATGCCCATCTATGGTTTCGGATAATGAGAAGCTACCGAGGCTTCATTGACGGACTCCCGAGATTATTCAGCGATGTGACTTCTTCTCGACCAAGAAACGATTGAGGAAGCTATTCGATTGACTCAAAAGCTCATGGCCCAGATAGTGAAGAGAGGCAAGTACACCAACACCAACCAAAACAACAACAACCCCAACAACTACAATTCACTACAAATAATAACCAAAACAACAACAACGATAACCAAACCAACAACAACAAAAGAAAGTGGGAAATGACCAGAAGGTTATGATAACGACAACCAAAACCATAACACTAACCATCACCAACAACATAATAGAAGACAAGAAGTCGCCAGTGGTCTATGTTGTCTGACCAACAAGGGGAAGAGCTTATGCAGAAACTTACCGCATGCCACCAATGCACGCTACATCATAATGGTCCATGGTATATGCTTTAGTGTCACAAAGTAGGACACCTTGCAGGACTGTAAGGGCAAAGCCGTAGTCACATGCTTCGATGAGATAAAGGACACTATCGAATCAATGTCCTCAAAACAAGGTCAACAAGTCAAGGTGCTCATGAGAATGTATATATGATAGAGGAACCTCGTCAGGTATCAACGACGCTAAGACTGGAAAGTTCGGAACTAGCAAATTTTAGTTCTCCTATTGTATTACGTTGTACTAAGTTTATGTCTTTCATTGTATTCGAAACTTTATAACCTAAGATACTACTTAAACTACCTTGTAAAATATTCTCATCTATCGTACTTTATTTCCCTTTCGATTCGATATCATTTACGAGGATTTTAATTCTTTTTGCTTTAACTATCATTTTAACGACACTTCTCCATGTCTTCTCTCCTCGATGTTCATCACAATTTTAACATTCTGACTCAACACCAAACATCATATGAGTCGATTAGTCCAAGCATTGATAGTTATTTCCTAAATTATACATAGCCCGATCACCTATGTCTAATTGCAGAAGAATCATGCAATGAAGGGAGTAGTAGGCTTATATGTGCAAGCAATTCCGTAATCGAGCCAAATTTTCAAAAGATTTTCTTCAAACCACTTGTTTCAGCTTTGATCCGCGCTGAGTTCTTGTTTGATGAGTTGCAAAGATCGAGCTAGAAACAAGTTGTTACCTAAACCGATTAAGCCTAATCGTATGACGTTCTGTTTGATGAGTTGTGGGATTAAGTAAAAATCGGTTACCAAAAAGTCTTTTGAGGGTTTTGCCTGAATGGGAAAGTTTGTCACATTAAACCCTAAACCCCGTTAGACCTAATAAACGATTGAATTCAGGACCTAATTCTCTTTTGATGGGCGAATGTGACAACCCGCACTTCTCGTGTCATTTCTACGCTCATGTTTCATTATTTCAACATTTTTAGTAAACTTGGTTTACTTGTTTCAAATTGCCGAATCTTTGAGGTTTAAATAATTATGATCATGACATCCCGCATTTCATATGGACTATGATTAGTCTACATTTCATTGACATCATGTGCATCTTATAAATTCATTCACGACATTTCATTTTCATATTTTACTGTAATTTTTATGTTTAATAATCTTTATCGCGTGAGTTTTTATTTTAACATTTAACCCGATACTTTCAAAAATGATCCCAAGGTATTTTTAAACTTACACTTAGTTTATAAAAACTATATTTTTAGTTTTCCTAGTGTTTCAAATTTATTTGGTATATTAATCGTTAAAAATTAAATTATTACGTCGCTTCTTAAAATTATACGATAATTATTTTATCACCAATTTTCACAAGGAATGTATTTATAATTTTATCATCTCATTACATTCTATTTTGGCCTAATAAAACTTACTTGCACCAAAAATTTCCATTTACCCTACAAGATTTATTTAACTTACATTTTCTTTACAACTTATACAAGTTTATACAAAATTTATACAAGTAACAATTTAAAAAAAAAAAAAATATATTGGAGAGACAACCCTCCCCTAAAACCGGCCAAGGGGAGGGGAGAGACAATTAATATGAATGGTTTGTGTTTTTTCTCATTATACACTTCAATTTCAAAAGTCTTATACTCAAAATAATTTTCACATACATTACATTATTATCAAAGTGTTATACAAAATTTTTCTCTCTTCCTCTTTGGGTCTTCAAAACCGGTCACAACATCAAGCACACAAGGGATCAAAATTTTCAAGATCAAGTGTAATAACAACCTAGAATATATCCTTTTTATGGTTTTGAAATAAAAACCAAGGATATTTAAGTTAATCCTTGTTACTAGCACCTCATCATAATCACTAGTAAGCTTGTTTTTATCATTTTCATGTTTCCTTTTCATTTTCATATGTTTCTTTTCATTTTTTGAGCTTATATGCATGATATGTGATTTATACCATTTATTTCATGATTTTAGAGTATATATATATAAATGGTCATCCTATAAATATTCCCATGGTTTTGTTGGTCTTGATGGTGATTAGGAACCCATGACACCCTAAGAAGGTGTATGGTAGGATTAGATTAGTTTTGGAGTTGATTTGAAGGGATTAGAATAGGTTTTTCCGAGAAAAACTTTTTTCGATAACTATATTTGTTCTGTCCTTGTTTCATTTTTCTGGAAAATCCGACAGTAGGCACGACATTTTGGCCTTGATTTTTAGAAAATATACTTTAAAACGAATCCGTGGCCGCTTGAACGGATAAAAAACGGACTTATAACTAGAAGTTATGGATTTTACAAGTTTGACGCATCGAAAATATAATTTTCAGAATTTTCAGCAACATGTTTTATTTTGTCCGAGTCAAAACGAGCCTTAAGCTTCACAAATTATTTCGACTTGTCAAAAATATATTAGTTTACTTCAATACGAAGCTAAGGACATATTAAACGTGAGAAAACGGATTTAAAAACAAAGATATGCAGCACTTTTTCATAAACCTGCCGTAACTAATTTTCTGCACTCAATTGGCCAAAACCACCAACTTTAACCCTATTATCTTTATGTTCGAGACCTTTTGGACTTAAAACTCCCTGAATCTGAAACTTTTAGATATCGATACAAACTTTCCAAAACCGCCGAAGTTGCCTTCTAACGGTCGACGTACACCGCTTTAATACTTATTGTTTTTCTCCAAGCCATTTTTGGTAATTTCATGATTTTTCCAACATTGTTTTTGCATCTAAAAGTGGTAATTTCACCAAAAATCATTATAAAACCATTGTAGGATGACATTTTGAAGTAAAAACATGTAAAGTGATTTTTTATTTGGTCAAGGCGTCAAAAGATATATTTTTCATCGCCGAGTAATATTTTCAAAACTCGTAAATGGTATAAATAACATATCAAATGCATGCATAACATTACATTGCAACTCATGACATATCATATCACTGATAATAGGTCCCGTTAACGATACATTATACCTCAGGTACTACTTTTTGTCATCGCCGGTTTACCAAGTGAGTTTCATGGCCCCTACTTTTACTTGTTTTCATAACTGTTTTGGGGGAGATACATGCTCAACCTGTTTTCATTTATGCTCATAAGTAATTTTTAAACCTATCATGATTACCATTGTTTCTAAATCAAAGGTTATACTATATAAATTGTTCTTTGTTTGCTACTTCGGTACTACGTCAGATAACGCTTCTAAATCAGTTGACTAATGATACATTGAAGTTAGGTGCTATTGATTATGTGCTATGGTCCTATTGATTAAGTGCTATTGTTCTATCGCCAAGTTAGGTACAATTATTGTAATTCATTTGACATCATATGTTTGGAACATAAACTATATACATTCTCGGTAAAGGTTGTGAACACACAAAGTTGTAAGTTTTGTATGGGCGGGACTTGAACTGAAAGTGGATTTACAATGCCTTTGCTGCATAAACGATTTCGATACATTGAGTCATGCACTATTTTTTTTGTGAATTCATTTGACATCATATGTTTGGAACATAAACTAATACATTCTCAGTAAAGGGGTTGTGAACATACAGTGTTGCAAGTTTTGTATGTATGGACTTGGAACTGAAAGTGCGGATTTAATGTATGCCTGCATATGTTTTCGATTTTGAAAGTCTTTACATCTCAACGATTTGCAATGCCTTTGTGGCATAAACGATTTCTAAAGGCTTTACATTTTAACTCAAACTCTATGAACTCACTCAACCTTTGTGTTGACACTTTTAGCATGTTTTAATCTCAGGTATTTAAGGCATTCACTTCATGGCACGCATTGGGACACATCATGGGGTTGTGATGATGACGCGTCTCACTTGGGTTTTACTTACTTTAAAACATCGTTTGTATTGTAACAAACTTATTTCCGCACAAGTTGATTTACATTTGGGACCTACTTTGTAAACTCTGACTATTTTATTAAATCAAACGATGTATTTTTCAAACGACACTTTAGGTCGTTCAATATAACTGTGATTGTGATGCTATGACAGTCAATTCCCAGGAATTCCATTCCACAGAAACAGTAATTTGGGGTAAAAATACACGTGCAGTTTTTCATATGATTCCTGGTAGTAGAAAATATAGGCTTACTACGTTCGATGTGGAACATAATCATGAGCTAGATCGTGTTGAGTATAAGCATTTGTCCAAGAGTGTGAGGAAGCTAACATACACTGCTACCTTTTATAATTAAAGCTTCGAATTATAATATTGGGGAGACTAGAGCTCACAGTTTGTATACCGGGTTGAAAGGGTCCTCAGCACTTGTTCATGGTACAGAGACTAAGTTTAACAATCTAGTCCATGGTATAAACTGTTTCATAGGAGATAGCGATGCACAAATGCTTATTAACCGTATGGAAGATCAGATGAAATTTACATCGACTTCTTTTGATTATCTTGTTGAGAACGCCGAGCTTATTGGACTCTTTTGGGCTGATCAAGTTGCTAAACTGAATTACAAAGAGTTTGGCGATATCGTCTTATTTGATGCCACATACAAAACTAACAAGTATGTTTTTTGAACCTTTTTTAGTATCTCTTGTGATATTTTCATTTGCTTTTTCTACATTTTGTATATATTATCACCTGAGATACTTTTTTATTTCTCCAGATACCGGATGGTTTTCGTGGCCTTTTATCGCAATAGATAATCATAGGAGATCTGTGATGTTGGTTCTGTCTTCTTAAGAATGAAACTACTGAATCTTATGTTTGGTTACTGCAAGCATTTAAGAAAGCATTTGTTCGTTCTCCAAATATCATTGTTACTGATCAAGATGGTGCAATGCGGAAGGCTATAGCAAGTTCTTCCCGATTCAAAGCACAGGCTTTGTATGTGGTATATCATGCAAAAGCTTCCGTCTAAGGTATCTCTCTGTGATATTTTGCATCTTTTATCTCCTGTGATATTTGCATCTTTTTGGATTGTATCACTTGTGATACTTTTTGTATCCCTTGTGGCACTTTTTGGATTGTATCACTTGTGATACTTTTTCATTTGCTGTCTATAATGATTATCTTTTTTATCTTTTTTCAGATTGTATCAAGAATTTATGATGATACTGATTTCAAGAATAAATTTCACAAGATTGTTTAGAACATGTATATTGGCCCTGAAGAGTTTGAGTTGAGATGGAATGAGTTGATGGTTGAATTTGGTCTTTTAAATCATAAGTGGTTGAACAAGATGTATAGGATCAGGGCCATGGATTCCCGCTTTTTTTTTTGATTCTCCTCTATGTGGACTGATGAGGACCACATCTACGTCAGAGAGTGAGAACTCGTTTTTTTCACATTTCACGTCTCCTACTTCTACTCTTGTTAAATTCATGGTATGTTATGAGTCTGCAATGGAGAAACAGAGATACATACAAGAAAGATTAGATCATCAGTCGATTGACTCATTTCCTGGTTTGTTGACGCCATTAGCAATTGAAATTCATGCAGCAAGGTTTTATACTCGTAAGCTGTTTGTTCTTGTTCAGAAAGAGATAATTGATGGCTCATGGTTATGTTCTATCAAGTCTAAAAGTTGTGGTGAGGGTTGCGATGTTTCTGTTATATCTGAGGAAAAACTGAGGAAAACCGGATGTCTGAGATTGTACCAAGAGTGGTTGATGATGAAAGTACTTCAGACAATACCGAGGAAGAGCTTAATTTGTATCAAAAAGACATTGGAGAGTACAAGGTACATTTCTTTTTTGTTTTTACAAGTTTTTTTTAAGTATCACATGTGATATTATCTATTACTTTCTTTGTTTATAAGTCTATATCTGGTATCACATGTGATATTATGCATGTAAAGTTCATAAAAGTTGTTATTGTTTTAGTATCACTTGTGATATTGTGATATTCTTTTTAATATCACCTGTGATATTATGTTCTTTTTATGTTTTATATGAGGTATCAACTGTGATATATTCAATTAAAGTTCATAAAAGTTTATATATATATTTTTTTGTTTTTTTTTTGATGAAGGTGTTGTATAACAAAGTAGATGGTTCAGTTGCTTGTTGTTGTCAGCTGTTTGTTCGATGTGGTATTTTGTGTCGTCACATCTTTTGTGTGTTCAAGAATTCCAAGGTTGTTTCTATCCCAGATCAGTATTTACGTAGGCGTTGGTCAAGGATTTGATTATCCGCTGATTTGAGGAGGCAAAAGGCTCGTTATGGTCAGAACAATGAAGAAATAGAGAGGCTTGCAATTGAGGCAACTGGGTTAGTTGAGTCGTGTGTTCATATGATGAGTAACAATAAAGGAAAGTTGACTTCTTTTGTAGACAAGTTGAAGAAGTTGAAAACTGAAGTTGAGGCTGATTTGCCAACCTGCTCCTTCCCGTAATGTTTCTTAAATTGTTGAAGAGTTTATGGGTATAAAGAAGCCTACTAAAATTTATGTTAAAAATCCATCGAAAGCGAGCAATAAGGGGTTTATGATGGAGCGTATCAAGGGTGGACGTGAGAAAGCATTTGATAAAAGCAAGAAGAAAAAGAAGTCGTGCAGTATTTGTGGGTCGACGAGCATAACAGGCTACTTGTCCGGACAAAGGTAAATATTTGACCAATAATGCTGTAAGTAGGCAACTCAAGGAGTACTTGTACAGGTTGAGGTGGAGTCATCGGCGCAGCCACTGCAATAGAGGACATGGAGGGTGAGGTTGAGGTTGAGGTGAGGTTCTATCTGTTATGTCTTATCCAATTTTATCACTTGTGATGATTTTCTATTTGTTATTACTTTTCTTCCATTTTTTACCTTTTTATGAGTTTACTTTTTTGTGACTTTATTGAATAATTGATATAAGTTTTTTTGTTAATCTAGTTCTATTATATTGTTATGGCATGTTATTTACTGACATTTGGATACTTTAATAAAGTTAACAAAAGCAAGGTTGAATTCTGATTTTCCAAAATCTTTCAACTGAATAGAAATCATCATTGTTTACAACTTTGACAACGATAAAGATAATTGTTTTTACAAAACGATAGTCTGCCATCGGATTAATAAGTAGTGAAGAGGATTACTAATTGTTGTTTAGTTCTGCATACTTTCTCTTTATTGCCTCCTTGACAAGCTTCTTTACTTCTTTTTCGTCCTTGTTCTCTGCAAGAAAATTTAATGCATAGTCTGACATCATCTTCCATTTTTCGTTCATTTCATGAAGCAACATCTTTGTTACGTATCTTGATCTCATATTTTCTATCTGAATTCGATGTTGTTTGTGTGTTTCCTTTAGAATGCATGTTTGCCATTTTGATCCAATTTTTCCTTCGTAGAGTTCCATGTGTATCATCATGTACAAACCGCAATCTATCTTTTCTGCTTTTGTTTGCCAATCCATCTTTAATATTTCTGGTTCTTGTGTTTGATGCATCATTTCATATCCTGCTGGATGTTCATATGTTGACAAGTGTCTTACAAAAAAACCGCCTCCTAAATTTATAATATAAAATGTCAATTATAGACTAGTATCCCTTGTGATATTATATCTGTAAAAACATAAATAATCAAATAATTTTTCTTACCACTAACTCATAATTTTCTTTGTACTTTCCTTCGTATGTTGCATCCGAATCGCTGTTGTCAATTATGACAGATGTTCCTTTAACGATGTCGAAAACTATTAGATAGTAATGTCCATGTGCTATTATTGGGAAGAATACCTGTTATCATGAAAAAAGTATTAAATTTAAAATTATATACTAAGTTTCTTGATTAATTTATATAAGTAATGTAATATACCAAGTTAATATCATCAAATTTGAGTCTGCTTGTGTCTTCTTCCATCTGAATAGCAATCAAGTGTTCAAACATATCATACTGTTTATCTACTTTGTCAGTGAACAATTCTGGCTTATCTTGTAATACTCCTGGTAGCTAATTGACATATATATATAATAAAAAATATTATTATTATTATTAATAAATAAAAGTAAATACAGAAATACATTCATTTTATATAAAATTTATCTTACCATCATTGATGTATAAAAGTAATGCCGTTTGATCTTTCTATCTGAGAACAATTCCTCGTAGTTTAGGATATCAGCAAAGGTATCTATCACAGGAATTTCAATTTTCAAGGTTGGCGTTAGTGATTGAACATTCATTCTCATTAATCCTAAACCTTTATCGTCTACGAAAACTTGTTCTCTGTTCACAATATCACAAGTGATAAGTATAAGGAACTGTGTATATAGGTAAATATTTTTTGTATCACAGTGATAAATATAAGAAACTAATATATGTTTTGTTATCACAAGTGATAACCATAATAAATTAGATATTGAAATTTTAAATATAAACTTACGCCTTTTTCCTTGCATACAGAAGATGCTTCTTGCCAAGAGTTTTTCCACATCTGTTAGATTTTTTGTCGTGGCGACCTTCTTGTTCATGTATGGAGATTTCATGCACTGATATTGTTTTTCTTCATCACTTGATTTTGACTGTACTCCTGGCTATCAAATCCTAGATCAAAGCTTGGCTGAGACCCTGGTATAAAGACGGAACTAGGGCTCTGTGAAGATGGACCTGTTTGTTCTTTTTCTTCAACACTTTTCTGTTTCTTAAGGTTCTCACGGTTCTCACTTTCTGCATATCTGTTCACTTCTTCATTTCGTTTTGCATCCATGTTGGCTTGTTGCCTTTGTATTTCTCTCAATTCATTTCTAAATTCTTCATCAGTTTTGTTTAGTAAATTTCAAAAAATATCATCATCAGTATCAAAAGGTTTTCTTTGATCTTTAGCTTCTTCATTACTTTTTGACTTGTAACCTTGTTTGTTTCATCTTTTTCCCCTTCATTTTTTTCTTTAGCTTCACCCTTTTTGTTACTGTTCCCATCGATGTTTCCCACAGCTTCATCCTTTTCTTGTCTATTCTTGTTGTTTTCATCGGTTTCATCATTTTTGGTATTGCTTTGCTTCTTTGTTTCCACTACCTTGCGCAACTTCATTCTCATTATAGACTGATTCTCCATTTTGGTCGTTTGCTTCATCGTTTTTGACAAAGATCATCAATTATCATTGATTCGTCATTTTCATCTCCGTGTTCTCAGTATATTGTTGGCAAATGGATTTTGTACTTCATTATTTCCATCTTCATCATCACTTGTGCCAAATTTGATGGAGCTTGACTCTGTTGATGTTGATTTAGATCTTGATGATAAGAATGGACTTTTTGCTTTGAAACAATCATCCGTTCACTGAAAATCTTTTTTGATTCTTTCTCTAAATTGCCGAAGCTTTCATCCCCTTTGAATTTATATATGTATTCTTTAATTGTTTCTTCTAGCATTTCTTTCTCACTCAAAATGCTTTCTATCTTATCTTCTAGCATCTGATACACTTCCTGTGATTGAATTTCAAATTTAAGATCATATTAGTTATGCATCATCAACGTATTATTGTTTTATATATATATATATATATATATTATTATATTATATAATATTATATTATATATATATATATTTATGTATTATCACAAGTGATATCTTGCATAATTTATTTTATCACTTGTGATAGGACATAAAAAATAACTTAATTTTTTTTAGACCTGACATGCTTTTGAATATCTTCTTCGCCTTTATTCATGTCTCCTATAATTTCCACCATTCCAAAGTACTTGTTGAAATCAATTTCCAGAATCTCCCTACTTTTTAACAGACTTGTGTTCCAACTTTTTAGAGCGGTATTCTTCTCGGCACATTCATTTGATCAAACTTTGTGTAATGTAAATATGCAAGCTGTTTCATCAACAATTTTATCAGTTCAATGAATGTATATTTTTATAACATTTTATGTTAGGAAGAAAAAATAATTTAAAATTTATTACTTACCATCAAGAATGTAATTGGGCCGTAATACTCAACCTCTGTCCTATTATTCTTTCTTGCAGACCAATCATGTTTTGTTGAGCTTGCACAATCAAAAATATATCTGCACCAGTCTATATCTTTCACGTTATCTCCTTCAAACACGTTTTCCAACACCGTTTTTGTTACAACAGAGCTTTTATCGCATCCTCCCAATGTATTTGCAATAAGCATTAAAATGTTCATTTTGAACATGAAATCTGTGTTTGTTGTTTTTGTTATCTCCTTTGATATGGCATTTGTTGTCAAACTGTTTCGTGTTTGAATTGATCTTTCCATTCTTCAACAAATTTATCGTTGTATTGTCTTTGGCCTTCATCTCTTTCTAGCGTCCTTGATCCATTTGGTAGACTGAGAACTTCATGCACAGTTTGTGGAGATATTTTAAATTCCCTGTTGGAAGTCTAAGGTTCATTGATTCTGTGTCGAGGCTGTCTACCACAAAGAAGGCAAGCTTTGTCGGTATCTCATTTATTGGGAATTCTATCAAGTCTCCAAAACCCATTTGTGTTATAACCTTTTTTCTTTCTACACTTAACCCACGCATTGCTTCAAAAAGTGGCTTAACTGATGCCCTTCCCTTGAGTATTGTGTACACCTTCGTTTCTTTTTGAATCTTTTTCAATCTCTTCATTTACATCATCTTCCATTTCACCAATTTTTCTTTTTCCTTTTCCTTTTTCTCTTTCAAGATTATCTTCTTTATTATCATTTTGCAGCTTTCTTTTCAGAATTTTCTCTGTTTTTCAGATTTTATTTTTCAGCCTGTTTCATTTTTGTGTAATCTTCTTTTCCATCTTCTTTTGCATCCTGTAGTAAAAATAAAATAATAAAATAAAATTTTTTGTCATTTATCACTTGTGATATTTTAGCATTTATCACTTGTGATATAGCATTCACGTAACTATCGCAAAACACTTTTTCATATACCTGTTTTGTAGCTTTTTCTCGATGCTTCTTTTTCTTGCTCAGGCTTTAATTTTGTTGCTTCTTCCTTCATCATCTTCTTTTTTTCCTCCAACCCTTTTTCTTTTTCTTCCATTTTTTGATGCAAATCTCTAAAACGTTTTTTCTTACTTGCTAATTGTTTTCTTCTTTTTGGTTTCTGTTCATCTGTATAATAGCGAATCCAGTTATACATTGTTTGGCAATTTCACAGTCATTGAATCTACAAATTAACCAAATTTGGGTAGACGTTTTTAACAACCAAACTACCTTTTTCGTTTTTGTTTTTTTCTACATGTTAACAACCAAATCACCTTGATTTATAATGAGCCCAAAAAAAGTTTCGACGATCCCAAAACAGTCACATTTATGTCCCTTAGTTTACAAGTTCACTCAAACTAGTTACAACTTAGTTTCAACGATCGCAAAACAGTCACATTTATGTCCCTTAGTTTACAAGTTCACTCAAACTAGTTACAACTTCAAAATGTATAAACTAAGTTCTTTTCACTATGCATTTTGAATGAAGTTGTAAGCCCAAAACAGTTAGCTGAGCTTCAATCAAACTACAATCAAACTACAATGTGCCTCAATTTATAAATATCCCAAAACTACGACGATCTTAGTTTCTACAGCTGTAAACATCTAACAATCAATGACATGAGCTGTCGCTATTGTAACTTCTAATTCAATAGCATAAAATTTTGTCTTCAACATATTTTTTTAAATCACAGTAGATAAACTGGTATATTACACTTATCTTGAACAATCATTTCATTTTTTATTTATTTATTTATTTTTAATATAATCTGTAATTTATCATTGTTTCAAGACATCTTAAAATAAGCAAAACATATATAAAATATGCATATAAAACTCATATAAAATACGCAAACATTAAATAAAATT
>OU343223.1:158326476-158366218 GCA_910596185.1 Chrysanthemum makinoi | reverse complement strand
CCTCCACCTGTATTGAGTTCCAAGGAACTCTCCACATTAGGAGTTGCCAAAGGTTGGGTCTTAATGATGTTTCCACTATCCTAACCAGCATCTAAGCATGAATCAGTAGTGGAAGCCCTTCCAATCATGTCACCTCCACAACTTGTGACAGCCTCATGAGCAACACCACTTGTAAGATATAGGATTTCATAAACACACTAAACCATAATCACAATGGGGCGTATAAGTAGTTTAGAGAGAGAAAGTTCTAGAGAGAGAAAGGGAAAAGAGTTGGGAACTATGTGAAATAAAGAAAAATGGTATTGAAGCTCCAACCCTCTACCTTAGAAGGTAGAGGGTATTTATAGTGTCTTACAAATAAACGCCACCTACGGCTGTGGATCAATGCATACAAGGGGTAAAGAACCGTCTCATTCACTGTTACTTCTTAACAAACTACTTTCAAACATAACGGACTACAACTACGAGCTTCTATCGAATACATATACTTGAGGTGACCGACTTTTTAACGACCAATTTTGTAATTCCTAACAATCTCCCCTATGGAGGTCACCTCAATTTACAATGAGTACAAAACGTATATTACATTAGATTGTTCTAGGATTCTTGATCAAGTTCCTTGCTCAAGAGCACGTAGTCTTTGTTTCTTCATGATCCGCATGTTTGATAGATTCGAGTGGAGGTATTTAACCGATTCACGGATGATGAGTTTTGAGCCGCATTGAGATCATCAATAACATAAATCTTTGACTCTTCCTTTGTATTGTTGGTATTATGTGTTGTTGTGACATTTGGACCGACATGCTCACATTCCGATCATGATATATTCTTATCTGAGTAGCGAAGCATTTATCGATCATGATATTTGCAAGAAGATAGCGTAAGCATGGAGTGAAAGTATCGAGTCGTTGAAGCACTTTTCATGATTTCTTTTGAGATGAATGCTTAGTGTGAGCATGCGGTTATGGATTGACCGCTTCATTCCCCGACAACAAACGCCATGCGACTCCGCATACAAACAATTAGCATAAAGCGGGCACCTAAAGTGTCTTTGATCACTTTCGTTGAATTGAGGTACACGCCCACGGTTCGCTGATCGTAAGGCACGCTCGCGGATCAGTATAATTCTCAAGAATTTCCTTGACAAGGTTTCGCATGCTCTTAGTCGCTCTAAACCGAACGTCTCAAAGAAGACAACACGGAGTGAGTGAATCAGCGAATTGAGATTCACTGATTGATGAAAAGAGATTTGAAAAACAATCGAGTATCGCTCAATAGAAATTGTTTTTGCAATACAACAAAAGTTTTAATGAGAATCAATTATCAATCATAAGCACCTTTTATATTTGAAAAATTAGAACAAAGTCGATGTGCTCAAGAAAAGAGTTTTTAAGCACAACAACCGGTTTTTCAAAGGTATCCGTCAATCCATAACCTGAACCAGGATTGATTCAAAAGATTGAATCGCCCCATTGTTTCTGTTCAGTTGTCACATGTTTGATCTATTGGATAGATCTCACATGCCACCTACCAAGAGCTTGTTTGATGTTGCTCAGAAGGCTTTCCATCTTCATTGTGAGTATGTTAGCATATCACTCGGATGTTCTGGCAATACCACAAGGATAATGCGTAGGACTCACAAGATATAATCTTTCCACATGTGTGAAACAGAGAGTCTTCATAGACAGTGTCCTAATGAGATTTATTGATGATCTCATGGCTCTAGACTCAATTGTGCATATTTGGATCCTATTTCCGAGACTAGGGAGAGGGTCTCCTTCTTCAATATCAACGTTCTCTAAGAGAAAGTCGATAGATTATGTCGGTTCCCTATGAGAATGAAACAAGTCCTTTTAAGAGGAACTTGAGTGGTTTGGGAAGTTGAAGTGCGGTGTGCCACGGGTCCATGACGCCTTGTCTTCAATACCGATGTTACCTTGGTAACCACCGTAACATATGAATTGAACCCTTCCGCCTCTAATGTTGAATACTTGAGGGCTATTATTTTCACCCTTTTCTCATTCATTTCTTTTTCATTCTTCAACCCCTTCAGTGCTTAATGAGACTTCATAACTAGAACCTTGTTGGGTTTATTCCAGTACTAGCTCAGTCTCAGTCAGCACTCTTCCCATATCTCATTTTCTCATTTTTTCAATATTCCTAAGGACTTCTACACTATCTAGTATTGTCCTCGGGTAGATCCTCCTGCTCTGGCGGATCAGGGAACAAATACCTAACCTTATCATCCTTATATCACCATACATAAAGTAAAGTTGGTCGGTCTATTTGGTATTCTTCATCTGCCATTGGAACCAATTGAAAACCATTTGAAAATCAATCTAGATACTTGTGATATATTATCAAAGCATTTTGTACCTGAATTGTTTTGATATTTTTAGAACAAGAGCTCCCCCTCAACATGTGCATCAAGCATCATTTTGTAATTTTCATCTTTGATTGGGGTCAAGTTTCAACATCTAAGAGTAGTTATATAAAGAATGTGGTTTTCAAAATAGTTTCTCCCCCTCAATATGTGCATAGAAATTTGAAAATGTTTTGCACATATTAGGAAAAAAATGCACATTGAAATGAATTGATCACGTTTCAAATCTTTGTGGTTTAAGATAGATGCTCCCCCTCAACATGTGCATGGAAAATTTGAAATCGTTTGGCACATGTGGGAAGGAGAGCTTGTACATCCTTATAAAACCATGTAACGAATTATTAGTTTAAATCCAATTTAAATCACAAAATTTCCCCCGATCACAATTATCAAATCATTTGAGATATGTGATCTCTGTAGATTTAAATTGATTTTGAAAGCTTTTAAGGAGAATTGTGACTTGATTATGAAAAGTTTTAACTGATAAGGATCGGATTTGAGACTTTAAACTCCATTGATTAAACATGCATGATTATCTTTTGAAAACAATTGTATGACAAATAACCTTTTGATTTAATTGAATTCATTCTCCCCCTCAATCAATGACATAAGTTGTTGATTGTGAGATAGATATATTTGACAAATGTTAAGTCCAGATGAGTTTCAAAAATAGAGTCCGAGTTATTTTTCAAAGCAATTAGTTTTCATTGGATAGTAAGTAATTGTTTATAGAATCAGAGCATGAAATTTGAAAAATAAGATAAGGCATGGCTCGTTTTTCTTTGAAAAATGGGTTACCATCAAAATGACAATAAACCACCATTTTTCTCTGCCTCTTTATTTTTTTTATTTTTATTTTTTTTATTTATTTTTTTTAAAGAAAATTTTTGAACATTCGAAGAGCATCTAAAGACCCGTGACATTCTTTGAACATCAACACAAAGTCCGTAGATGATATCGAATAAGGAAACACAAGACAAAATAACAATATTTTTGGAGTTTTTCAAGATTTTCTAATTTTTATGGAATTTTGAGAATTTTATATTTTTATATTTTCTTTTGTGGGTTTTTAAGTTTTGTATTTTGCTTTTTGAATAAATATATACAAGAGATAGATGGATAAAGACCTTTACTCCTCGTCTTCCTCTTGAAGACGCTTGAGTGTTTCCGGTTGTAAACTCTTTAGACCAAGACGTTGAAGGATAAACTCAAAAGCCTTCTAGGAAGAGCTTTGGTGAAGATGTTTGCTAATTGGTATTCAGTCCTCACAAAATAGAGTTCCACCACACCTTTTTCCACTTGTTCCCTCATGAAATGATGTCGAATGTCGATGTGCTTTGCTCTTGAGTGTTGTACGTTGTTACATGAGAGAGCAATAACACTTTTATTATCACAGTATAGAGGGATTTTGTTGAATTCAAAGCCATAGTCCGATAATTGAGATCTCATCCATAGGATTTGAGCACAACAAGATGACATGGCTATGTATTCAGCCTCTATAGAGGAAATAGAAGTACTCATTTGCTTCTGTGAAGACCAGCTCACAAGCTTATCACCCAAAAATCGAAAGCACCTCCACGCATTTGCTCGACGTGTATCTTGACACCCCGCATGATCGATCTCGCGATAGGTCGTTAGTGACATACCGGTGTCCTTCGTACCAAAGTCCCATATTGATGGTTCCTGGAGATACCAAAGACCCGCTTAACCACTTCAAGGTGCTTTTGGTAGGCTTAGCTGATATCTAGCACACATGCAAACAAATAACAAAATGTCTGGCTCCATCGGCTGTGAGGTACATTAGGGATCCAATCATACTATGATATTTCGTTTGGTCTACCATGATCCCCGAAAGTGGTCCTCATCCAATTTTAGTACGCCTATCATGGGAGTGTCAACAGGTCACTAGAATCAAATCCAAATTTCTTTAAAATCTCATTTGCATATTTAGATTGATTTATAAAAATGCCTCCGGACTTTGTGAAATTTGTAATCCCAAGAAAAATGACATTTGTCCCATCATTGACATTTGAAATTTGGAACCCATTTCATTTGAAAAACGATCACATTCATTGGGGTCAGCCGAGGCAAAGATAATATCATCAACATATATTTGAACGTGAATTAAATGTTTGCCTGAGTTCCCGGTGAACAATGTGGATCAATCGCTCCTTTGTTGAATCCAGATAGAAGAAACTTTGATAGCGATCATACCATGCCCTTGGAGCTTGCTTCGCCGTGAAAGAGCCTTCAAGCGATAGAAATGAGTAGGATGCTCGATTCACAAAACCTTCCGGGTTATCGACGATACGACTTCTTTAATATCTCCGCTAAGAAAAGCCTTTACATCCATCCGATGACAATCATATTTTTACCAAAGATTAAAGAAGATTCGACGCCTCATGCGCAACAGAGCAAATGATTCTTCAAAGTCAATACCTTCCTCCTGACGGTATCCTTTTGCAACCAATCTAGCCTTGTTCTTTAATACATCACCATGCTCATCAAGCTTCACTTTGAAGATCCACTTTAGAGCAAAGATCATAGCACAATCTTGAGGTGTACTAATTCCCATACATCAAGTCGATCAAACTCATGAATTTCTTCTTGCATGGCATTGAACCAGCAGTCTTCATTCATGGCGTTTTAACATCTTTTGGTTCGACCTTAGAGAGTATGGAGTTGAAGAAGCACCATAAGGCATCTGCTTAAAGTGTTTCGCGGTTGATATCGGACGAGAGGGGTTTCCAATGATGTTGTCCAATGGATGATCATGTGTCCATTTCCTAAGGTGTTCATGTTGTTGTTGAGGAACCAGTAGTAGAATCGATTTCTCCCGATGAAGATGGTTCGATGATGATTCAGAGCAAATATGTTTTCAAACGAGCATCTTCGAGTAGCAAAGGGATTTTCTTCCATCAATGGTGCGTAACATTTCCATGATGTACACTCGATGATTGATGATTTGTTGATGAGACAGAGTGATCACAGCAGGGCTTCTTGAATTAGCTGTCATAGAAACTGAAGGGTTAACTTCATTGATGGATAGAAGCACCTATGATGAAGGAATTGACAGATCATTTGCGGTTGGCTCATAATGTTCATCAAACATTGATCAAACAGCTTTAAGTCATCTTCAAGGAGGTACATAAGGAATTGCCTGGCGAGGAGTCGAAAACAAGAGTAGAACCGATGGGACTACATGAAGGCGGGTCCGTAATCAGGTTGTCCTGAGCCATAGGACCGTTAGCTCATCGAACGAACGAATTTTTCCATGATATTTCGGTTCTTTTGTTGTAGATTCGTATCCCTCTTTGTTTGGTGCATATCCTACAAATACTCCAATGTCCGCTCTAGCTTTAAGTTTGCCTAAGTCTTGGCCCTCATTAGTTGGATAACACAATGCACCAAACACACGAAGGAATGAGAGATTAGGTTTTCTATTGTGGATAAATTCATATGGAGTTTTTCCATGAGCAGTGTGAATTAGGGATCGATGTAGTATGCTGGCAATTGCTTCTTGCACCAGAAACATTGGAACCTTTGAGTACAAAGATTGTTCTTGCTTCCACAAGAGTTCGATTACTCTTTCAACTACACCGCTCATTGAGGAGTTCGTGGAACACTTCTTTGATGACCGATTCCAACACTTTCATAAAACTCACTAAGTTATTTATTAACAAACTCGCCCATTGTCTGCTCGATGATGATGCAGCTTTGTTAAGTCGAACCTACTGCTTTGATAAGTTTGATGATGATATCCGAGTTTCATCCTTTGTCCTCAAGAACTTAACCCATGTGAATCGAGAGTAATCATCAACCACAACTAACACATATTTCTTCCCAAAGATATTCTCAGACTTCATGGGTCCACATAAGTCCATGTGAATTGTATGAAGAATCAGAATCGAAGTTTGTAGGCTTGTTTTGGGCATACTTTTGCTTTTTCCCAATTGGCATGTTGAACAAGAGATGATCCCTTTTCATATTTTAGTCTAGGTAAACCAACAACTAAGTCCTTTTCTCGAGAGATCATTGATGGTGCCGACGTTCAAGTGATTGAGACGACGATGCCATAACCATGACTTTGTTTTTGAAGCCTTTGACAACAAGTAAATTGGAGAAGACTTCATCATATCTTCGATAGAGATGGTGTATAGATTTGAACCACGGTTCTTAAAAGTTCTTACCATCAAGTTCTCTAAGCAAACAAGTATGTTTTCAAGGCCACTTCTAGATCGTAATCACATAATTGACCAACGAAAATAAGTTATTACCAAGACCTTCACGAATATACCCCGAGATAACACTATCACCGACAACATAATCTCCATAACCCATAATAGCACTAAAATGATCATTCCCGATCTAATGTCCCATGAATTTACTCACGAAGTTCATGAGCCGCAACGGGTCTCCAGTCATATGATTGGAACAACCGAGTCCGTACCACGTACGATTTGAACGACCTAGCTTGAACACGCACAAGAATGGATAATCGATAATGGGATCCCCATGCAAGAATGGGTTCCATTTGGTTAGTGATGATTGGAACACCCACATCCGAAATAGAAGCATTGGAATCATTAGAAATAGATGCAGTGCTATTGTCTATATTTGACCTATTCAAAGAGTGTTCACTTCTTAAGGGAATAGTTCTACCAAGAGGGCATCCATTTTCTAGTGGGCATTGTCTTAGAAGATTGAGGGTAGAACTGATTAACCTTATGGCCAAAAGGTATCCATTGATAACCTATCTTATTAAATGTTCTTCTTGTGGGTTTCCATTGTTTTCTAACTTTCTTTCGGCTTTGACTTTTAGCCTTCTTATCTTGATTTTTTAAAGTGGCATTAAAAACATTTTAATAGTATGCTTGACAAGATAGACAAACATTCATACACAATTAAGGACAAAATGTTAGAGCTAACACTAGAATCAACATGATTCATTTTATTCAAACTCTCCTAGGTAATCTTCTACTTCTTCCACTAAACATTTCTAGCTTGCAAGGTCCTATCATTCTTGGTATTGCTTGGAGGCTTTGACCAACTTGCTTTAATGTCACCGACATTCCCGTAGAGGGAATTATGGGAACATTAGTTGGTTGAGCTACTTTTTGCATTCTTGAACTAGATGTGCAAGGATCTGAACTACTAGAAGGCACCTTAGAATTCACTTTCATATTACTTGGCACAGAGTGATTTGTATGCTTGGCACTAGGCATAGAACAAGGCATCACATTTTTACCTTTCACACCTAAGGATTTAGGACATGTTGCAATTAAACATTCTAGCAGCTCTTGAGATCATTTGGCTTGAATGCAAGAAAACCTATTTTTCTATCAAGAGGCTTATTGATGAAGTCCTCTTCCACAATCTCACGGAGACATTCTAGACTATCCTTAAGGTAAGCACAATAGTTATGAAACACAAGTTCATTATTCCTTAGATGAGGAGGAATGTGTTAATTACCACAAGATATTTGGTACCGAGGATGACTTAGATACAACATTCTCATTAAAGACAAGTATGTTTCTTCCCTACTTTATTCTCAATTTCTTTTGTAAAGAAGTTATTTTTCCTTGTTTTTGTCACGAAAGTGACTTTCATTGAATCATATAACTTTAAAGTGTCGCTTAACTTTTCATTTTCTTCCGAGAAAACTCGCTTCCTTTTGTAAAACATTAACTAAGTTTTGAAGATGAAAAGTTTGAGAATACTGAGAATCTAAAGGAGGAGGCATTTGGGATCCAAACACATTGTTCTTTTCACCCTTCAATTGAGAGATTTGGGCTTTCAAATTTGATCGTGTAAACAATGAGCTTGAATCGTTTCCACGTTTATTTATCTGAAAAACTGCATCAAACTCTGGAACATCTGAGGATGTCTTGATATTTGAGGTTTTAACATTTTCTTTAAGATGTTGATATTTTAGTTACAAATCAAAATGTTCAACTTCTAGTTTAGTTGCTTCTCTCTGGTTCTGAGTTAACTAAGGAAGACAGAGAATCACAACTCAGATGATGAGTTTGAGAACTTCAAGATGAAACCAGATGAGAGTGTCTATAAGTACAACGTGAGATTCCATAAGCTTGTGAATGACATGAGGAACATCAAAATGACCATGCCTAACATTCAGCTGAATTCAAAGTATTTAAACAACATGAATCCCGAATGGCACAAATTTGTCACCTCTGTGAAGCTAACCAAAGGACTAAAGAATACAAACAATGAGCAATTGTATGCATTCTTCGATAATGCTATGTTTGAGAAAAAGGATTTCGGATCACAAAACCAATCGTGGAGAATCAAGCTCGCCAAATGATTCTACAGCTTTCTACACCAATGTTGGTATTACCACCAAATCATCTCAAGTCATACCCATGGGTAATGGTAATCACAAACTCATTCCCGATCCAATGTTCAAACAAGTCGATGTCGATGCAAAATGGACACTTCATTAATCAACTGCTCTTATGGTTAAACAAAACGACTCTCAATCCACATTCCAAAGTCTTCACACTAACAATGATCGAATCCGATCCAACCTTCACAATCATGCAAATTTGTTAGAGATGGAAAATTTATGGTTCAACCAGCCAAGGAAGGCAATATGATCGGGAAGAGGTGGAGTAGGTGGAGGTTATGTTGGAAATCGAATCGGGAAGGAATGGAAATCGGTCAAGCAAAGCCATTAATGCTACAACCGTGGTGAGGGACATATTGCTAGAACTGCACATCTCCAAAACGTCCACGAATGCAATACTTCGAGAGACAAAATGTTGCTTGTGCAAGCTCAGGATAATGGAGCCGCTTTGGATGAATAGGAGTTGTTATTCCTTGTCAGGAAATGCCCAACCTATGATGTGATGTTAATGAACGACCAATTCGGAAATAGGTCACAATCAACCGAATGCCTTCCAAGTCACGACCTGTGATGCATACGACTCTAACGTCGATGATGAAACCTCTTGCACAAACAATTTTCATGGCTAGCATTTCTCCAATGGTCTCTCCTAAGGTCTCATCATCACAAAATTTGGTCCATCCAAAGAATCAATCATCTCAGAGGTATTAAAACTATATGATGAAGTTGATGAGCAAAAGATGCATAATAAAGTACAATCTCTTGAAACTTATGAATCCGATATTGATGATGAGGGTAATAGCAATATTGTCCCATATGATCAATATGTGAAGCAAAGTGAAAGTGTGGTTGTACCAAGTAATGCATCTTCAAGTCAATGATGATGCTTTTGATGAATACACCATGTGCCTCATGATTATTATGTTATCTCCGAATCAATGCCTATAAAGAACAAGTTGCTATTTATGAACAACGTGCTAAGTTTGAGTTAACCACCCGTGAGCAGGAAATGGATGACCAAATGCGTACAATTATTCGAAAAAGTAATTTTAGAGAAGAAGTATTAAAACAAGAGTTAAACTCCTTACAAGAAAATATTTCTAAAACTGCTAAGCAAAAAGAAGAACTTCAATAAAATGCATACAATTGTACAAACTTTTACAAAACAAGTTGAGATTTAGAGATTAATCATTCCAATACTAACTACAAGGTACTGAAACCTCCCCACATCAAAAGCTTTAGAGAGAAGATCAAAGAACATTGAAATCTGTATGGATTTTTACCATTTGAATCAACCTTTTCTCATTACAATCTCTAATGAAATGATGCCTTATCTCAATATGTTTAGTTCTAGAATGTAAAACAAGATTTTTAATGATGCAAATTGTTCCTTGTATTATCAATGTAAATCTTAGTATGCATAAAGTTGTACCCAAAATCCAAAGAATTGATTCAATCCAAAGAACTTGACCACAACAACTAGCAGCAGCCACATATTCGCTTCAGGTTGTAGAATTGCCACTATAGTTTGCTTTTTACACTGCCATGAAATTAGTCTGCTTCCCAAACACTGACATCCTCCAGTTGTAGATTTCCTATCCAAACTAGCACCAAAGATAATCACTATCTATATAGGCCACCAAATCAAAAGGGGAATCCTTAGAATACCAAAGGCCCAGTTTAGGATGACTTTTAAGGTATCTAAAGATTCTCTTAACAAAGATTCATGTGTGAGGTATTGGGTGTGACTTGAAATCTTGCACACACACATACTAAGAACATTATATCCGCCTAGATGCAAGTGAGATACATCAAAGATCCAACATGGACCTATACAACTTCAAATCAACTTTGGGACTTCCATCATCTCTGTAGCGTGGTTTCGAAGTCTCCATAGGTGTACTAGCACTCTTCACATCCCTGAAACCCAAACTCTTTAAAACATCTCTACATACTTGTCTTGACTAATGAAAATACCATCACCCTTTGTTGAACTTGTAGCCCAAAAAGAAAGTGAGTTCTCCCATAGAACTCATCTGAAACTTATCATGCATAAGTTTCTCAAAATCCTTGCATAGCTCCTTATTGGTTGAGCCCAAAGATGATGTCATCTACATAAAGCTGCACCAACAAAATATCATCCTTGTGCTTCCTTATGAACAAAGTCTTATCAATCAGCCCTCTTTTGAAGTCATTGTCCATCAAATAAGTAGACATGCACTCATACCATGCCCTAGGAGCTTGATGCAACCCATACATAGCCTTCTTCACCCGGTAAACCTTGTCGATGATCGGATCTTCAAAACCGAGAGGTTGACAAACATAAACCTCTCATCAATTCCATATAGAAAAGCACTCTTAACATCCATTTGATACAACACAAAATTCTTGAATGAAGCATAAGCTAAAAATAATCTAATAGCCTCAATTGCAGTAAATTGAGCAAATACTTCATCATAATCCAAACCTTCGGGTTTGTGTATCCTGAGAAACCAACCTTGATTTGTTCCTTACCACAATTCCTCTTTCATCCCTCTTATTTCTGAACACCCATTTTGTTCCAATTGCCCTCTTACCATTAGGAAGATCAACCAATGTCCAAACCTCTTGAAGTTTGAACTAAAGAAGCTCCTCTTGCATTGATTCTACCCATCCTTCTTCCGAGAAAAGCTTCTTCTACTCTCTTGGGCTCTTTTGAGACGTAAAACAAGCAAACAGCTTTGTAGATCTTTATGACTATTTCTTTTATGAAGTGATCTTGCAAAGAAACCTTGCTCAGGAAAGGTTTTAGTGTTCTGAACCTTGCTTCTTGTTTGAACAGGGGTGTTTAAATTTCCAAGTATTTGTTCCTTAGGATGAATTTTATGTATCCTTGTGGTGGTGACTGGACTTTCATGAATGACATGTTCTAAATTAGTAAAATCAGCATTGAAGAAATCATCCATGTCTTCATCATCAGTAGGAGTATCAATATTTACCAAAAGTGCATGGTAGGATCATGGATACTCTCTTCACCAAATAATGGCTTTGCAGTTGGTCCAAAGAAAGTACTATCACCAGACTTCATGTACCGGGTTTCACTTGAACTTCAAAGGTAGAAGTCTTAGCAGTTGCTTTCATTATTTCTATCCGTGCTTTTGTTTAGCTTAGTAGTGCTTTTCGAATGCCTTTTCTTTCTTTCAATTTCTTCTACCGTATTAATCGAGTTATCTTTTAACAACTCATCCTTATCTTGATGATGATCAACTTTGCTTTCAGAATTCAATGCATCATCATCAGTGGGACCTTGCTTATCAATGATAGGCAGAGACGTAACCACTTTCCACTTTTCAACCAAATAGAACTCCTTTGGAGAATCACTTCTTAGAATCATTGCTTTACAGAATCCTTTTGTATACCTGCATTAACATTAGTGGAAGTTCCTCCAATGATAGGCTCATAATTCATAGATTTGGTTAGCATATCAATGTTAAAATGTACCAATTCGGTCCTTTAGTCTCAACACTAGGAGTTTCTTCACTAAATTGAACATGTAAGTTCTCTTCAACAATCCTAGTCCTCCTATTGTATACTCTAAAGGCTTTACTATTAGAAGAATAGCCTAAAAAGTATCCATCATCAGCCTTTTCTTGAAACTTGCCTAGGTAGTCTATGGTATTCAAGATAGTAACAGGACACCCAAAGGTTTTAGGAATGCAATCATTGGCTTCCTATCATGTAAATGTACCATGGGGTCTTGTTATGAGGCTTCACTACCTTACTTCTATTCCAAGCATAACATGCAAGGCCTACAATTTCATTTCAAAAAGATAGTTGGTAACTTAGATTTCGACAACATTGTCCTAGCGCCTCAATTAGTGTCCTATTTTTCTCTTTTCACCTACACCATTCTCATGTGGTGTTCTAGCAACACTAAACTGTCTTTCTATACCCTTAGCTACACGTAATCTGATTCATTACATCATTCTTAAACTCGGCCATTATCACATCCGATTACCTTGACCTTTTGATTTACTAGATTTTCTATCTTAGTAATGAAACTCTTGAGGATCTCACTAGTCTCACTCTTAGCACCCAAAAAGTAAACCCAAGAAAATCTACTATAATCATCATGATAGCTAGCAATACACGCTATGGTTCAAACTTTTAACAAAGGTAGGTCCAAATAAGTCCATATGAAGCATAAACAATGGTTGTGTGATGGTGTTAACAGTTTTGGTCTTACAAGAGGCTCTATGTTGTTTTCCTTTTTAACAAGCCACACAAAGTTCCTTACACTCAAAAACCTAGAAGGTAACCTCTACAAAGTTGCCTTTACCGTTTATTGATTGTTTTAAAATTAAGGTGACCTAACCTTCGTGCCACAATTTAGACTCATCTAACATGCTTTAGCAAACAAACAGGTTAAGGACTTATTAGGAATTACATCTTTAAGATCAAAACAATATATGTTTTACTTCCTAGGTACCTTAAGTCATATATTTCATCAGCATCTTAAAATCGGTGACAACACCACACACCTTCCAAAAAGTACCCGCTTCTTATCACACATTTGAGAAACACTAATAAATTGTACTGAGTCCTCAGACGGATAGACTTTTCAAAGTCTAACCCCTGCTCCGATTGTGCCTCTGCCAAGTATCTTTCCTTCCTTTGGATCATTACCAAATGCTTCATATCCTCCATCAAAAGCTTCAAAATCCTCCAGGTTGCTCCCATCCCAAGTCATGTGCCCAGAGCAACCACTATCAAAAATTCCTTTGTCTTTTAGCTCATCTTGTAGATTGCCCTGCACATGAATTTAAACAAATTAGTTCTTTTGGTGGACCCAAGCCAATATGACTGGGTCATTCAGGCATCAACATAATCAAATTTCTTTAGGTCCATTGATGCACAGTTGACATGATGTAAAACCTTGGTCTTAGGCTTCCATTGCCAACTAGCCGAGGCCTTTTAAAGATAAAATGATTTCCAACCACTGTGTCAGTTATCACCTTTGGAATTTTTAAAACTTCTTTTGTATCAATGGTGATATTTTGCTTAGCAGTGGTTTGATTTTGCTTAGCCATGTTTACATTTTGCTTAGCAGTGGTTGGAACCCATTTGGATGCCAGTTGACTATTGACTTTGTATTACCATTCCTCATTAACACTGCTCTAGGAATCATGTTTTTATTAGGATGAGGATTTGTTTTCTTTGAAAAGTTTTGGTGATTTACCCTCCTCTATTGATTCCAAACTTGTGGTTGGTTTTATAACATTTCACTGTAAGTGCTCAAAACTACCACATATAAAACAAGCCTTCTTGACATATTGAAACTCATCACCTAACCTCAAGTAGAAATTAGGCCATTAAAGTTTCTCTGACAATTCTAGGTATGTATCTTTTCATATGTTCCTTAGGTATCTCCTTATAATCTACCACTTTCCTAGAGATAGGTGCTCCAAATCTAGGAATAAGGTTGGCTTGCTTAGAATCAACTTTCTTAACATGTTCTATCTTCTCAGGCTGAGTTTTTTCAGATCTATCTTCCTCGAACGATTCCCAATCTTCAATAGTGAGCATCGGATGACTTATCGAGAACCTATCTTAGGTGATTCAATCTTGCTAGTCTCACCTACGTGTTTATTGAAACTAAATTCACTGCTAAATGACAGTTCTTTTGTAGGTGGTGCATGTTTCATAAGAGGTGGTGATGGCATATCATTGTAACCAAGACCAGTACCATCCTTGAACATTTTTTGATCTATTGGCTTAGTTACTAGATCAAGCATACTGTGTTTTAGCAACCCTAACAAATATATTTTTCTTTTTCTACTAGCTTTTGTTTTACACTCTCTACCTCTTCTAGTTTCTTTTTAAGCATTGTGATTTCTCTGTCTTTAAGATCAATTTCACCACCTAGTATATTTATCTTATCAACATACTCAAACTCACATTTAATACAATAATTAAGCTTTTCTTCAACACTTTCTAGACCAACTCTATAACCTAAGTTATCTAGAGACAATTTTCAACTTCTTTTCTCAAATCTCAATAATAGCTCTTTGTGATTCTAAGTTATCTTGACATGATTTGAAAGAACAAGTAGAATTTTTAGAATCAATAGATACCTCGAATCTGAACTTAAGATGAAGATAGGCCATAAGAGCAAAGTTATGCTCTTAGAAGCTTCACTAGCAAGAAAAGTCGCATTGGGACCTTCTTCAATCCGATCACCCACCATAGTCTCCAATCCCATCTTGAGTAACCAATGCCAAGAAGAAGCGCGGCTCTTCGTGGTCTCTTGATGCCTTCAATTCTCTTGGGAGCTCGACATTCTCTAGCAAAGTGACCCTTCTTCAAAGCAGCATTCCATCTTGCTTTTGTCAATTCCAGACTCTCCTTTGACAATCATATTTAACTTTGCTCTCCAGTCCTCCTTAAGAACTTCCTTGCTTGAGAGTCAACATTGCCATATGCCACATGAAGATTTATCTCTTCAAGATCATCAGGATCAATTTGATCTAAATCTTGATGCAAAACAAGAATCGGTAGTTAAATCACCGAAAAGCACAAATTGCACCATCACCGACATTATCACTAACAAGTGGTATTGTTAGCAATGGTCGGTTATACCATAGCAAAAGATGGATACATCTTGTGAGCTCTTGTGATTAGTGGAAACAAAAGCAATGTTTTTATTAGTTGAAGATGCACCAAATAATGTTGTTCTCGGACTTATATACCTTCAAGTTGTTGTAGAGATTGTCCGAGTCATTTTTCAAAGTCATCCTTATTTCTCCACACAACCGGTGCATAGCCCAACGGTGATAAGCCGATGAACTCCATTTATATCTTCTTGAGCAACCTTGTAGTCCACTAACTTCCGTCGATAAGCTTTTGAAGTATGTTATAAGTGCCATCAAGTTTTTTCCACTGAGAGCAAAGGAAGTTTTCTAAGCTGATGCTTGAGCATATTATTCCTTGATTTCTTTGTAGCTTCATTACAAAAACCTTGTTTCAATAGCATCCATTAACTCTTTAGCAGACTCATATTGTTCAAAGTCCAAAGCATATTCATTAGGTATTCCCATAGAGAGAATACTGTGGGCTTTAATCTCCAAAATTTTTAGCCTTGTCAACTCTACTAACAATGGCTATGTCTTTACCATCATCACCCTTCCTAGGAAGAGTATCACCATTTTCAACAACATCCCAGATGGCATAATCAATCATACAAATGTATTGCCTCATTCAGATTCTCCAAATTTGTATCACCCTCGCTTGAGCATGGGCACCTTTGATGCAAGAACCATGCGTGTTTCTGCCGGACATCTTAACTTACTTTAACAGAAATTAACTAATCTTCTTCGTTTCGTTTCTAGATCACAAGCTCTGATACCACTTGTTGATCCTAGTTGAGCAAACGATCCTTTATAGAAACTGACTTAAACAAAGATTTATTAAGTATCACGCGGAATATAATACTTAATCTTAAGAAGAAGAACAATGAACATTTAACACCTCAATATTATTATTAATAATGTACTCAACCAAGATTAGGGTTTTACAACCTTGAAGTGTATCGACCTTAGATATAAACAAAACATATATCTAATATAACCTAGGACCTCCTTTTATAGGCTAAGGAGTCCTTTACATAATACAATACGTAACCTACAAGATAAATATCTTTTCCGTATTTATCTAATACAAAATATTAAACCGACTATACAAGACTAGCAGTGGTTACAATACAGTATCCGTGGTTACATAATACTACTAGCCATGTTTATCATCAGCAGTGGATTCATTCTTCTGTCCGTGGTTTCAACAACTCTGTCCGAGGTTCCAACACTTAGAATAATTCATGATCCAAGGAACCTAAAACCCAACAAAAATCATTTTAATGAAATAAATAAAATACGTAAAAGCTTTGAGCCAATAGTTTACTAACACACTTTTACTAAACATATAAAATCATCAAAACATGTTTAGTTAAATAAGTTATATAAAACCAAAACCATTTTTATAAAACACTTACAAGTAATTTTGTTTACTTATATTTTATAAAAATATGTATGTACTTTGTATAACTTGTAATGGGTAAATAATGGGTAAAATCCAAAGTCCATAACCCATGACCCAAGACCCATGATCCATTGACTAGGTACAAAGAATCTTATTGGGTAAGAACCGAAGTCCATAATCCATACCCATGGAGCATGATCCATAACTCATGACCTATTGCATGACATCATGCATGAAGTCATGTTGGATATTATCTATGATCCATGACCCAAAGTCCATGACCCATGACCCAAGATCCATAAACCATTGACTAGATACATTGTATCTTGTTGGGTATCCATGATCCAAAGTCCATGACCCATGGTTCATAACTCATAACCCGGTTTGCGACCCAAAATCCAGACTAAGCTGACCACATATCCAAAGGATCATTCTATGTAGTTTTCTCTTTTTGTGATTCTCTAGGTTCCTTTTAAAAGGCGAGATCACAACCACTTGAAGAAGTGCAAGCTCAAGGTCATGAGTTGCCAAGCTTTGTCATCATCAAGACCAATGAAGAGCATCTTGTTGATAATTCTTCTCTCCCTCCAATAGTGTGTCGTCTTGAAGGCATTGGTGTAAAGTGCCGAAGGTGTACATTTGATATGGTGCGTCGATGTACAAGTTCTGTAGTTTGGGTTAAAGGATATTGATATCATTTCAAGTATTGTAAAAAGGAGTTTGTCTCCTTTTGGTATTTGTGTTGGGTAGTAGTGTTGGGTAGTAGTTCCTCCTTTGTAATGGAACTCGGTATCTAGCCTTGTACCTATAAAGTGTATTTACATTGTGATAGGTTTGTTTTACCTCGTGAAAGAACTCGTGTCTAGCCTAAACCGTATAAAGTGAAGGACGTTGTGAAGGCTTCTCTGCCACATTAAGGAGCTTGTATTGTGTAGTGCTTAGAAACTCTCGAAAGGTACTTGGGAGTGGAGTAGGGCAAGGAAGATGTCCTTTAAATTTGAACCCACTATAAATACTTGTTGTGGTTTTGTGTTCCTTTTACTTTTATCTCTTGACATTTATATATATATATATATATATATATATATATATATATATATATATATATATATATATATATATATAGGCTCCGGTTCCATTGAGAAGGTTTTTATTTTGAGAAGATTGAGAAATCTTCTTAACAAATTGATTCATGTTTTTTATTTGATTCACAAGTAAACATCATTTTATGGTGAATCCAATCTATAAATCACAAATTTGATTCACAAATCATTGTTAAAATCGAGTTATGATGTTGATTCATTAAATTTGTACTGATGATTCGCAGATTCTAAATATATCATTAAAACGAGAGATTTTAACATTGATTCAAATTTTTTACACATTTTGAATTTCAATCAAATTAAAATGAGTTTTACACTTTGAAAACATGAATCAAAGTTAAAAATCTATCGTTTTTGAAAACCTTTCTCAATCTCAAAATAAAACCTTCTCAATCGATCCAATTTCTATATATATATATATATATATATATATATATATATATATATATATATATATATATATATATATATAGGGGGTGTTTCTTGTGAGAAGTTTAATTTTTGTGAGAACGCGAGAAGAGATCCTAGCCCTACATCTAATCCCCTCTTTTTTTAGATTTAATGGCTAAGATTAACCAAAAATTTGCACTAACCAAGGGCATTTTTGTAATTACCAAATCATACCTAATCTAATATATTGAGAAAAAAAACACACAGTGACTACACCGAAGGTGAAAACACCGACTATTCTCTCGATCCAACAAACTTTCTCCACAACCACCACCGTTTAAACCACCCTTCACCGCCAAATCGAACCATCGTCACTCCTCCACAATTATCGCTTCACTTCTTCACCTTCTGCAACCTTCTTCCGCATTCGTTCACCGTAATATTAATCATCACCGTCGTTAAATTGCCGATCAACCGCCGTTCAACCACATTATGCCATCGCCGTTCAACCGCTGTATATCACCGTCGTTCAACCACAGAATCAATCAATATTAATGAAGAAGATATGGATCTAGATGACTGGCGAAGAAACTGAAATCATTGATATCACCGAAATATCACCAGAATACACAAAAGATATCAAGTAATTATCATAATTTATTATTAATTAATTTTTATAAATTATTGTTTTGAATTGTGAAAATTATTAGCAAATTTAAGTTTATTTAGTGTATCTTCGCATGTGAACTGATTTAATTTTATTAGTGTAATTAATTTTAGTTGGAGCATCTTCGCATGTGAAGATTATCAGTTAGGAATGAAGCTTTGATGCAATTAGCCAATTTAAGTTTGGATTACATTATCTTCACGTGTGAAAATATGAGTAAGTAATGGATTTTTGAGGTTATAAGTGCATATGATTTAAGTTATATTATCTTCACATGTGAAGATTATGGATTTTGAGGTTAAAGTGCATATGACTTTAGTTATATTATCTTCACATGTGAAAATTATGGATTTTTGAGGTTATTAGTGCATATAAGTTTAGTTATATTATCTTCACATGTGAAGATTATGGATTTTTGAGGTTATTAGTGCATATAAGTTTAGTTATATTATCTTCACATGTGAAGATTATGGATTTTTGAGGTTATTAGTGCATATAAGTTTAGTTATATTATCTTCACATGTGAAGATTATTAGTTAGGAATGATGTTTTGATGCAATTAGCGGATTTAAGATTGGATTACATTATCTTCGTGTGTGAAAAATATCAGTAAGTAATGGATTATTGAGGTTATAAGTGCGTATAAGTTTAGTTATATTATCTTCGCATGTGAATATTATCATATAGGAATGAAGTTTTGACGTTATTAGCAGATTTAAGTTTGGATTATATTATCTTCACGTGTGAAAAATATTAGTAAGTAATTGATTTTTTTGCGTTATAAGTGCTTATAAGTTTAGTTATATTATCTTCGCATGTGAATATTATCATATAGGAATGAAGTTTTGACGTTATTAGCGGATTTAAGTTTGGATTATATTATCTTCACGTGTGAAAAATATTAGTAAGTAATTGATTTTTTGCGGTTATAAGTGCGTATAAGTTTAGTTAGAAATGAAGTTTTGACATTAATAACGGATTTAAGATTGTGAAGATTAACATGGAAGTTTTCGGGTTATAAGTGTGAATATAATTTTAGTTATAATATATTCGCATGTGAAAGTTAGGAATAAAGTTCTGATGTTATTAGCAAATTTAAGTTTGTATCACATCATCTTCGCGTGTGAAAAATATACATAAGTAATGAAGTTTTAAGGTTATAAGTGTATTCGCATGTGGGGATCTCTAATTGTTCTGAATCACTCGATAACGCTAACTGATCACACACGAGTACATGCAATATATAAATATAGGTTCTTGTTGAGATATATATAGAGCCTTTAACCATATTTGGTGTTTTGTATTCGCTACTGTTTTAAGGCTATTTGGTAACATGCTATTGATAACGCTAACCGATCACACACGACTTACGTTCTATTTGAAAGGTTGCATCGTAGGTTCCGTGCGGTTAAGAGTGGGTGGTCACTAGGTGGGACCCAAAGTTTTCGATGCAAATTCGACCAAAAGGTACTCTATTAGTCTATTTCAAAAGTAACGATAGCTGTTGCAAGTTTGTTGTAAGTGGCTTACTTACACTCTGTACATGAAATTATGTAATTGATTTGGTTATAGGTTGGTCTTGTTGTTGGTAAAGGAGTGAGACGATAAAAATTTGCAAGCCAGCACAGAGCTCTCGATTCGTGTCTGTTCAAATTCTCACTCGAGGAATATATTAGCATAATGTTATAGATTATAAACTTTGATAAGTAAATTCACGGAAATTACCGATTTCTGCCAACGAGGTTTTGTGATGCTTTATTCGTTATTCGTTTGTGTTTATGATTAATCTCTGAGTTCGGTGATTGAAGTTGTTTGATATTTGTATGTGTTAATGAAATGATGCTTAAATATAGGGCTAGTTGATGATTATAGTGATAGTTATACTGAGTAGGTAGTTTGTTTCGTTGAGTTGTGGTTTTAGGAACCTGGTTAGGAGTTTTGGTCGCATTTCATCATTTTCATACAGGATTGCAGTTTTGTTATGTTTTATTCGTAATTCACGTTTTGTTTTTGTTTAATATGTAATGTTGCTGATTGAAGTTGTTTGATAGTTTTAGGTTTATTTGATAAAAGTTAGGGCTAGTTGATAATTACTATGACGGCTATAGTTCACCGTAGCCTTGAGTTGCGCTTTCTCAAAACCGCTTGGAGTTTGTTCGGATTTTGTCAATTTGTGTATGGAGATTACGGTTTGGTTCGTGTTTAGTTTATTGAAGCTGTTTGAGATTGTTGTAGTTAGGAAAACTGTGTGTGTTTAGGTTTGTTATAAGATTGGTTCTTGGTAATTTGATTGTGAAGTATTTGTGTCTTTGATAAAATGATGCTTAAATTTAGGGCTAATCTATGATTAATGATAGGAGTGATAGTAAACTGAGCATGGCTAGCTTTGTTGTTGAGTCATTTTTGCATTTAATCATGAAATAATGCTTAGACATAGTGTTAGTGAGCGATTAGTGATCGCATTGATAGTTAACTGATCATAGCTATGTTTGTTTCTCTGATTATGTGTTCAAAGACTGCATAGGATATCCTTCTGATTTTCCCCAATTTACATCGAAGTATTGAGGTGACGGCTAACATGAGACATTTAGCCTACTGATTAACTATTTGTTTGTGAATTCAGCCCATAGTTAATTACTAATGAAGTTTAAAAGTGATTCATACTTACAATTGGTATCGACAAATAATTGAATTGACAACCTCCGAAGAAACTTCAGATGACTTCTGATTGTTAATGCAGTGAAGCTAGTGATTAAAGTGGCTAAAGATAGGAAAATAAAGTTCTGTTGCTTGCAATACATGAAAATATGTGGTGTTGATTGCGAGGATGTTCTTCGTCGTTTTCTATTCGTTGAAGGACCAGATGCATATCACTAAGGATCTACTGGTTCAAACTCTTTTTTACTGATAGCGTTCTTCTCAGATTTATGATTAGAGTCTTCCACCATTCATAGGTTAAATGGTGCGCCACTGAAGTTCTTATTTATGATTAGAGTCTTCCACCATTCATAGAGTCTGCTGTTTGAAGTTTGTGATAATGAGACAATCAAAAATTAGTTCTGTTCAAGCAACTCTAAAACCGATTATTTGATCATATGTAGTTAGATGGTCATAGTTACCTTCACTAAATCAGATGATTTTTGGGTAATTCGTGTGTTATTGTTCTTGCTGCTACTAATAGGCCTGATGTTCTTGGTTCGGCTTTGTTGAGACCAGGAAGGTTCGATAGGCAAGTTATTGTCGATAGGTATGATGTTGTCAAAATCCTTCAGATTTGATGTCGTCCAACTACTTGAATTGTTTGATGCATAAAATTTTTAGGACTATGAGCTTCTGATGCAATGCATATGCAGTTACTTGAATTGGTTGACCATTGAGAACAAATTATAGATGTATTTACTAAGAATTACATGAAATTTATTAGCTTTAATAGGATGTCTGATTATGTAGATGCTTAGGAGTTAGGACTAATCATAAACTCACAAGGAGGGATTATATATAGGGTGTTTGGATATGCTTTTGAATCTATTCTGAGTATAAATTTGAGCAATGTATGTCATAGTAGTTAAATTGCAATTGTGGTAAGGATACTAGTTATGGATATAAATGAAATATTCTTAAACTATTTAGTAACTTCAACAAGTGAAAGTGCAACTATTGTATTTGTTACAACTCGTACTAAGTTATTTGATCCAGTACATTGAAATTTCAAGAATATCTCCCGATTATTAAAACTTTTTGTTTCTTGTCAAAACTATAACTCCTTCTACATGGAATGGTTAAAGATTATAAATTTGTCATTATTGAAGTTTATCAGACCTTTACTAATGGTGAACTACTTTGGATATGGCAGGTGCACTCAAGGGGTGTGTTGATTTTGATAAGATTGCAAGGAGAACGCCAGTGTTTCACCGAGCTTATTTGCATAACCTAATGAACGAAGTTGCTATTATTGCTACCAAGCGTGAGCTTAAGGAAATAAGCAAAGATGAGATAGTAGATGATCTTGATAAAATCATTGCCACCAGAGAAGAAAACGTTGTTTCGTAAAAAGAAAAAAAAGCTTGTTGCGTATCATGGTAACCAAACATAAACTCTTCTTTACTTTTTTTTCGTGGTTTCTTTTAATTACAAGATAACGTAAATAGTGTTTACGGGTGTATGTACATTGTTGATTAGGTTATTTCTGGTTTGTGGTTTCGTGAATCGAGGGTACTCTACCCTCAGCATGTGTTTTATTCTCTTGAGGTGTGGAATCATTGCACCAACTCGATTCCCGTAGGATCGGTGGTCTACTAGTCACATCATAGTCGCCCTTAGTGGTGCATGATGGTGAAGCCTCATTTGATTCATTTTTGATGAAGTACAGACTACTCTAGCACTAAATAATCTCAACACGTTTGAAAATTTGAAATTTTAATGCTTTATTAGTTATTACTTGATACTAGCTGCTTACATATCCTGATCTTGGTACGGTTATTCATCCTCCTGTAAATGTCATCACTGTTGGTTACAGTGACGAGTCATGGGCGAAGCTCGTATTCATCTGATGATCTGCCTAAAGCTGTGGTTATGACCCTTGATTTGATGAACTCATCGATCAGCAGTATGGACTTTCACCCCATACATCGATAAATCTTGGCCCTCTTGAGGAGTCGTCTAACTTGTTCAAAGTGACATACTCTTTGTGAATCTGGTGGAGGTAATTGAAATCAACTCTTTGCAGCCTTAAGACCTAATTAGAGCTTTGTTTAGGAGGTGTTTAGATATGAGCTATAAAACTGGTTATATGAATATATGGTTATTTCGATTAATGTCACATAAATTTGTAATGTAAACCAGCTTATTAACTATCGGCAACAAACTGATTAGTTAAGAAAGAACCAAGATTACTTGGGTACTCTTTTATAGTCCCAGTTAAAAGAATTTCACCCACTTGGAACTATAGATGATTGATGTATTCAAGTAAGAAAGATAAGAATAGTTTTTGTATAGTTGAAAGTAGTTAACTGTGTTATTTTGACATCATATACATTAACAGCATATAAGAATGTACACATTGTTCAAATTATCTACTAGTAGTACCTTAAAATATTCAGAATATCGAGTAATCCAACTTCAAGTAGTAGAAACACATCCAAGCTAGCCCTACCTCTTGCAGTCAACATGACATAACTAGCTTTATACACACCAAGCCGTCCCCTTAGAATAGGTGAACTCCATTACAATTCA
Organism: Chrysanthemum makinoi; assembly: GCA_910596185.1. Lineage (NCBI taxonomy): Eukaryota > Viridiplantae > Streptophyta > Magnoliopsida > Asterales > Asteraceae > Chrysanthemum > Chrysanthemum makinoi. Next base: position 158,342,063 of record OU343223.1, on the reverse strand, counting down.
TAGAGCAAAATTCATTGTTAAGTTTTATTTAAAAAAATAATCTTTGTTTAATTCATTTGATTGCAGACAATTTGGCTGCCAACTTCAGCAGGGAACTAGCCGACTACATCATCTATATCATAGATGTTTCCGTGGTGACAAAATTCCCCGAAGGAGGCCCCTGGCATTACACAAGCTGACCTTATTGTATGTGGTTTGCTTCATCGTTTCATTATACATCTAAAACTTAATATTTCTTTTAGATTTCAAAATGTTCAAAAGATATAATGAAATAATTGTACTTTCAGGTTATAAATAAGACTGATCTTTGCAAAGCAATTGGGGCGGATTTGCCACTTTAGGAGTCCCATTTGATAAGTAAATATTAAGCAAACATCCACTTTATGTATCCCCACTTTAGGTGTCCCCTTTGAGCATTTCATTTTTCAAGGTTAGTAGAATATACAGGAGTTTTGCCATTAGAATTTTTTTGACAATGTAACAAATACTTCATGTGAATCTTGAAAATCAATAGTACAACATTGATAATAAAACGAAAAAAGGGACGGTTTGAGGATAATAGAGGGAATCTCAATTAAAGGTCCCATGTATTTATCCTTTGTGTTTCCCCGAAGCCATGTCTTCTTGGATCCACCATGACACAATGTGTCCAACAACCACAAACTTCACTAAAGGCGTTTCCAGTACGAAAACTAATCAAACCCTGCGTTCCAATATCCAACCCAACAATCATCTAATCTTTCCATGATCTCCCCTAAGGTCTCACCTGTCTGCGTTCTTTCGCGTGAAAATTTTAGTAAGAGCATCTTCCGCGTGAAGTGAAAAAGGAAGATTAAAGGTTAGTGGAGCTTGCGGATCGTGATCAGTTATGTCTTTTTTATTTTAGTCAATATGCCGTAGCTACTATAGGATCGGTGATCAATGTTTTAAAATTGTGGAAAGCATTGTTTCAGTTTGTTAAAGATCGTTTGTCTTTGGCAATTATGTTTATTTTTCAGTGAAATGCAGAAACCAACTTATCTATTAGATTTCGGTTTCAATGTGTTATTGTATTTGGAAACTAAATCAAGTTACTTTGGCAGGCTGGCAGCATGTGTAAAGTACCCAACAAAAAGGGTGATATGGAGTTAGCAAAGAAGTTTTCACCAACAGCGTGCTGCTGATTCGAATCTGTAAGCAAAGAGAATTCAAAAGTTGAGGCGTTGGATGCAACTGGAAGAAGTTACTATAGTTGACGGTCCAGATTGGTTTACATTTTTAGCTTGAATGACCTCTTGTTTTTATACACATTTGTAACTGATGGTCTCAAAATAGTTGTTTGGTATTGAGATAAACTAGTTTAGCTCAAGTGATTTTTTTAATTTTTTAATGATTAGCTCACACAGACTTTCAACTTCCTGTGATTATTGTTTTCATGTAGTCCAAAATGATTCTTATCGTATGAAAAACTCAAAAAGTATATGGTGTAGTATCATTTGATTCATTCTCATATTTTTCAGTCCGAGAGAAACCAGAAGGTAACTGTATTATAGTTGTAGTCTAATTTGTAGCTTAGGTAGAATAAGCCTTAAATATAGCCAAGTTAGAAGGTAACTGTACTACACTATAATGTTGCATTAACGAGATGTGGATTAATTATGTTTTCAATCATTGTGATTTCATATACAAGAAGATAGCTGTCAGTTTCCAAAAGTATTTGCTTATTTCGCTCTGCTGTATTAGACTCTGAACCACTGTAATGTCTGCAGTTGAGTAAGGTTTAATTAGTACCATAGAACTAGGTTTCTTTTATGAGAAGTGCTCGTTAATTAGTACTAATACCCCTTTTTTTGTGTATTCAAAGTGGTTATTAAGCTCGTCTGAACTAATTTATATTCACATACTAAGAGTTAACTCAATTTAATAACAGATCTTCCATTACTGCATATGTTGTAACATTCGTTAGTACATTTCATTTATGATGAAGACAGAAAAAATGAAGGGGCGACACATTAATCCCATAAAGTTTTTGTTGAGCTGAGGAATCGATAAGTTGAATGATGATGGTTTTGAAGGTTCACTGAACGAGGAAGCCATCTTCAAAACTGTGTTCTTTGGGCATGAAAATGGCAGAAGTAGTAAAAAGTGCATTGTAACCGAAGCAATCCATTTCAAAGTTGATGATAGTACCCCTAAAAATGTGTCGTTTCTAACAAACAGTGAGCATTCAGTTATGACGAGTCGAAAAGATGTTATGTACAGTGAGGAGCAATTCCCATTATCTGCAAACCCCTCAATTGTTCTTCATGTCCTCACTGGTTGTAATCTTGACCCTCAAGATTTAGCAAAATTAGAGGCAAGTTTATATTTTTCGATGTCTAAACTATTAAAAGATTTTAACCCGGCATTTAGAATTTGATGGTACTTCTGATTTCTGTGTGAAAAATTATTTGTATTTGCAGGCTACATGTTCTTTCTTTAGGCAACCTGCCCATTTCGCCCCTGATCATGAGCTCTGTTTGACTTGAGCTTGCTTTGATATGTGTCAAAATAGAGCAATCTTTAAGCCAATGACTTTAAAAAGCGTGAAGAGTTGAAATTAAGATGCGGGGGTACATGGAAATTGGTTTTGAGATTCTTGTTGGCTGGAGAAACATGCTCAAGAAGGGAAAAGTCTCAGGCTATAGCAGGACCGGGACATAGTATCGCCGTGACTTCAAAAGGTTTTGTTTATACCTTCGGTCTAATAGTTCGACAACTTGGTCATGGGACTACGAAGAAGAATCAAATCCTCGCATTATCGGTTTCGATCTTTATTCTTGTATGTTTTGATTCGTTTTTATTAATGGTGACACAATGAGTGTATTTGACCATTTGGGTCAAAATCATATCTTTTTATAAATGTCAAAACAGGACTCCTGATTCAAAATGTACTCAGGTCAAAATGAATACTTTTCTATCACATGTTAAAACTAGGAAACTGGAATCGGGTCAAGAAGAATACTTTCTAAAACAGGTCAAAGTCATATGCGTGTCAATACACCGATAGTCGTTCAACAAATGCTTGCCTTTTTTCAATAATCATGTATTTAATACGATTTCAAGAAGAGTAGTATCAAAATAACTCCTTTCTTCTAAACAAACTGTCAAAATTGCTATCTTTAGTTTTCAGTTTCACTCATTCACATTTGTCGACTTGTGAGTTGTGATGCATCATTGCAGGCTCAGTATTACAGCAGCAGCAGGCAACAATGCTTATGTTTATGGGCGGTTTACTTTGGAAAGGACTCGTTTGGGGAAGCCGAATGGAGTTCAAGGAGTAAACAAGTCGCACTCCTCAATTAGTCGAGTCTTTAAAAGACATATTTGTGGTACAAGTGCCATTGGAAACTTTACGGCTGTTTTATCACGTGAAGGAAGAGTCTACACGTTCTCTTGGGAAATGAGACCAAACTTGGTCACCAAACTGAACCAACTGATCTTGAGCCCCACCTCTTGTTGGGCCCGCTCGAAAACATACATGTAGTCCAAATTGCGGCTGGATATTGCTACCTTCTTGCCTTGGCTTGTGAACCTAGTGGCATGTGAGTCTTAAGAATCTTTTTATAGGAGTGTTTTGTAGTGTAATAGTATCAAAAGATTGTTATCGTAGTCCATACCCTTTAGGTCAATAATCTTGAATCTGCCACTGATTGTCATGTTTACATGGTTTTGCAACAGGTCGGTGTACTCAGTTGGATGTGGGTTAGAGGGAAACTAGGCACAGGACCAAAAATGACAGAAATGCCAAGATTGATAGAACAGTTTCAAACTTTGAACCTGCAGCCAATGGTGGTTGCTGGTGCGGGTGCGGCTGTACCAAAAATTGCTCTCCTTTTTTTCCGGCTCTGATTACTCGGGTGTTGTTGTGTCTGTTGGTGAAGGTGTTTCCAAGTTTAAGATTGGGGATTGTGTTTGTGGTTTTGCTGGTATGGGTTCTTTTGCTGAGTTTATTGTTGCTGATGAGAATGATCTATGAGTTTTTGTGTTTATTTTACCTTATTGTTAGGGGGTGTTTGGATTAGCTTATTTTTTGGGTTATTGGCTTATTTGAGATTGGAATAGCTCGTTAGCTTATTTTGTCCGCCTTATGAGCTTATCAAGCTGAGCTAATGGACTTAAATAAGCCATAAGTTTAAGTTGATAAGCTAGAAAAAAGTAGGCTTATTAGTTTTTCCAAATTCAAATAAGCTCATAAACACAAAAAATACAAAAACAATTACCAATATGGCTCATAGCCTAGCGGTAGCCTTAAGACGTGTCTAGGACAATTGTGCGAGATATTTGTAATGTATATATTGTGAGATTGTTAGTTTGCCATTAAAATAAGGCCCGAAAAATAAGCTAATCCAAACAACCCCATAAAACACATAACAACCTAAAAAAGAGGTTGTGTTGGTTGTATTGCTTTTTTTTAATCTTACTTTATTATAAGAAAATTGCTAATTTGAACATTATCTCCTGAATGGGTTGTTTTAGGCAGCTTATAAGTGCTTAAATTTTGTTTTGAAGGTATGGAGTAATGAAGGGTGTGATCTAGTGCACGTTGGTGCACTTCCTGTTGCGTATGGAACGTCTCATGTGGCTTAACCTTAAAGCGGTCGTGTAGTTATAAAAGATTTCATATTTGAAATTTATGGTATATACTAGTAGTGGCGTTGTCCTCCTAATACTAGCTTTTTAACATCCGTGAGTGTAGGCAAAGATGTGTGGTTGGCATTTCCAGTGGTAAAGAGACTACTGCAATGAACATAAAATCGACTAATCTCACTAAAACTAAAAAAGTTCGGAGAATTTGTCCTCTAAGCCAGACATTTACGAGGGGTCTGCTTCATTGAAAGAACCTGAGCCCGTGACACCTGCAAACGAGGATCCTATTGATTAAAACAAAAAATGTTATCACCAACCCCACCTTTGATTGATAGTAACAATGGTGATACAACAAGGCATCCAGATGAGCCACAAACAGCAGCAAATTGCACGAAAACTTGATGTTTGTGCACATATGTTTACTCTACCTATAGTATTGTTGCAATAGACAACGAGAATTAGTTTGTATCAACTGTTGTATAAGTAGTTAGTTTTAAGAGTGAAAGAATGTAAGAAAAAAATATGTATTAGATGTTTAAATGTTGGCAAGTATGCTTTGGGAATGAATAGATGTTGTGCATAATTGTTCAAATTCTAAATATGTCACGTGAGTATAGATTACGAAGTAGGTATTGATTGTTATAAGCGACTTAATTAGTTTGCGTAAATTAGAATATTGCAGAGATAAAATTTATTAAGACTATCTTTGGCGTGAAATGTTTAGTTAGAGCATCTTCACACGTGAATATACGAGATATTTTTCTTCGCAGCGTGAAAGTTTAGTAATAGTATCTTTGTGCGAAAATGGGAGATATTGATGTTTGATAGATGATTATTTAAGTTTTTTAAGAATATTTTCACGTGTGAAAATTATGAGCAAGAATTGAAGCTTTGATTACCGGTATATTTTTTTCTTGGAAAAGTGTCAAAATAGGAGATATTATGTTTAATAGACGATTATTTAAATATTGTAACATATCTTCGCGTGTGAGAATGATTAGAAAGAACTGAAGCTTTAATCTTACTAGCGTATTCATTATACCATATTTGCAAAATAGGAGATATTGATATATAGTAGACGATTATCTAAGTTTTGTAAGAATATTTTTTTTTCGCGCGTGAATATTATGAACAAGGATTAAGGCTTTTATTTTACTAGCGTATTTTTTTACTAAAAGTTCAAAAATAGGAGATATTGATGTCTAATAGACGATTATTAAGTTTAGTAAGAATATCTTCGCACTTGAAAATTATCAGCAAGGAATGAAGCTTTGATGTTACTAGCGGATTTTTTATACTATAAGTGCAAAAATAGGAGATATTGATGTTTAATAGATGTTGATCTAAATTTTGTAAGAATATCTTCACACGTGAAAATTATGAGCAAGGATTGAAGCTTTGATCTTACTAGCATATTTTTTATACTAGACGTGTAAAAATAGAATAGATTGATGTTTGATAAACATTTATTAAAGTTTTGTAAGAATATCTTCACATGTGAAAATTATGAGTAAGGACTGAAGCTTTGATCTTATTAGTCATATTTTTTATTCTAGAAGTGCAAAAATTGGATATATTGATGTTTAATAGACACTTACTTAAGCTTTATAAGAATATCTTCACATGTGAAAATTATGAGTAAGGATCGAACCTTTGATCTTATTAGCAAAAATTTTATGCTAGAAGTGCAAAAATTGGATATATTGATGTTTAATAGACGATTATCTAAGTTTTGTAAGAAAATCTTCACGCTTGAAAATTATGAGCAAGGATTGAAGCTTTGATCTTACTAGCATATTTTAAAGTGCAAAAATAGGAGATAATGATGTTTAATAGACGGTTATTTAAGTTTTGTAATAAATAACTTTGCGCGTGAAAATTATGAACAAAGGTTGAAACTTTAATCTTACTAGCGCACTTTTTATGCTACAAGATGCAAATTTGCGCGGTGAAGAGGTTCTTAAAAGCTACAAGACGTATATTTGCACGTGTGAAGAAGTTCTTCACAAGCTACAAGACGTATATTTTCACATGTGACAAAGTTGTTCACTCACCTTAAAAAGCTACAAGACGTAAATTTGCACATGTGAAGAAGTTCTTAAAAAGCTACAAGACCTATATTTGCACGTGTGAAGAAGTTCTTAACAAGCTACAAGACGTATATTTGCACGTGTGAAGTTCTTAACAAGCTACAAGACGTATATTTTCACATGTGACGAAGTTGTCCACTCACCTTAAAAAGCTACAAGTCGTAAATTTGCACGTGTGAAGAGGTTCTTAAAAAGCTACAAGACGTATATTTGCACGTGTGAAGAAGTTCTTAACAAGCTACAAGACGTATATTTTCACATGTGACGAAGTTGTTCACTCACCTTAAAAAGGCTACAAGACGTAAATTTGCACTTGTGAAAAGTTCTTAAAAGCTACAAGACGTATATATGCGTGTGAAGTTCTTAACAAGCTACAAGACGTATATTTTCAAATGTGACGAAGTTGTTCACTCACCTCAAAAAGCTACAAGACGTAAATTTTCATGTGTGAAGAGGTTCTTAAAAAAGCTACAAGACGTATATTTGCACGTGTGAAGAAGTTCTTAACAAGCTATAAGGCGTATATTTTCACATGTGAAGTTATTCACCGCCTTAAAAGCTACAAGGCGTAAATTTGCAGCGTGTGAAGAAGTTCTTAAAAAGCTACAAGACGCATATTTGCACGTGTGAAGAAGTTCTTAACAAGCTACAAGACGTATATTTTCACATGTGACGAAGTTGTTCACTCACATTAAAAAGCTACAAGCGTAAATTTGCACGCGTGTGAAGAGGTTCTTAAAAAAGCTACAAGACGTATATTTGCACGTGTGAAGAAGTTCGTAACAAGCTACAAGACGTATATTTTCACATGTGATGAAGTTGTTAACTCACCTTAAAAAGCTACAAGACGTAAATTTGCACGTGTAAAGAAGTTTTTAAAAGCTACAAGGCGTATATTTGCACGCGTGTGAAGAAGTTCTTTACAAGCTACAAGACATATATTTTGCACATGAAGTTCTTAACAAGCTACAAGGCGTATATTTGCGTGTGAAGAAGTTCTTAACAAGCTGTAAGACGTAAATTTGCACGTGTGAAGAGGTTCTTAACAAGCTAGCTAGGCGTATATTTTCACAGTTGGAGAAGGCTAACGGCCTATAAATGGAATCCTTAGGCACCATGAGAGAATTTTATCCCCGAAGAAGCTCCCTGGTTCCAAGGTGCTTGTTGCAACCATCCGACGACTTATCCACTTAGTTCATTTAGCTTGTTATCCCGCGCACCTTTGATCCATTGGAGAGAGCCCTTCCACACGGGACTCCCGGATCACTATGGCCGACTTTCATCTCTATTCGACCGAGTCGGTCTCACAAAGTCGGCGGTTTTACGACTATGAAACTATGAACACCATTCCGTGAGAGGATCTCCTTCTCTTATTATCCGTGTCATTGTTATACATTAAAACTGTTAGCATGTTAAAAGTAAAAATAGTTTCTAGCTTCTATTTTTTGGTGTTGGGTTAGTGTGACGACACATTTTCACCCTTTTAGTAGACGAAATATGTAACATGGTCACAAATATTGTCAAAAATAACATCATACAATAATTTAAATGGTGCACGAAACTTTTAAATTGGAAATTTCGAAGACGAGTCAAACGGTCGGTCGATGAACTTACATTTGGTTGATGAACGACTTACATTTGATTCGGTCTTTCCTAAGCGAATACTTCTCAAGAGTAGTGCAAAGATCAAAGAACAAACGGTCTCGCATAAATCTTCTTCTTTGGGACTGACATGAACAAGCCTTAGTGTTTTGGATCCTCTCCTAAAAATTACATAGATGAGTTTGTCTTTAGGATAAGCACTTGTCTCAACTTGATGTTCCTGTAAGCACCAGAATATATTAATTTTATGTGTAAAACGTATCAACATTTTAGCATCTTCCAAGTTCGATTACCTGTAAGGTATGTTGCTATTCTTTCTTTGAAGGGCGTTGATGACATCACCAAACACAGAAAGTGAGATTGATAGCTTTTCCTTCTTCGGATCTTCTTCTGGCGGCTTTGTTTTTAGAACACGTTCACCTACTCCCAAGTCAACCATCCAAAGTTTGTTTGTGAACTCTCGCCTCTCAGCGGCATCAAAACAAGTCATTGACATGCGTATCATGCTGCAAAGAACCAATAATTTTTTACAAATTCAAGACCATGATTTTAGGATATTAGATATTGGTTTCATGAGAAGTGGTACCAGTGAGATCTACTAGAAATTTATTGGAGTTTGTGGAAGCAGTTGATCTAGGTTGACTTTCAAGTCCATAAAGGCTAATCGCATGGTTAAAGTTGCTAACTTGAATGGCAACAAGATTTTCGAACACAATCCCACCATTAGGATTCATTTGGATGGAAAGACTACAAGAAAATTTCGATATACGCCATAATCAAACTACTAAATAGAGGTATTGAGTTTGTATATATGTTGCCAAATATTATATGCTTCGGACTCACCATGGGGGCATAGTGTAAGTTCTTTTTCTTAGATCGAACACTATAAAAAAGATAGAGCGCCACTGCGAAAAGGATCATAAAACCGGTTTCGCATAACGAGCTCAAAGGGGAGGAGACTCTATGAAAATCAAATAGAGCCGGTTTTCAAAATGGGCTTTATTACCAGTTATAGAGCCTGGTTTTCAATCTAAAAACATGGCTCTATTTGAAGGAGAAAAAAAAAAAAAACCTTTATCTTGTATCCCGGCTATTACACCAAAAAATCGCAAAATGAATATTGTATTTATTCGAATTAAGAAGATTCATTGAAATTACATCTTACTTCCTGTTGATACAATGAGATTAATCTTGCAAATACATTTGCAAAAAGCACATTGGGAGAAGCTACAATCTAACTTAATTGACTACTTGAACAAAAATGAAAGTGAATTCACCATTCAGTCATTCACGTTAATGTGAAGTTTTGTTATTATACAATGCCTTTGAATAACATGACTAAAGTTGATGACATCCCAAATCCGTCTTTAGAGTTGAGAATCATGCTAGTTGACGAACACACAATAAGTCTTAACTTTGCCCATCCTAGTACACGCTCTAAACCACAACAATACCGCAAAACCATGTCACCCATCCGCAGAAACTAAAACACAGCTTACCTTTGTTGTTATCATGTATATGCATCTAACCTTTCTTGTTATCATCTATATGCATCTAACCTTTTGGTTTAGCATAATGTTTTTTTGTGTGGGAATGTTATGATGCTTCAAATTGCACCATGCCTAGCTACCCTTTTTTGTAGGAGAGTGACAGTGAAACAAACATAATGATAATATATAGTTGAACCAGTTCTGAACGATACTACTTTCGTATCTCAATGGCACTGTTTGACTTTTCACAAAACTCGACACAACCGTTGACTCATAAAGTCAATTATCCTTTTTGTGAGGTTTGTTGGATTATATGCAAGTATACAACCGTTGACTTTATAAAGTCCTCCATTTTCTAAATGTCTGGAAAATACGGACGTTGCAGAATGGGCGTCACAAGTTGATTTTGTTACTCCGCCTCATAATATATTTTCGTTTACAAATTGAAATTTTTTGCAAGGTATGTTTTAGTATCTTACTTTTTTCTGAAGGATCAAAACCTCGAGAGGAGGAAAAGTGTGTACCTTGGTATGCTCCACAGAATTTGATTCCTCTCTTCCCTTGAATGCGATGAAGCTCAAGTGAAGCTTTTGATGCAGAATCGATGGCATTGGATGTCCGTTGTCCACATTAGCGATATTATCGGTGTTCGCGGTGGATTTAAGGTAACCAAAAAAGGTAGCCCCTTATCATCAATGCTCTGCATTTTAATGTCGGTTAAAAATATATCATACATCTTCTCAGTTGTTATTAACTTTTTATTGAAAAATAGCATCTTAAATTTTCAATTCTAGCAAACCTGAAGCACATTTAACCAGTAAGTTAAGCAAACTTTGTTGTCCACTTTTCCAAGAAAGTTCCATGAACTCCACGGCCTCCACGCTGATGGGTTCTTGGGTATTAAACTTTTGTCACGATGTAGAAAAATGTCGCTGCAAAATATGAAAATAAATGTAGCTGTGAACTTCTATTCCAATATTTGAAATTATAGAAGCAAAAGGCATCTCAGTATACAAGTCCACTAAGATTTTCACTGTTTTGCTTCTAAGAAAATCCCAATTAAGTGCAGTGTGTAAAAGCATAAGGTCGAAGATATACATAGTCAGAGTCACATACCTATAGACATAATTAAAAGAGCCAAGTATTCTTGTTTCGTCGTGTGTAGCTTGTTCTCGTAACATCTTAAGAGTATCCGGTGCATGCGTGGCTAGTATGCATCCAGAATACCTTTCTTCCGATCCATCTTCGCACGTGATTAAGCAACCTGCTCATACTCAACATCCAAAATCAGAAACTTTTTAACCTAAACATATATATAATCTTTAAAATCATTTAAAATAACGAATATAACGAATGACCGGGACAATGCCTAATATTAAGAGCAATGACTTAGTGACTTACCATCATCAAGTTGTGAAACAGATTGAACACCACAACCTGTTCTTATTTGGCAGCCTCTATTCTCTAGCTCTTCTCTGACCTTTTAGTCATATGAGCACATAATTAACTTTTGAATGTTAAGATTATTGTATAAAGAAGCATGATATGATAAAATTAATGAAATACCCTTTTAACGTAAGCTCGTGAACGGCATCTAACAAGATAAACCACTAAGGGACCAAATAACTGATAAAAGATGGACAATAAGTAAACAAGCATTAATTATCCGAATGTGGTTTTATATCTCCCATCCTCGGATATGCCGATTTGCGTATATTGTAAGTATGTAATACCCGAAGTAGATGGTGATTGCGGCAAAAGAGATTATGGAAAAGGCGAGAGCTCATAACCCCTTCGCAGGCGAGGACGGATGGATAAACATACTGGAACCTGTTAAAATTAGCGCCACACGGGCGTTCCCACCTAAATTCGCTGAAATTCTTAATATAATTATATTTTTGATCTCACAATGTAAGCCTTTTGAAACAATTCAGAGTAACCATGTGATTTGATGAAGTCTCCCAATGTTTGGTTGTGACTTATGTCTTGATTGTGTTCAACCTCTTCAAGGTATCTGGCGTGTCACTTACAAAGTTACCTTTGGCGTACGACGTTTGAACCTCATACCTTTAGACAAAATGATTTTTTTGGTCATATCTTTTATATTGTTATGCTTTTTCTTTTTGGGGTTTGTACAATGTTATGGATTAATATGTCACAATGCAACATCTAAATTCCAGAGTATAAACTACCTCAAAACATCATGTTTAAACTTTGTGATTTCTCAAATCATCTGCCAAAAATAAAGGTAAACTTGACTATAATATAAAAGTCACGAAAACCAAGCAAAGCAACAACAACGATTCAGTGAGGACCTAATCGAACCAACTATCATACCACTTCTACCTTGCTCACCTAAGCACAAACTAAAACTTAAGCTAGATATTGAAGGTTCAATTGTTGAGAAAATTTACGCTAAGTCGCTAACTATCGTGCAAATGTATAAAATCAATATCCTGATTCATAACTATAATCACAGAAATAAAATGAACATATCAATCATACTATTAGTAACGTTCATAGATTTATCAATCATCCATTATGCTATCTCGCTGAAATTCTTTATAATGTCCTCCAAGGCAAATAATATATTTTAACCCGGAAACCATATCTCAGGGGTGAGCTTTTGCGCCCCACAGGAGCACACTTCGATCACGGTGTATGTTATTTAAACTTATATCAGTAAAACTTGTTTGACCAAAAACTGAAACCTTAAACTGAAACAACTGAAAAGGTACCTAAGCTCTTTCCAAATAGTCGAGAGCAATTATTCAAATTAGCCATAAAACTGTCTATGACTAAAAGACGGCACAGGTTGGCTAGGCACATTTTGCAATCGACAATTAATCATACATCTTAATAAAAATCACCGATTTCAGTCCTAATATTTCATTGTTAATGCTAATAATGAGCACATAGGTAAACTTTAGTATCAAAAACTAGCAAGTAAATACCAAAATGAGAGTTCAACCACGTGGTAGATAAGAGGGCAAGGCTTTCATGGTGTTCCAAGGGAAAATATCACTGACCTCAACAGGCTGCTTCCAATATTTTTGGATTCCTTGAAGGTGCCCTTTTCCGACAACTACGACCACATAACTATTCTCCTGGGCTACTTTCAGCAAGCTGGATGACATGTACCTAAATGCAAAACCCAGGTAAATAAAATTGATCAAAATACCATCATCAACACAACTAATACAAAACAAAGGGGTGATCCCAGGAGGAAAAGCACATAAAGCATGACATTGTAGTCAATGACTTGCTAAAATGACTTCCAAACTAAATTTTGATTAACCATTTGGGATATTTCAATTTCATCTTTTCTCCCAACTTCCCACTAACAGATATATCATATTCCAGAAAAGTAACTATAAAATATCCTAGAGAACCATTAATAATGATTAACCTGAAATATTTTGTTTCTAGATGCCGAGGAATAAAACCAACTCACATGAAAACTAGACAAGTAAATCTAATACTATATATAGGCAGAAAAGTGGCCTCTAGATAATAGCCTGCTAACCAATGTCCAATTACATACTACCTCTAAAGCATAAACCTCATAGGCGGAAAGATAGGGCGATTGGGTAAAAGATTATTTTTTGTGCTGGTTGGTACATAACCGAGCCAATATTGTGATATACAAGTGGCAATGAGTGGAACATGGATATGTTTTGTTTGCTATATTATATAAGTGGTTGTAATCACCGATGAGTTATCAGGTCGAGCATAAAAGCATTTTTATCCTAGTTACTGTAAATGTTAGACGATGAGACCTAAGTAATATTAGAATAGGAGAACAGAAGGCATAAGATAACATCATACTAGAAAAGATGTGATTGCTAGACTGGCCGTAAAATGTGATATACATTTTTTGTGATATACAATATTGTGATATACAAGTGGCAATGAGTGGAACATGGATATGTTTTGCTGCTATATTATATAAGTGGTTGTAATCACCGATGAGTTATCAGGTCGAGCATAAAAGCATTTTTATCCTAGTTACTGTAAATGTTAGACGATGAGACCTAAGTAATATTAGAATAGGAGAACAGAAGGCATAAGATAACATCATACTAGAAAAGATGTGATTGCTAGACAGGCCGTAAAATGTATATTGTTTTTCAATTTTCATTTTACATTATATGACTAATTAATACGTTAAATACGTTCACGAAAATTTCTGTCATTGCAATTTGAACTGTATGCATTTTAATCGTGACTTGGTACCTTTTCAAAGACGCTTCCATTTAAGACAGTTTTACTTTATATTTACTTAATTTGGCATTTTGATCCAGAAAGAAAATGTTAACCGAATTCACCCATAAATGGGTGAAAAGGTTACACCTGTAAAAGTAACGATAGCAGCTTAACATCAAGTCAAAATATGATGTGCATGGAAAAGAAAATACTCACTGGTCCCTTTCATGTACAAGGGTTTCCAACATAGTAGGGAACTCCTTGCTCATCTCTTGAATAACAAGAGTCAACATGTCCACATCGCTCAATTCATTTAGTGATAACAACAAAATATATGCTTAGAATACTCTGAATGAAATCACCAAGTTTTTCAATTGTGTTTAGTTTCTTTAAAATTAACTGGGGAAAAAGCGGACGGCGTGATAAGATGATGAGGCACCTACCATTTCTTTAAGACGCAAGGGGCTTGGTAAAAATATAGATTGGAATATCAACGAATACATCAACTTTGTCTTAAGCCATAGTGGCATTCTTGACCATGTGCGCTTCAATGTTATCTGTTTAATCATCACGTGAGTATCATAAGAGTTACAATGTTAACACATTTAATGTTACTGCACACTGAGACCAAACATTATATGTACAAAATAAAATTGAAGAGTAAAAGCGTACAACTCAGCAAGATATTTTAATGAATACCCTAATTCCTAAATCTACAGAACTCGCCTTAAGTCTCTCCACTAAGATACTGACATCGGTTTACAATCCCAACCCTTGCTTCGTAACAAGAGTACCAAGAAGTAGGAAGCACAGAAAGAGAACATGCAGCGTCCTAAAAACGAACTTTGACTTCTAAGGTGTTTATTTTCTTATATTGGAGCCAGTTACAGTCGACCTTAAAAGGCTAAAACCTGCTGCCATTGAACTCTACCCAAAACCATCACGGTAACCCACAACTTGGATTATTAAGACTTCCTTTTGTCTACATTATTCGCCAACACAAATATAAAAATGTCCCTTAATTTCAACATCAACCCACCCTTGTTTAAGTACAAGCCACTCACCTTACATCTTTGCTCTGCAACAGTCAAGAGCCACCACCTATTCCATCTCTTTCATGTTACTCATCATAGTAAAAACAGACACAAAAACTCATCATGCGAATACATATGGGCATTGACTACTTATTCTACTTTTCTATCGGCTGAGACTCTTACAAGTGGCTAGAATAAAACTATCTCTAACAAAAACCATTACAGGCACAATCCAATTCAAATTGTTCAGCTAGCCAAATTTGTACTCACATGTAATTCAAACTGCTCTTTACATTCGGAAAAGAACACCAAAACATACAAAAAACTTAATCAACCTTGGCCATCATAGAGATTCATTTCCTCAATTGACCTTGATTTTATCCAGCCCATTGTCAATTTTGATCAATGTCAACACGAGTTAATTAGAAATCTTTCTGAGATGTCTAATACTTGGAATGACATAAACCAGATATCCAGCATGAATGACTTAAACCAACCAGATATCCAACATGATTTCTTTATGCCAATAATCCTAAGTCCTAACACTATTCATCCCA
>OU343223.1:158281476-158321476 GCA_910596185.1 Chrysanthemum makinoi | reverse complement strand
GGTTTTGATGGTTCTAGTTTACTACTTTAGCATACTTGGTGATGAGCTTTTATTCCTAATTTTAATACCCGTGCATGTACAGGGCTTAGACATTCAATTTTAATTGTACATGCAAATTTGATATTGGTTTTCTAATATAATTCTGTCGTTAAAAACAATATTTAAGTCAAATTTAACTTACATATTGCATGAACTTTTAATGTTTTAATTTTAAATTTAAAATAGTTATCTTTTTAAACTTTAAAGAGAAAGAAAATGATATTTTATCTTGAGTCTTTGTATTATAACCTCGTTTTAAAATTCGTTTTATAAACCAAAGATGTGCATATGTGAAAATTTTAAATATCATATTGCTATTTTCTTTTATTGTTATTATATGTATTATCTCGTATATTAATAGTCATATCACAATAATATGTATTTGAATTTTGATATTTACAGTCTGTACATATACATAGTTTTGGATATTAAAAGTCAAAGTCTATGAAAGTTATATAAAATAAAATAAGTAATTTGGTTTACTTTGTTGTCTCATTTTTTTTTTCTTTTTTTCCCTTTAATTCGTAAACCGTATCAAGAATGCTATTAATATAAATAGAATTGATAAGCAAGTAACAATGTAATGTGTCGAACTGAGAGTTATTAGATTAACTAACATCATAATCAACATACGACAATTATTAGGTCATTTAAAGGGCATCATACAATTAATTATTTCCAAGTGATACAAAACGTCCAGTTGACCGGTCAAGAAGGGCTTTTGAAGAAATATACGTCTCGGGGTTCAATTCCCAAGTCCTGTTTGAAAAGGTCACTGGTCACTGAAACATGTGTCAATTGCCTTGGGCTTGGTCGGTCGGTCGACATCCAAAAAATGCACGGAGTCAGGTTTTGTCGCCGATTTAAACCTTTTGGAAAATCATGATAGCATCACTGATACACAAAACCAAGGTTTGATGGCAAGTTTAATACTCACAAACATTATAAGTAGCACGAAACATTTTATCATTTTGTTGTATATACCATCTTAATTTTTTTTCTTAATTTCCATGCTCTTATTAACCATGTTGCTCCACATAACAATTATAAACTAAAAATCACGCCTAAAAGCCATATTAATCATATATATGTGATAGTTGGTTTCAATGCCGATACATACCCAAAGTGTTCAAACTTTTTGTCGATAAAAGTCTTAATAGATGACATAAGTTCATAGAGGGATAGCTAGCACCTAATTATCAGGTAAGAACTTGAATAACAAGTCCCAAACAACTAAAGTTATAGGGGGTATTTGGGATTTCTTATTTTAATGTGGTTTTTAAATATAAAATTAGCAATAAACTGCTTATAAACTTAAAATCAAGCAAATCAGTGTCTAATTAACCAATCCCAAACACCCCTTTAAGTATATCAATCCATAACTAATTACAAACATAATATATATGCGTATGCTTGCCTGATATCAATCTACATCAGATTAACATTTTGTGTCATCATTGTTATCACCTTATAACCGCCTTATAACTTTCCGCATAAACCAAACACCCTAGTGTAATGGGAATCAGAAGACCAAAATGCAATGAATGAGGTGGCTAGAGTTGTTGTCATCTCTCCAGCCACATCTGCGGCAGGGTTTTGGTGCATTAAAAAATTGCTCAACTACCCATCCTCCTTCCTCCCGTCACATTGTTGTTAAACAATCTAACTGAAGCAAAGCAGCCGCAAATAAGCCAGTGCACGCACTTTATCTTTTAAATCCTCTTTTTCAGTGGCATGAAGATGAATCTTTTTCTCAAGTATAGCTTCTCTAAGACATCCACATTCAAGAGACCAACCTGCATGACATGGTCCACATATAAGCTTAGCCAAACACCACTCTATTCACTTTACAAAAGAGATTAAAGAACACATTTAAAAAGACCTGATATTGATAGAACACAATCCATACTTGACCCACTTGCTTTTCACTTCCACTGAAACTATTAAAAGCCGTAGCTTATTAACAAAATCTAATATAAACTATTGAATCTTTAGCACTAAAAGTAAATCATCATACAGAAGAAAAACATCTAACAACCTATATTGACATCACCACATTTATATGAGAGAAAAAAGTTACAAAGTAGTCCACATGAACAACTTATACTACCAAATAAACTCAAATTCGAAATAAAAACTCTTTTTATAGTTACAATGGTTGTTGTTTATTTTGCGTAATTACCAAGTTTATCACAACAAAGAATCTCAGATCCTTTTATTCTCTTCACTCTTGAGACAGCCTATACATAATACGTCCTTTCTCGTAACACAATCTCCTTTCATTGGACGGGCTAGCTTTATCATAGTACGCAATGGTCTGCTCCAAATTCTGCTCTAGTTCATATAATTCAGCAATTACCTGCACTGAGTAACAATAATTATGACCAATATTTGATTAATGGTAAATATATTTTAAAATTTTTGGACCCATAGTAACTTACATAAAGCACTAAGCTAACTATCCCCATGAATATATCTCTAAAGGGTCAAATAGGGAAAACAATTAGCAAACTTATTTAACGGGTCAAAGGCTTGGCCCACAAGTGTTAGGTCAATCTCAACCCATTTTCTAATTCTTTTACTTATGTGTTGATATCGATTAAAAAGCAAACAACTTAATGTGTCCTATATACGCAATATTTGTTTTATCAAATAAATGGACGTTTAGCATGTTAATAAAAGTTAAAATAAACTTAATGAGCTTGTGTCTCAATGTACCACATTTTTGTGTAAAAATATACCAGATAAACTATCCCGTGAGCAAGCAACGCCCCTACTATGTGCAGGAGTGACGGCTTACAGTCCCTTAAAAAGTTCATTAACTCCAAGAAGCCAATTAAAGCACCAATATTGGGTTTGGGTGGAGTAGGTCATTTGGGTGTTATAATATCAAAAGCAACGGGTCATCATGTAACAATGATTATCTCTTCTAATAAGAAGAGAAAAAAGGTATTGACTGATTTGGGTGCTGATTGTTTCTTGGTGAGCTCAATTTCAGCCGAAATGGAGAAATAAATATTCAGTTTATGCCTTGCTTTGGACTTGAAACTGACAACTAATATGAAACTTACAACAACGAAAACAATAAGTGGGAGTTTCATTGGAAGCATTCAAGAGACACAGGAGATACTTGACTTTTGGGTGGAAAAATATTTGAAGACGATGATAGAAGTAGTAAAGATGGATTATGTGAACAAAGCATTTGAGAGGATGGAAAAGAACGATGTCGCTGGGAGCAATCTTGAGTAAAAGTTTTATCATGGAACATCAATTTCAAAGTTGCATAACTTCAATAAATTCAATGAACCTTTATGTTTATAGAATATTAATTGGAACATGATTAAAAAAAATTAATAACGTACCTAATTGTCAAAGTCTCAAACGAATTGTGAGAGGCCTCTCATCCATAGATCAACCTTCTGAGCTGCAAAAGATTATATATTTACAGATCATGAGAAAAAAAATATACCAAAAAACAAACCTTTAGAACAATTAGAAGCTTTAACAAACTAAAGTTATAGAATCACAATTGTGCTACAAATAATTGTACAACGCTTTGGCTATTTAAACCTAGATCCGACTTTCAATTATACAAAGGGTCGAACTAAATGTCGCTACTTTTAAGAGCCCACTCCACATAGAGGTTTCATAAGAATGAAGTTATGTTACAACAAAGTTGCCCAACCTGCCTGAAAACTTAAGGTCACTATGGAAATGGGTCGAAAGTCGCATAAAATTCATTTATATGCCTAAATCACTTTTATTGTAAACATTGTACTGGTGTCAAAGAAATACTTTACCTCAAATGGATCCCACATAAAACCTGCATTAAATAAACAAAGTACATGTAAAGTTCTAGCATAATTTATGTATCATAACCTAGTGGTTGTCACAGATATATTGGAAAAGGCCCAGTGGTAATAATGGTATGGGTAGACATCATTTTGTTGACTCATGATTGTTTGGTTGTGTATTGGTGGGTTGTTTATAGTCATGGTTGATTCAGAGGGTCTTCTCATAAATTTTCTGGTACAGAGATACTTGGTTCTTATCATTGTCATGGCGATTTTTCTTGGTGTGGATCCTGCTCTAATCATTGTTATTGTGATGTTTTTTGGTGCTTTTTCTGTAAGCGTATTGATGCGGCCTATTTTGAATGCATTTGGGTATGTTTGGGTTTATATTGCTGCAATATGGGTATCTATTGGTTAGAGACTTATATGATTTTTATTGGGTTAAAGGATTAAATTGGAAATGGTCTTGGTCTTTCTTCCTGTCTCTCTTTGGTGTGTTATTATGGAATTTGTGGATCTTTGGATGCTGGATTTTCATGTACATTAGTCATATTAAGCATAGCTTAGGTGATACTTACTGTTCAGTGGCAATGCTGACATATCTTCGCTTCGCAATCTCCACCTCAAGAGATGATCAATACCATCACCGGACCCGATAGCAGGAAGTGGAATGTCAGGATCTTGAGTTGTCAGAACTTTGTCACTCAAGAATGAATCTTTATCTATGATAGGATGCATCTTATATTCGAAATCTGGATTATCCCCGCTCTCAATCTGTACATCAAATTAGTACACACATATATTTAACAAAGACATCATAAACCAAAAAATATGAAGGTTCAACGTTAAGCTTATATGAGTAACTGAAGTCATTGTTAGGTTCAATTATTTTAATTGTGTTTAACGTACTTATGTGCAAGCAAATAATAAAAGTAAATAATTTTTTTTTCTTAGGCTAATGTCACATGCAGGGTTTTGACCAGAACATGTATTGACAAATTATGGTGTTACACAACCATCATAACGGGCCCACCTTACCATATGTACTAAAGAGACACCCCAATACGAATATCAGTCTACTAATCGTAAGTTCGTGTTCAGCAGCAGCCTGAGTTTTCCCTTCAGTTGAGTACTTACTTGGGCATTCTTTCATTCCACCTTCGTCTGCACAAAAGTTGAGTGTACAAAAATGACACGACGGTTAAAGTGCACGAAGTTTAGAAAGTTAAGGTGTTTAAGTGATGGGCGTGGCACAAATTCTAAAATGAATGCGATTGGAGATTTTATGAAAGATAACGCATAACAAACTAACTCTTCTTTCTGGTAAAAAAATTAATAACAAACAGAAAACCACCTGTAATTTTGGTGGTGTTCACTTTTTCTGTAACGTTTTTTGCTTCAGCTTCTTCCTTCACCACCCGGTCTGCGCGGTCAGCTTGACTTCCAACAAACTTATTCCTAAAAAACTCTACTTCTTCCTATTTTTGCACATAAGAAACATTAATAATTAAAAGATGCGCAAAATTAAATATGCGCCAGATGTTCAAAACACCGCCCAGAAATAACATATTAACCAATTCCGTAAATAAGATATTCACCTTACCTTTTACCAATATGAACTGAAATGGCGTGCAAAGGATCCATCTCAATACGATTTCAACATTAAGCATGTTATAAATTTTATACAATAACCAATACCCGTATAGTGGAGTCACTGGAAGTACCATAAAGAACAACAAAAGCGGAATTGAAAATACAAAGCTCTACATAAACTGATTTCTGTAAATCTTAATCTCACGGTCATTCTCTGTTTTGTCTCGTCTTTTTGGAATGTATAAGCTTGCCCGATAATGAGAAGATCCCGCACCAGCTTCTTGGATGAAGCTTATTAGAAACCTGGGACCATAGTTACATGGCCTAAAATCAAGTTGATGGCACGAGTCACTACCAAAAAAAAAAAAAAAAAAAAACCTGAAACACCTATCGCTAACGTGCTGATTGGGCATGTCGAGCAACTTATTCATCTGAAACACTTATGCTGCAAATAGTTTGAAATAAATGTGAACACACAAACTTAAATTCTAACAGCTTAAGTTTCAAAAAATTACCTTGAACACCTTCGGAGAAGCATATGCTGATATTCTTAATAGTTTTTTACCATCAAACTATCAATAAGTATATTTAAATAAGCTTACTTAAGAGCTTGAAAAAACTAAATAGCTTCAAATATTTGTTTTTATTTGATCGATGCAGTAACTAAAGATTTAGTAACTGAGGTTGAGAGATTGGAATTTCATCTTCATCTTGATATCTTGACTGATAATATCGAAACAAGACATAACTAATATTTCCTGCATAATGGTAGCATACGCTATTATCAAACTAATTATTTAAAACTATTGTTTCACAAACAAATAATAACAATCTCAAACACACTTCAAACTGTATACAAGTTGTCTTAAAACACCCTAAACAAATAAGCAATTTATAAAAAGCAATCCCAAACACCCCTAAGGTTTACTGATAAAAGTGTGTTCTGATTGTATAATTTAATCATAAAAAAGAATCTAGAACTAAATCAAATTAGCAACTTACCTTTAGAAGAGAGTGTTATGAAGAATGCTGATGAATAAATCGTGCTCCTCATCATCGCCTTGGATTCGTGTCGGAAGCTGCTGGTAATCAAGGTGTGCAACACGTTAGATTACTATAAGTGACACATCAAAAATACATAATTATTCTTCACTTGGTTACTTATCCAGGATTCTCTTATTGGTTTTTCCTTGACACTAAAATAATAACTTGATAACATAATTGTCATTTTGTGTTAGTGCCAATGCCAACCTCGTTTGATAACATAATTGTCATTTTGTGGTTTTCGTTATTAGAATACTGTGTAAAGACTTACGATTTAATTATCTTCCAAATTAATTTATTATCATGCATTTCCATTTTGTTTTATATCTTCTGTTTTAGGGCACGATGTACATTGCGCTATGCACTAAAAAGTACAGACCACGACTCACTTTCAAGTTGAATCCAGCATGGGGCTACTGATGTCACATGACATGAGAGCCACAAATGAACAGAGCTTTTATTAAGTTATTCGAGCTGAAACCCGATCAAATCAAGCTTTTACCGATGGGGGACTACTGATGTCACGTGACACGAGAGCTGCCCGATCAGGCTTTTACATAAATGAGCTCAATACATACAAGTTGAGTCCAAGTTTACATGACTCGACTCAAATTCTTAACAACCTTTTCGAGCCCAATGTATGACAAATCTACCTTTTTATTGTTTTTATTGAGTATAGTTTCGGAAGATGTTTTCAAGCTATTCAAAACACGAAGTCAAGATTGCTTTAGAGTATAACCTTGACAAATATTTGCTAGCTCTTGGATTGAGCTCGTCACTGAATCCATATTACTTGGCCAGTTAACAAATTGAATTCAAGCTTAGCCTAAACATTGATATGCTTGAGCCAAACTCAACCTCATTTCATTTCCTTGGCATATCCCTATGTGACACCAAGCGATTTCCATAAATTATTAAAATATTTAAGAAAATCCAAAGTACCTGAGAAAGACCAACAATACAACATGCATATTGTTTGATGTAAATCTTCCTTCAGAAAGGTTTCCACTTTGCTGTTGAAGCCCACTTGAAGGTACATTAACTGCTGTTGGATTTCTTGATCCAAGTGTGCCCGACATGTTGGGAACATTGAAACTACCATGTAAATTATGAAGCCCATGAAGAGATCATATAAAGACAAGTTCTCAAGTAAAGGTGTTGCATTTTACAAAAAAAAGCGCCAATTAGAGGTGGCAATTATGACTTATTTACATATAAAGGGTACCAAGTGATTTCAGAAATACAACCACCAATGGTAATAACTATCAGTTTGAGTTGAGAAATATGGAGAAAATGGTCACCCGGAGTTGTCTTGAAGATATGAAGCTCGTCCGTTCAGTGATGACTGCACCAAAAAGTATAGGTTGATTATGAATGAAAACAGCACATATCTGAAGATTATGCAATCGTGGTACATTTGCCTCTTTAAATCAAATTATGTTTGGATTTCGAAGAGATCTATGCTTTATAATTTCCCTAGCAACATTCCTATAAATAGTTTCCATTAGTTGTCTATATATACCTCATCTCCAATAGTTCAAATAAGCAAGATCAAAAGAAAAAGTAAGCGGGTCAAAAGTCGCTTCTTTATTAAAGAGCACACTTCATTATGGCAAGTGGCAACGCTAATAACTAAATTTCACAAAATAATATTTTACTAATACATTTGAATTGGAAAAAAGTTATGTAATTTATACTCTTAAAAGCATATGGAAAGCTTACCAGTTGTATGTCCACTGGCATAAAGAGATAGAACATCCTGGATGGCAACATATATAGCAGGGGTGTGGAACGTCTCAAAAATGAATCGAGTCATCTTTTCACGATTAGCCTAAGGGTTCAAATGAGCTTCAGTCAAAAGAGCGGGATGCTCTTCTGGTGCAACATAAAGCTCATTGTTGAAAGTATGATACCAAATCTTCTCCATGTCATCCCAGTTGCCGATAATATCATGCTCAATCAGGTACTTTAAAGTCAAAATACCTCCCTTGGACTGAGCCGTCCATCACAAACATAGGCAATTTTTTGTCCATTCCAACCATGACACCAATGTGACGGGGACGACAAAAGATACTTAAATTCAGCGTCAATATAACGTTAAAAGAAAAGCAAAACTGAAAATGAAATGTACATGTTGGCACGTTTGGTTATCTTAGAGCGGGATGCAAGAACAATTGTCTTTTTTTCTTTAGCGTATGATACAACTGACAAACAGTGTTTAGGAAAATTAATAGTATGATTTGCATCTTATGTTATTTCATAGTGAATTTGTGGGTGATCAGTTTTGAAAATACATACCTGCGTTATCATGGCTCTCCAACCCCGAGATCAGATAGATCATCCCCAAAAGATGATGAACCATACAAACTCTTCTTTTCAGCAGCTCGATCCCGATAGCTCACGGTTCTTAGCGAATGTCTCGGGGTCAGCACCCTCATACACCTATTCTTAGTATTTATCGTCAATAAACATAAAAACTGTAACTGTATTACCAGGAATAAACAAAATATGTAATCAGGAATTTGTCACTTGAATCTTCACTATTTCAGGCTTCCTATTGAACTGCCCAAAATCATAATTCAATATTTAAACTCATTAAGAATCACACCATCACAATTCATGAACATAATTTGTTTTTCCAAACTTTATGAAAGAATACTTAGACTTATGTTGATAGGCTTAAATAATGCTCAGTTTGAAACCTCAAATCCAAAAACCCTACTCATCAATGACTTGTAGTAGTTAGGATTTACAATTATGTAGATTTCTTTTTAGTGACCTTTACAAAGTTTCAAGCCCATTTACTACCAATTGATATTCTTACTTCTCTTTATTATCACTGGAGTAGTAATCTGAATCTTTCAATAAAAAACATTTTTAATGTCGTGTCCTTCTAAACAGATTTTAGAAACATAATCGACCCATTTAACTAATTCCAGTTTTAAGTTAAAAGAAATTTTTTCCAAATAGAAATAATCCATATCAACTCATTCATAAGTTAATGATTCAAAATTGCGATATATTATGAAACTGGAAACACACCTCTTCTCAGATTCCAGCAGGTTAGATAAAGGATCTGCACTGTTAGGTATTGGAATATCGTATTGTCGAAGCTCAAAGTATTTCTCCTTTGTGTAAAGAATTTACTTACAGAACTTCCATCTTCATGTTGAAACGACATGATGAGCGTCTTCCTGAAGCTCTCCAACTGCATTAGTTAGAAAAATAAGATTCAGGTGAGGAGTTAAGAGGGGATGTTTGGCATTAAAATTTAAAGTATCATGTGATAAATAAGTTGTAAAACATAGTGTTTGGATTGCTTTGTTTTAGGGTGTGATGATCAGGTGCACCGAGTCCCATCACCATCAAAGCATACCTATATGTCTCTTGACTGTGCAAGACCTTCATGAAATTTGTCACAAACGGATCCAACTTGCAGTGAGCTGTAGTGGTCCCAAGCTGTCATAGTAGGTAAGTAGAAAAATGAAATAATAGCTTCAATATCTAATACAATAAAAAAGTAGCCTGATTTAAAGTTGCATCAAGTTCTTGCTCACCAGAACCCTTTATTAAAATATGTTCCCTTCCAACCGCATCCAAGTCATCGATAAAGACAACAGATGGAGCCTGTGGGAATCCATCATAAATATGATATAAGTTTGAAAAAGTGCAAACTTGAAGTGCAAGTGAAACCAAAATAAATTCTTACACTATCTCTAGCTTCTTGAAAGGGTGCTCTAACACGTGATGAAGCAACCATAACGTATATTTTCACAAACAGGGATGCAGAAATCAAATGAAATAAAAAATTTTACACCTGAACTCACCAACAACTGCCTTTGCCAACAATGTGTTTTCCAGTCCAGGTGGTTCATAAAACAGAATACCACATGTAGAACATACAACATAAATGACTCAAACAATAGGCAAATAACTGAATATTCCTGCATCAAAGACTGAAACAACATGCAAATATATTCATTCTATATAGCCAAAAAAACATCAAGTTGTAATGATCTAATGTTAACTGAGCAATACCTTCATTGAATCTGAATGTATCCGACCTAGTTTAGATCTGTGTTACAAATGTGATTTGTGATATATTATTAAATGTGAGGCACTGAAAATATAGATGCAAATTAGGTCTACCTGCAAAATTATAACATAGACAAAATAAACAAAACAAAGCATGCATCCAACGTACCTGCAAAATTATTATGAGCTCTAAAGAGACTTACATGTTGTTTTAAGAATCATCACAACAACATGCGTTAAAAGAAGATGACTAACCTTCAAAGAATACATCTAAGCTGCAAAAAGTTGCAAAGAAACCAGCAAACGCATATACACAACAATGAAGTTTCATCATTAGGTTTTTGAGTCAATCAAACAAAAACCATAAAACGTGATACAAAGATTCATATTCTATCCAAAAGGACACACGAAACATTATGATATCAAAAATTCTTGATAAAAAAACATCATGACAACTATGATGTTATACAGCAGCTAACCTGATGTTTTGTTTTTTTTGGTCGAGCAATGAAGTAGAGAGGGGGCGGCAAAGATGAAAACGTTTATATCATCAAAAAAATCATCATCATCATCATCGATCTTTGCTGGTTCTCAGTTTAGAGTGGTGAAGAGGAGAAGAAAAATAAAGTGGCGGTTTTGTGGTTCATAGACTGAGAAATAGATTAATTAGGTTAAAAATAAAATGGTCAATAATTAGTTGCATACTTTATAGATTTGGACTTACAAAATATAATCAAAAAATGTGTTGGTCTAGTGGTTATCATGTGTGTAAATGTTACAAACACCCCAAGTTCGATTCTCACTAATGTCATTTTTAATCATCCGAATTTTTATACATTTAATCTATGCTTACTTGGACAAATTGTGATGACATGGAAATATGACATGGCATTATGGATGACAAGTGGCATTTTATGTGGCATGCCTCCTCTTATATATAATGTAATATATATATATATATATATATATATATATATATATATATATATATATATATATATATATATATATATATATATATCTTCATCTATCAATATCCAACAAACGATCTAAATGGATTGACATAAGTCGATCTAAATACTTTAAAACGAAGTTTTAATCAGAAAAACTATTCAACCCCCCCCCCCTTCTAGTTTTCCACAATTGGCATCAAAGTTTCGTTACCAAGTTTCTTATAATATATTGTACTTTAAAAACTTGATACGATATGCGTATGTTTAAAACTACAAAGAAAGAAATTTCATAAAACAAAAACTATGTTTCAAGATTTTTTTTTATATCGTTGGATGTTTATTAGATGGTAACACCCATTTTATCTTACATCTTATTTTGTCTTACAAAATGCACTAACCTTACTTGCCATTTTGTTTAGTTGATCCCAAAATAAGCAGACCATCAAGATTCTTGCGTAATAAGATAACATTCCCCAAAAAGTTGTTCAAACCTATTACCAAGTTGATCTCGAAGAACCCAGAGTTGTCCATTGATAAATCTGTTAAAAAAGGACACTCAAATTGCAATAGAGGTATGACTTTAATAAGACTTATCTCTAAGTAATATTAGTTAAACATGTGTATGCTTGCATGTCACTAATGGGAAATTATGTGTTTATTTTTTTTTCTATCATATAAAAATATATTTATATGATATACGTGGTTTCTTTAGATAACTTCGTGCTTACATGTCATCGTCCATCTAAACCTAGGTGTATCAATATGTGTTGTCTAAACCTAATCTCTAAACATATAGTCCTTCTAAACATAAATAAAACAAAACACAAATTAAAAAAACTCCTCCTTCCTCATAAAAGATTTTTTGAACTTCAAACCCCTCTCCAACAAATCCCACTTTTCGAATCTTCCACTTTCAAAATTTTTACATACTCACAACTTTATCTTCTTCATCATCTCATTTCGAGAAATTCAAATCAAGGAAGAACTTCGTCATCATGGTCTACATCGCTCTTATGATCATCGTCATCTCGCTCATCGCCCTCGTTTATCCCATGATCAAATTCTCGCATGGAGACATGTTCTTTGTTTTATTGATCTACATTTGTATCATTTATCCGATCCTTTGTATTTCTTTAAGCATTAAAATGAAATATAAATGATGTCTTAGTTATCTCATATCATTCTCGCGTAATATGCTTTCTTTTTATTTTTTCTCACATCAAGCATTCAAAATCTCAACGTGTTTAAAACCATTTATGTAAGTTCAAGAATTAACACTGGCTAAAACAAATTTATTTTGTAACACATGAAACTATGAGTAATAAAAATAGAACCTACGTCAAACCAAATTTCTGTCAATTCTGCAGATCTCTCGGATCCCTGGATCTTAACTGGCAGGATCCCTTTTAAAAGGGAACCAGCGGAACCGGAAGAACAGATGACAGAAACTCATGCACTCTTCCCTTTTTCCTACACAAACACCCTAAAAATAATTTCATGAAAACTTACTATAAAAAGTATAGGAGTGTCATTGTTAATAAAATAGAATAGACAATAAAAATGTTAGGAGATCCTATCACTTTACTATTGATAAAGATTTAAAACGTACACTTTTAAGGGGTCATTTAAGCCCTTAATCGTCCACTTTTATATCCGTTACTGCTTAATTTCGCTCCTTTTCACTTTTTAGGTCTCTTGAAAGCAAAATGCTGAAATGATGCATATTTGGACGAAAAGGAGTGAATATATGAAGAAAATGGCTAAGTCAAGTTCGAAGACACTTAAGCTGTTGAAATTGAAGCTGACGATGTCCCAACTAAAGGGCGACGTCGTCTCTCTCTACGGATTTAATTAAAATACACCTGACGACTCGGTAGACTTTTTGCTAAAATACGCCAGACGGCGTCAGGCTTTGAAGAGGAAGGGCGTCACTAAGACTTTTCATCTCAGACGGCCCAGATCCAGAATCAGACGACGTCCCTACTGGAGCCCGACGGCTTCACAACTACAACGTGACGCCGTCCCACCTATAAGGCGATGCCGTCGCAAGTGAAAATCTATATATAGAATTCGATTTTTCAGTTTTTAAGGAGGTAGACTTGTGGAGTAAAAACCCTAAACATTTGTAGTCCGACTTGGACAGTATCTTACGGTCCCAAACCTTATTTTACACATCAAGATAAGTGTTTTATTCCATTAATTTCATTATGTCTTCCATTGAATGTGTGTATGCTTGCTTGTTTAACATGTCCGGCTAAATTTCTTGTGTGTTTGCTTAGATCTATGAAACCTAGTTGTTAATTATTGATTGATTGTCTCTTATCTTAATTGTAAATGGCTTAGAAATGCACTAGGCTATCGTTGTGCTTAAATTCTTGAGTAATCTTTGTGAACATTAGTTTATGAATCACTTAAAGGAGGTCGTAGTCTAAACATCCAAAGATAACCTGTAGGTTAGTTTATGAAACATCTAGCATATTTCGTAGGCAATAACCTTAAGGTATTCTCAAAGAGTTAGGGCATAAGCATTCCCTACGACCTTAGAAAACACAACGCGTTAAGAATAAGGATGTGACAATTCAACCAACAATAAAAGATAACTAGGAATTAATAATATCTAGGTAAACACATTTTTAATCATCATACGAGCACACATAAAAAAGACATAGCTACCTGTAGTAATAGATAATTAGATATTAGAAGTAATTGGTAGAAGTACCACCCCCAAATCCATTGCCCCGAAATTTTACCCTTAGCTTTCAAAAAAAATATATATAAAAGATAAAAAATAATCATCCTCAACCCCAAGCTTAGCGTAGTACACTTATTGCTAGCATTCCTATTCCCCTATAGAACGATATCAGTACCCGAGGCTTACCCAATACTACACTACAACGATTAGGTTCACTGCCTAGGGTGTTGAAAAACTTGCTCGACGAAAAGGAAGTTCCTTTGACCCCGAATGCGCTTCGTAAGAGCATCAAATTTTTGGCGCCGCTGCCGGGGAATAGAATTGCTAGTTAGATTTTTATCTCATTTAGGTTCCCTTGCTTGATTCCTATCTTGTGAGATTTTTTCTCATTTTTAGCTTCCTTGTAGTCTATCCCCTTTCTTCGTGACTTTGTTAGTAATCCCATCACATTGCATCATGGAAGGTGATTACCCAATTCCCATCGACCCACCACCAATTGACCCGCCAAGAGGCTGTACTCTTGGTGAATACTCTAGACCAAGCCACCAAGGCTATAGGAACACCATTGAGCTCCCCGATCAAGCTCAAACTACGGCCCTGCGATCCGACACCATCCGGTTGGTGCAAAACAGATGTGCATTCCATGGACTTCATCCCAAAGATCCTAATCAGCATATCAAGGATTTCCTTAAAATCGTTGATTCCATTGACCTTGATGCTACCACACGGGAGACCACGCACTTGCGTCTCTTCCAATTCTCTCTACAGGACTAAGATAGTAATTGGCTTGAGTGACTTCCCGCTGGATCCATTCTCACAACTCGTTTCCTTGCCCAATTTTTCCCACCGGGGAGAACTACCAAACTTAGGAATGAAATCTTGATGTTCCAACAACGTCAAGGTGAATCTCTCTACGAGGCATGGACTTGATTCAAGGACTTGCTCTATAAAGTCCATCATCACGGCATCGATCTTTGGCTTCAAGTCCAAATCTTTTACGATCATGTAAACTTCTCAACTAAGCAATCCATCGACCAAGCGGCCGGTGGCAAACTTAGTGATCTTGCTGCGGAAGAATCGTGGGGTACAATAGAGGACCTTGCCCTCTATGACAACAAAAGTTGGAATGACCCCCGTGAGTTGCCCAAAACCGTCAAGGCAATCTCCTTGCCTCCTATTGAATCACAAACTTCCAATCATTGGATGCTCAAACTTGAAGATCAAGACAAATTCCTAATGAGCTCCTACGAGAATCCGAAGTCTTCGCACTAAGTAAGCAAAATCACTCTACCTTGTGAGTTATGTAGTGGTCCCCACGACACTCGTGATTGCACAAGACTCCCCGAACAAGCTTTTGCGGACTACACCTCCACGCGTACCAATGGAGCGGGAGAGAAGTGGTACACTTTGAAGCCCGAGCAAAACAACTTAGGAAATTCCTACAACCCTTCATGGAGAAATCACCCTAACCTTAGGTGGAGCCAAAACTCAAAACCGTCCCAAAACTCATATAGTCCTCCCAATAGGTCCAACCCTCCAAATACCAGGAATTCCACTAGTCTCGAAGCAATGGTGTCTAGATTCATGTCATCTCAAGAAGCTCGATTGACTAAGGTTGAAGCCGATTTTAAGCAATGACAAAGCGAGATGACAACCAAGCTCGACGCCCTCTTAAAAGCCTTCAATGACCGAGAAATTGGTGCACTCCCAAGTGAAACTATAAAGAACCCAAAAGTAAATTCGATTTCATCGACTTCATGTTCTTGCTCACCATGGGAGAGTGCACATCCATGCCCTTCACACCCAAAAGGTTCACTCGGTCAACGCCATCAACACGGGTTCTAAGCTATCCCTCATGAAATACCAAGGACCTGAACTAATGGTCCATCCAACTCGTGAGAAACCCATCAACCAAGAACCTAAACCTAATATAGAAGAGGAGTACAAGGAACTCCACCAAGAAAAACCGGTTCTTGAAGTCTTGACTCATGTGCCTTATTATAATGCTTTAAAAGAAACATATAAGCAAGAACTAAAACTAGGAGAACGTGGGTCCGAATTTGTGTAAAATAAGTTACCTAAGAAGTTAGATGATCCCGGGCTATTCATTCTTCCATGTAGACTTGGAAATTCTAAATCTTTCGACACATTAGCCGATTTAGGATCAAGCATCAATCTTCTTATGTTGTCCCTCCATAGAAGCCTTAACCTAGGTAAGATAGATGATGCAGGTTTTACTTACCAGGTTTTAATATTAATAAAGTCTCGTTATACCTATGGTCTACCCTAGTGCACTAAAAGGCAGTGTAACCGGTCGTATGTAGTGTAGTAATCGGTAAAGCCGAGGTCGTCCCAAGAGCTATGTGTGTTGGATTATTACTAAGTCTAGGTGTCACAGATTAATAATGGTTTCGATAAGGAATTAATTATTTAAACTACTAAAGCAGAATAAAGCAAATAAAGGCAGATAAAAGGTAAAGGGAAAATCAAGAGAAGAGAGTGGTGCTAACCTAGTTAATCCTCCTAGCTAGTTATGTCTACGTCTACTTACTTCCAATTACTTCAGGTGGGGTCAAAGTTGAGAGGACATCATTTGGTCAATTCGCCCTAACCTATCAGCAAAGATGCCACCATAGGAGAAGTCAGGTGTCCCCTCATAAGTCATGTTGTTCCTGGTCCCCTAAGCCAAGTCATTAAGTACCGCTACATGCTAGATTTATAATAGTGAGTGCCCGGGCGTTAGCAACTTAAACACTCACCCCCTAATTCTTAAGTTCATCCAAACGGTAGGTGATCAGTTGGTCAAATCGCACAAGTAGAAAGGGTCGTCAGTTGGTCATATCTTACCTTTCCCGTCTCAGTCCGCTCACCTAGGGTTAGTTGGTCATATCTCCTAGGCAATTGGCCTCTACCGCCATTCAAAACTACCGAAACAAGGGTAGCTACCATTAAACTAAGCATGCATACACTTAGAAATAATTATAAGGAAGTAATATAAATGCAAACAAAACAATTAAGGAATCATAACTAGGCCAGCACCAAGAGGTGCTTAGCCGCTAATATTAATCATACAAACCAATTCAATATTCAAAGGTACGAAATACATGAATTGAAAGTAAATAAAATATAAAATGCTAATGCTTATCGTAGGGGAGTGATTTCTCCCTTGGAGACAGCTCCGTATGCTCCTCTGGACCTTTCTTTAGCTTTTTCCCACGTTCTCTGATTGTTGTGTGTGGAATGGGATGATTAGAAATGCTAGAATTCATGGGGTATTTATAGCCCATATCTGGGTTACGGCGTAACTATAACAAGAGTTACGCCGTAACCTTCAATTTCTTCGTATTTAGCACTAGATCTGCTAGTTAAGGCGTAACCTTATTAGTGGTTACGCCGTAGACTTCAATAAACTTGGTTACGCCGTAGTTGATGAAATAGTTACGGCGTAGTTATTCGTGGAACCTCATTTGACCTAATATAGTTACGTCGTAACCTTTGGGAAGAGTTATGCCGTAACCTTCTGATGAGTTGGTTTTCTGAGTCACGCTTTAGTTAGGGCGTAATGTGAGAGAAGAGTTACACCATAACTTCTTCAAAATCAGCATACTATGATAAATCTTTAGATATTTCTCCAGTTCCGCGTCTCTTTAGCTCCAATGCTTGTAATTTACCTGAAAGTGGAAAACAATGGAAAACAAGCATAAATCCATATAAATTATATAAATTACAAGCATTATCGGGGGAAATTGACACATAATATTCAGGACTATTTGATGTTATCAAATATCCCCCCACTTGAACTCTACTTGCCCTCAAGCAGACCTTATTAGAAAGATTCTTAAAAAGATATCTTCCAAAACCTGGAAAATATAAGTTTACAAATCCCTTAGGCTAGAATAAAACAAAGCCGAACACCTCACGAAATGGGAACGAAACACTCAAATCTCTCAACTATTCTAAGTGTCAATTTTGGGGTGATCACTCAATCGCACAGTCATAGCATGTATTCTATCATAAGCTTGGCGGTTACACAAATCTCCACCACTAGAGTTAAGGGCTAAACAATTCTCGAAGGCAATATGGGTAGACACGACAAAGGTTAAGGGGTGACTCGTCATTACTAACATGTCACGGCGAACTGGAAAAAATCAATGATACATGACCAAATCCATGGCCAAGACACCAAAGATTGCTCGCTGCATCACCTAGACATGCTTCATGACTAAAGGGTAGGATAAGACATGGGATATATAAATGGTGTAAAATAAAAAATCAAGTAGGTAGTCTAAATCTATAACCAAGTCATCACCACTTACCGTCCGCCCAAAGTTCAAGCTTTGAAGTCAAGAAACCGGATCATGAAATACAAGGTAGATGTGTCATTAGAGGACGTCGTGATGGGCACTGTTAGGAATTGGAAATTCCATGTTAAAGTGTCGGTCACCCCAATTATAGTCTAGCATATGTTAGCTCGTAAACTTGTAGTTATTTACGTTATTTAGTAGTTTATTAGTTAGTTATTTAGTTATTAGTTTAGCTTAGTGCAACACCGTGCAGGACGGACGGGTCTTTACCCACTGTATGCCTGATCCACAGCCCGACAGAGGGCGTATTATGTAAAACTATAAATACCCTTTACCTCTCAAGTTAGAGGGTTGGACCTTTCACTCAATCTAACCTTTCTTTCTTTGTTTACTTTCTCTCTCTAGAAAGGCTCCCACCTTCTACTTTCTCTCTCTAAACTCTTAAACCATACGCCTAATATTATTATGTTATGATGTGATTGTAAAATCCAATATGTTACAATTGGTATCAAGAGCCATGGTTAGATCATCTCTTTTACATATCCTTGGATTTCTAGTGGTTTTAGATGGTTTTTGAGTTTGAAAAAGTTTAGTGGTTTTTGCATCATTTGGATCATTTCTAGTGTTAAAGTTTGAATTTTGGGTGTACTTTTGTGTTTAGAATCATTGTAAGTGCTTGGGTTTTGATTTGGTAAGCTTGAATCACTGTGGTTGAGCTTGTTTTGGATTGAAAATTGTGTTTTTGAAGTTTTTCTTGCTAGTGACTTGGTTCTCGTTGTATTTTTCATCGTAGCGACTTGCTTCAGTAAAAGTTAGCGAGTTACAGTGTTAGTTGTTAGCGACTTGAGCCTAGCGACTTGTCTATTGAGACAAGCCGACAAATAGTACAAGTTAGTGGATTCTCCACTACGGCTAGCGACTTGGTGAGGTTAGCGACTTGCTTCAGAATTTGTTAGCGAATTGTAGTGTAAATTGTTAGCGACTTGATACTAGCGACTTGGTGCTTAGCGACTTGTTGTCATTATTCTTAGCGACTTGGTGTTAGCGACTTGGACCTTAGCGAGTTGCTCTTTAGCGACTTGACTGTGTAGCGACTTGGTTCGTTAGCGACTTGTGTTTAGCGACTTGGTTCATAGTGACCTGTTTTTAGCGACTTGGTGACTTAGCGACTTGTCTTCATAGCGTTTTGTTGACTTTTCCGATAAAACTTCAAACGGCCATAACTTTTGAACCGTAACTCCGTTTTCTGCGTTCTACCCATCAAAACGACCGTGAGAACGAGGAGAATGGCATGCCGAATTAAATAAAGCGGATTCGGGTCAATCTTTGAGGCCTAAATCCGCTCCGAACAGAAGTTATTAAGGTTTTTATGTTTTTAGACCTAAATTTCTTAGTAAAAACGGGCATAAACCAATCCAAATCTCAACCAAAAAACATCTTTGCTAATCCTACAAACAATCATATGTCCTAACACACAATTGTCTATCATTGTGTCGATCCATCAGTCATCTTAACACATTCCATTGGTCATTGCTTAACAGTTTGGTCTTGATTTTAGTAAAATCCCGCGAAAGATTCTATTTCTCGGTTTAAATCATAGACTTGTAAAATCCCGTGCATTCTACCACATCATGTCTTACTCTACTGACCCAGTGATTTCAGAAGTGCTTAAACTGTATGATGCTGTGGACAACAATGATAATGTATGCTACAATGATCGATTAAAGATGATTGAATTAAGCAATGAGGATGTGAGATCTCCGTGTTCAGAATCTAAAGAGAAAGAATTGCACCAGTTTAGGCTACAAAATGCCATGCTAATGGAAAGTAACATTGAACCTTATCAGTTACTTCACTCTCACCTCGTACAGCTTTTGTCCACAATTAGGGATCGAACATGTAGTGCCATCTTCCGTCAGGATTTACCTACACTGACTAGAAACTTGCTGTTGAACTTAGAATAATTGGAATAACAACTTGATAAATAAAAGGTTAAAAAGGATAGTTCCAGTGCTGCACTTCAGGTGATTTACAAACAATTTCAGTCAGTCATCAGTGGGGAATTTACATCAGATTATGATCAAGACATGACTGAAGTGTCTTTCAAGAAACACACTGGAATGGAAATTAGCGTGTTCATAGAGACACTTATTCATCTCATGGATAATGTGGAGAAGTATATTGAGGAAGTTACTCAGAAAGATGAAAAAGTGGATGATTGTCCTGGTGCGTTGAGAGATTGTTGTGATAAGTTGGGTAATGTATCTATTGAAGAATCGGGTGTTGTTGAATACGAATCGAGACAACAAATAATGATGAGTCGGGTAAAGCACCAGATGATGGATCAGTTGACACTGAATACAGAGGCTCTGAGATAGATAAGCTTTTGACACAGCCGTGTCCAGTTGACTCTTGTTACACATGATGTGGATGCAGATATCGCCAGAAATTGAGCGGTATCATGTGATGAGGTTCCCTTAACTGCTCAACATAGTGCATCTGCTAATGTACCTAAACATACTGATCTTAATGCTGAACATGATTCTGATAAATGTTCCTTGGTTGAGGTTGAGTCTAATAATTTCAAAACAAATGATATGGTTGACAAAAAGGCTTTTGATGAACTTCAAACAAATTCAAAACTTGAAAAACTTTGCATTTCACTTGAAATTGCGATACAGAGTAAAGAAGAAAGTTTTCAACTTAACAAACCATGTAAAAATCCGGAACTTCCTGAATTCCGTGAACTTTTTGAAAGTAACACTTTGAAAGCTCAGCTTCAAGACAAAGAGTCAACTATCAACAATTTGAAGAAACATATTTCTAATATGCATGTGAAAAGTAATTTGGTTACAAGTAATTTTGATGTTAATACTATTGATGATATTCAAATGAGCAATGATGAATTAGCGGTTGTGTGCCAAATTACTAAAGGAAAATGAGTCTTTGAGAAAGCATCACATAGAACTAAGTGACTCTGTCAAAGAAGCAAGAACTAAGTCAATGGAGCAAACAAACTCTTTGATAGCAAAAATTGATGAACTCAAAGCTCAACTTCAGGAAAAGAGTTTTGCTATTGTTGCCTTAAAAATGAGCTTTGAAAACTGTAGGGAAAAGTGTGAACACTAAGTTTACAAAACCATCAACCTTGGGAAACCAGTTTCTCATCCCATTAGAAACCGGTCCATTGTTAGGAAGCCTACTACGTTTATATCCGAAAGACCAAAATTTTCAAAAACACGGTTTGCCTCCCAAGTTGATGAGAAACAAGTTTTGTCAAAACCAGTCACTTCACCAGAGTTACCTAAGAATAAGGCTTCAAGCTCCATTAACTCTCAACACGTAGCCACTTCTACTCCCAGCACCTCTAGGTTTAGTTCGAAAACAGTGTCAAAACCAAGCATTAAAACCCAGAATTCATATGATGTAAGATATTGGATTTCACAAACACACTAAACCATAATCACAAGAGGCGTTCAAGTAGTTTAGAGAGAGAAAGGGAAGAGAGTTGGGAACTATGTGAAACAAAGAAAAATGGTATTGAAGCTCCAACCCTCTACCTTGGAAGGTAGAGGGTATTTATAGTGTGTTACAAATAAACGCCACCTACGGGCTGTGGATCAGGCATACAATGGGTAAAGACCCGTCCGTCCTCCACGGTGTTACTAAACTAAATACTACTTAACATCAAATAACTACGACTATGAGCTTTCTAACGATTACATATACTTGAGGTGACCGACACTTTAACTACTGGATTTTCCAAATCCTAACAATCTCCCCCTAAGGGAGGTCACCTCAAACACACATTAAATTACATAGAATACAAACAGATATTACATTGAGATTGTTCTTGGATTCTTATTCATGTTCTTTGTGCTGTAGCTCGTAGTCTTTGATTCTTCATTTTCGCATGTTTGGATAATCTGAGTGGAGGTCTTTCTGATCATGTGATAATGAGTTTTGAGCCAACTTTGAGATCATCAGCCACATTAATCTTTGACTCATCCATAGTGGTGTTGGTATTATGTGATGTTGTGACAATTGGACCGACATGCTCACATTCTGGATCATGATATATTCTTATCAGAGTAGCGGAAGCTTTCGTTGATTCATGATATTGGCAGCAGCGTAGCAGAAGCATGGAGTGAAAATATCAGAGTCATTGATGCACTAATCATGATTTCTTTGGAACTGAATGTGTTGAGTGAGCATGCGGTTATAGATTGACTGCTTCATTCTGATCAGCTGCAAACGTCGGGGGTGTACCTGCATAAGACAGTTAGCAATAAAGCGCACAAAAGTGTCTTTGATCACTTTCGATGAATTGAGGTACACGGCCCACGGTTCCCGTTGATCGTACAAGTACTCTTGTGATCAGGTATAATTCCGAAGAATTTCCTTGATAGGGTTTCGCAGCTGCTCTAGCTGTTCTCAAACCGGAACGTCTCAAAGAAGACAACACGGAGTGAGTGAGCCAGCGAATTGAGATTCACTGATTGATGAAAAGAGATTTGAGAAACAACCGTGTATCGCTCAATTGAACTTGTTTTTGCAATACAACGAAGGTTTTAATAAAAATAAATTATCAATTGTAAACACCCTTTATTTTGAGAAATTAGTACACAGTCGATGTGCTACAGAAAAGAGTTTTTTAAGCACAACGACTAGTTTATCAAAGGTATCCGTCAATCCATAACCTGAACCAGGAGTGATTCAAAAGATTGAATCGCCCCATTGTTTTTGTTCAGTTGTCACATGGTTGATCTATTGGATAGATCTCACATGCCACCCACCAGGAGCTTGTTTGATGATGGCTCCAGAAGGCTTTCCATCTTCATTATGAATATGTTTACATATCACTCGGATGTTCTGGCAATACCACAAGGATAATGCGTAGGACTGATCGGGTCTGAACCGTCAAGTTTATCACACAAGTCAACCACTTGTGAATGGTCAACTGTAATAAAATTAAAACATCCTAAAAAACAATGCAATTTCCTTGGAATATAGTGGATTCCCGAATCGTTAAGTCCCACCTGAGGATTAATGGTGTTTCAAACGTTCGATATGCGAATAATCACTATGGATAGTGATGATGGGATTTTGAGTGGTAATTATACTATGATTGATTGGAATGGTATTTGGATACGTAATTATAAAGCACAACAATCGATTAACAAATGTAAACATACGTTCTTAAATTTTACGTAAGCATCAAAAATAAAACGCGAGTTTTAAATAAAAAGACCTACAAATATGAAAATGATATTTTTACAAACCTAATAATAAAATAAAATTATTAGAAAATTAAAATTAATTTTATAACTATTTATTTAATTATTATTAATTAAAAACTATTTTAAACTATTTAATAATACTCTAAAATATAAGAAAATGTGAAATAAAACTAGAAAAATGAAATTATGATTTAGAAAAATCTAAAATATTATAAAACTTATTTTAAAACTGAAAATATATTATACTTTTATATTATTTTAATTACTATTTATTAATTATTTAAAATACACTATAATACAAGAAAATATAAAATTAACATGGAAAAATAAAATTATAACTTAGAAAAATCTAAAATATTATAAAACTAATTTTAAAACTGAAAAGATATTTTTTATGGTTTTTATTTATTTATTATTAATTATTTAATACTTTTTAACTATTTTAAATTCTAATAAATACTAAACTAGAAAATTATGATTTTTTATAAAAATATCTTATGATGACAGAAAGCTAAAGAAAAATTTGGGAAGTGCTTAATAATAAGCTGAAAAGAAAAATTAAAAAGCTAATTTATATTAAATAAACGCTATCACTATTTTAAAAATGATGTTTTAATGATTTTCTTTTTTGAAAACTAATATACTACTGAAAATAAGTAACTTTAATAAAGACAAAATTTTACAATTTAAAATAAGTCAGTTTGAGAGCTTATTTATCAACGATGAACTTAAGAGCTTATTTTGATGATTTTAAGCTCAAACAAGCTTAAAGTCGGAACCAAAGGTAAAATAAGATGTAAATAAGCTAAAGCTACTTATATGAAGTTAAAAAGAACAAAGAACTACTCTAATAAGCTATAATAATCAAATAAGCACTTATCCTAAACCATAACTACTTGAGACTGCCACTTTTTGCAAGCTAGATTAAGCTGGGCAAAAGTTCCAAAGCTCAAAATAAGCACTTACACACAAGTGGCTAGGTGGGCTTTCTAAAAAGTCAAGCTCAAACAGGGACAGGCCAAGCTTTTGACAAGCTTGTGAAAAAGCTTTTAAACCACTGATTGCTTAGTGTACACGAGAGAAATGACAAAGTTAGAGTTACTTGCAGGCTTATTAAATAAGCTGCAAAATGGAAAATAAGCAATCACACCTCAAACTAGCGGATGGGCTCTACAAATACCAAAAGTTATAAGCTAAGGCTATCTAATGAGCAAGAGTTTCCAAACTGTGAAAAAACTCATGGTATTAGCGGGCACTATTTTGAAAATGTGTTCAAAAGCTAGAAATTAAGCAGGTTTAAAGCTAACTACAAATTATTAAAAATACAAGGATAAATATGAGCAGTTATATTTTAATATTCCAAAGCTCGATCTTGAAACTTAATATTAAACCCTATATAAATTTTATTAAAAACCATTAAATTTGAAATTTTGACTTTTTATAAAAACCAAATAAGTTGACTAAAATGAACTTTGAATCAATCCTAATCACCGATTATAGATGTAGGTGGATTAAGACTGATTTGATCAACAATAACAACTTATAATCATGAAAACAAGATCATGGATCATGAAAATCCAACAGTTAGTTAACAAGTTGTGATTAAAAAAACTATTTTGACTTTCTTATCAAATGAACATTGGTTTTCTTTGTTTCATTGAGCTATATTGACCTATTGTGGCACAAAACAACAACAAGTAACAACACAAATACCCTCTAATGCGATTAACAGTAAAATCAAAATGTCTTTTCAAACTGTTTTGAAGATTTAAACACTAAAACGGGTTTTAAAGCAAAAATCTAGTGAGTACCTTATACTAACTATAATGAGATAGAATTAAACTAAAATTAACAAGCTTTAAACACAATACTAAATTGCAAATTATGAGAAAATTGCTTAAACCTGTGTTCATGCACAAGAAGAGAGAACCAAAGCACAAGATCACAACCTATAGCTTCCCCGAAGCTCTATACCAAGCAATCCACAATCAACCCGCTCTGCTACTTCTTGATGATCTTCTTCATTGATTTTTGATTTTTACTAATTTTTTGTATTTCCGTAATTTTTAGTTTTATATCTAGAACTAATTTTATGGTTTCTAAAAGCTTAGATAAGCTTTCTAGGAGCTTATATGAACTCTTGAGTCCAAAAACAACCACTAATAACAATATTCAACACATTGAGATTTTAACAAGTAAATTTTGCATAAACGAAGAGGACTTAGAACTGAAATTGATGTTCACAAAAGCTTTATTATACACTAAAAACTTGAAATACAAAGCTTAAAAGCTTAAACATACACTGGAAACTTAAATTATTTAAAAACGAGATAAGCAAAATTAAATTACACTAGATGTTATCCACATTCTTCTTATCTTCTTTATAAAGATCTTTTAGGTTCCTTGTCGACCTCGATCATTTCCCTTATTTCGGCCATTGGATGCATTGAATTCACATCATGTCGTTTGTCAATTTAGTAGGGAAAAGTCTTGAAAGCGAGTTTTCTCAATTAATGAAGTTTGGGAGATGTGGAGGTGGGGAGTGGGTATCAGTGTATAACAGGTGGTGGTGAGGTGGAGGGTGGGAAAACAACACGGTTTTGGGTTTCGAGGGCATGTGTGAGAGGATGTCGGTGTTTACGGTTTTGGTGGTTTGACTTTGACCTATTTTTAATATCTGAAGAGGTTCAAAATGGGGGTCACAGGTTATTTGCCAGGGTTCAAGGTCAAGTGATGGTGTGGGTTGGGCTTGGTGGGCAATGGGTTTGGGTAAATAAAAGGGTCCGGTTTGGATTTGTAGAAATATAACACTTGAGACTATTCATGTAATTCTGATTTGAGGTGAAAATGCCAATATTCAAAGTTAACACTGAGGACTAAACCTGAAATTAATGGTTAGTACAAGGAGCAATATTGCATAAAATTCCATTTTTATAAATCCAAGGACTATATTTGACATTTTTGAAACTTTAGGGACCTAAGTTGCCATATTATGATTTTAAACTTCAGACCAAGTTTGACAACTTATGAATCCCCAGGGACTTTAAATAACATTTTTCTTTATTTTGATTTACCAGGGACTAAGTTTGACAACTTTTGAAGCGGGTGTCTAAAGACTGCCATTATGAAACGATCGTTTTAAATGCGATTTTGAAGGTATTTTTGCATTTAAAACAGCGTAAACACTTATTGTGATATTTTATCATTTTGATGCATTTACGAGTGTTTGGATGTTTTGGCATTCTAAGCGGTACAAAAATGATGATATTTAGACACTCGTGAATCCTCTCACGAAAATAGTGTTTCAATCGATGACCATTCACTTTAAAATTTGGACCATCGGGTTGAGATAACTCAATAGTTCCATAAGGAAATACTTTTAGTGATGGTGAATGGTCCGAACCAGTAGGATTTTAGTTTTTCAGAAAATCTTCAATCTTGAATGAAAGAAGGACTCGTCCTTACGTTTGGCAGGTTCTTGATTTTGGAGTCATGAATCTTCTTTGTCTTTTGTTTATAGATCAAAAGTTCGGTATGCTTGATCACGAAGTTCATTTAATTCATTCATTTGAACTTTGTGTGATCATTTGTCGAATCTTCGAAGTTGGCATGTTTCAAGGCCGGATGCTTTGTGCTCGAGTTGTCGAAGATGACATGCCTTTAAAATACGCTGCTTGTATGGGTACACCCAATTGGTGTTTTATAAGGCATGCGGAAGGCCCAGTCGTCATCTAGTTTATCCACACGGGATGCAGTTTTGCCCTCTTGTCCTTTCAAAATTCTTTTATACCACGGGCTGGAAACTTCCTTGCCACCTT
This sequence comes from Chrysanthemum makinoi, assembly GCA_910596185.1. NCBI lineage: Eukaryota > Viridiplantae > Streptophyta > Magnoliopsida > Asterales > Asteraceae > Chrysanthemum > Chrysanthemum makinoi. The sequence continues at coordinate 158,293,964 of OU343223.1, read as the reverse complement.
GTTTGGGGTGGTATCGCGATAGAAGGCGGTAGGTTACCCATACTTTGCACGACTCTATCAAATTGGTCATTCTTGAAATGTACCCGCATCCTGATTATATTTCAGCGGAGTTCCAAACCTAGCAAAAGAGATTTTAAAATTCCTGACAACTTTCGGGCATCATTAGTAGGTAAAGCTTTAAACTACCCATTTTTGACAAATAGTCCATGACCACAAAGTATGTATTGTTTCCTCGAGATGATGGAAATGGCTTCATAAAGTCAATGCCCCGGATGTCAAATATCCACAGCGCTTGAATGGCGTTTTCGCGGCATTGTTCTTTTGTGAGATATTTCAGATGGCGTTAACAGCGTCACGGGTTTTGACCGTTCGTAGGCATCCTTGTAAATAGTGGGCCAATAAAACCGAATCAAACACCTTTTGGCGGTGTAATTTGGACTATGATGGCCCCGATTAGATGGCATAACTTTGAGAATATCCATAGCTAACGTCCATAAACACACCGTCGGATGACTTGATCCTCACAGATTTTGAATAAGTAGAGGGTGCGTCCGGAAGTAATGTTTAACATCCTGAAGAATTTGTTCTTCTGTTGGGTCGACATTCCTTTCACTATGAAGTTACCGCGTAGTAATTTGAAGTCAGCAAACCATGGGGTGAAGAAGTTCCGAAAGAAAGCGCGTTGAGTGTCACCGAGAGATGTTTCATTTATTTCCTTTCTCCGAAAACATCTTGGTGAGGGTTTTCTAGGCGCGACGGATGATCGGCAGCTAGGTTCTCGTCTCCTTTTTATCACGATATAATGATATCAAATTCTTGCGGAGAGCCAACGAACAATCTCGGCTTTGCATCTTGTTTTCAAAGAAGATATTTGAAGCCATTGATCCGTATACACAGCGCGTTGATCAAGATTGGTACGGTAAAACTTCTCAAATGCATACACCACGGCTAGTAGCTCTTTTACGTGGTGGTGTAATGGGTTTGAGCTTGATCATAGTCTTACTCGTAGTGCATAATTTTGAAAAATGCTTGGATCGTTGCCCGAGGGCTGCAATAGCAAAATCACTTGCATCGCCGCGTAAGCTCAAAGATAGAAATCCCGGTGGGAAGCGGCGAATGGGTGCTTCGAAGCTTTTTCTTTAATGTTTCGCTTTGATGCACTCGGGTGAAAGATAAAAGGAGCATCTTTTTTCAAGAAGATGGAGTCATAAGTAGAGGCGATTTTAGAAAAATCTTGTATGAATCGCGATAAAACCGCATGACCTAAAACTCCTAATACCTTTGACGGTAGTAGGATGAGGCAATTTAGCAATAACATCGACTTTTGCTCTATCAACCTCAATCCCGTTTTTTGAAATCTTATGGCCAAGGACTATGCATTCTTTGACCATAAAGCTCTTCTCCCAATTTAGACAAAGATTGGTGTCTTCACACCGTTTGAGCATTTTTCTAAATGGGAGAGACATGTTTGAAACGAGTCCCCAATGACCGAGAAGTCATCCATAAACACCTCCATTGTTTCCCCGATCATGTCGTGGAAAATGGCCATCATACATCGTTGGAACGTGCTAGGAGCATTACATAAGCCAAAAGGCATACGTCTAGGGCAAAAGTTCCGTATGGGCGTGAATGTGGTCTTTTCTTGATCCCGGATCAATGGGGATCTAAAATAAACCGAGAAACCATCAAGGAAACAATAGTTTCGTTCCCGCTAATCTCTCAAGCATTTGGTCCATGAAGGGTAGAGGAAAATGGTCTTTCTGGGTGGCGTCATTCAACTTACGATAGTCAATGCAAACACGCCATCCCGTAACCAATCGAGTTGGAATTAACTCCTTTTCTTCATTTGTGACAACAGTTATGCCACCCTTTTTAGGAACACAATGAATTGGGCTAACCCAAGGACTATCAGAGATCGGGTAAATTAATCCTGCATCAAGAAGTTTGAGAACCTCTTGTTTAATAACATTATGAATCTTAGGATTCACCTCTTCTCGATGTTGAACTGCTGGTTTGAAGTCATCCTCCATCAAGATTTTGTGAGTACAAAACTCGTGGTTGATACCCTTAATGTCGGAGAGTTTCCAAGCAATTGCTTGCTTGTGTGACTTCAAGACCTTTATGAGAGCAGCTTTTCATCTTTACTCAAATCTCGAGCAATAATGACGGGTAATTTATCATCACCCTCAAGAAATGCATACCCGAGATGAGGTGGTAAGTCCTTAAGTTCGACTTCAGGAAATTCTTCAGTTTTCTCAACTGACTTGACTTCCTTGTTATGAAGCTCAACAGGAGGGAGTGGAGATGGATCATCATTAAGCAACTTCTCAATGAGAAGAATATCTCCCTCGATGTCAATTTGAGCGTGATCAATTTCCCATGAAACCAAATCACTAGACAAGTATGCTTCAATCTCTTCTAAGATGAAGTCACTTTCCTCAAACGGAGTGAGAGAAGGAGTAGAATTGGCAATGATGGGTTGAGATGAATGAGTGAGATTATCACTCGAAGAATTATGATCATAACCAAGAACTGCTTGAGAGTACTCTTCAGAAGCAACATCAATGATATCTATTCGTTAACCGATTCGAATCATAGTTTGCGGAGTACCCCGAAGTTTGATCAAGGTTAAAGGTGACAGCTTCATTACCCACACGTAATGTGATTTCTTGCTCAAATACATCAATGAGAGCACGGCCCGCTCTCAGGAATCCTCGTCCAACAATGAGAGGAACCCGTGGATCAGCATCGAAATCAACAACTACAAAGTCACCGAAAATGGAACTTTCCTACTACAAATACGTCCTCGCGCAATGCCAAGTGGACGGGATATTGTACGATCTGCAAGCTCGAGAGTCATGCATGTAGGAGTAAGGTCCGAAAGAGAAAGTTTCTTCCATACTGAATGAGGCATCAGGTTAATGCTTGCACCAAGATCCGCTAAGGCAAAGCATTCAACCATTCCCCGAAATACACAAGGTAAGAGAAATTTTCCGGATCTCCAAGTTTCGAAGCTTCTTCAAGATAATCAGAGCAATTCTCGTCAGAGGAGTTTTTGCCATCTCAAACAGCTTTTCCTTGTTGCTTAACATGTGTTTGAGAGTTGATGCAAACTTGGGCATCAGGATGATAGCATCCGCAAAGCTTATGTCAAAATGTAGTTCTTGGAAAATTTGAAAAATTTGTCCATTTGATGACTCGCTTTTTCGCGGAGCTTTTGCTCATTCAAACGTGATGGGTAAGGAATAGAAGATTTGGATTTGGGTTTTCAACGGGAGCTACTGGAGGTTCAAAAACAACTCCTGGATTGGATTTGGGTTTCGGGACAACTTGAGGTTGGACATCGTTGGTACCTCTGTTATTAGTAGGAAGTTCCTTGTCCTTTGTCGCCTGTGTTCACTTTCCACTACCTTCGGGAGAGAAGAAGAAGAGGTAGTAGGAATAGCGGGTCCATTGTATGAAACACCACTTCTGGTTGTGATCGCCTTTGCATCGCCTCTCGGGTTAGCGATCGTGTTGCTCGAAGTTTTCCCCGAGCCCGAGGGTTGATCATTTAAAGACTTCTTTAGATCAGCGATCGATGACCCAACAACCTGTTCATTTCATCTTGGGATTTCATGAATTGTTTCAATAACTCATCGATGATGTGGTCAGTTGGAACAATGGCTTGAGTTTGATTAGGAAAATTCTCCTCTAATGTTCGATTAGGGCCTTGATTTTGAAAATTTCCTTGATTAGGATTCATATTCCCATGAAATTGATTCCCTCCATTGAAATTGTTTTGATTAAGGTTTCCTTGATGTTGGAAACCTTGATTTGGTCCCGGATAGAAATTACCTTGGTTTTGATAACCTTGGTTCATTCTAGGTTGGTTCTGATTCCGGTTTTGTATGTTAGGATTCTGGCTAAAACCGGTGGTCCCTGATAAGTATTAGCACGGTAGTTTGGTTCATTTTGAGGACGGTATTGATTACCTCCTTGATGTGAAGTACCCGCTATAGCATTGGCTTCAAACGGACTACCATCGGTGGCAGTACAATTGTAGTATGCATGAGGGTCACCACAAGTGACACAGATTCTGACTTTCTTCACTTCACCATGTGATGGTGTCTGGTGAAAGTGACTTTCTTTGGTTAGCAAGAACCAAAGGCTGAACAATATCTGTGAGTTTGTCAATCTTAGCATCGGTGCTAGATGTACTCACGGGAGATGAAGTAGAAGGTCCATCATTAGACTGAGACTGATATGTCTTTGTTCGGAAAGGGCGGAACTGGGACTTGTTTTCAATTATTTGCAAGGCTTCTTTTGTGGTCTTGCTCAGAAATTACCTCCCGCGGAGGCATTTAAAGAGTCTTGGTCATCTTGTCTCGACCATTGTAGAAAGTATCCATTTGCATTAACTCGGTAAAACCATGATGCGGACACTTGCAGAGCAATTCTTTGTAACGATCCCATGCCTCCCCGAATGATTCATCAAATCTTTGAGAGAATTTCATTATCTCATTCTTAAGACTTGTAGTTCGGGATGGAGGATAGAATTCGTTAATAAACTTAGTGACTAGATCTTCCCATGTCTCAATGGAACGAGGGGTTGTTTCTCAAGCCAATTCCGGGCTTGTCCCTCTAGAGAGAATGGGAACCGAAGAAGCTTAATTGCTTCATGTGGGACATTCTTGTATTTGATGGTAGATGCAATCTTGTTAAACCATCGAATATGTGCATGAGGATCATCCCGCTCAAAACCATAGAATTGGCTTTGGGTTACTAGATTAAGTAACCCGGTTTTGAGCTCAAAGGTATCACCACGATGGCGGGACAATAATGGCATCTCCGTCACCCTCGATGGGTGCTTGGAGAAGCTCTTTCATCGGTTTATCTTCTCGCCATTACGACGGGGGTGGTGGTACTAGACGCCTCACCACGGCTGAAGGAGCGAACGCCTCTACGCCACGGAATATTTGCAAGCTCGAAAGTGGACTTGTGGAGTGGAAGAACGAAAGCATGCACTAAGTTTAAAAATCAGTTTTCAAAACAAATGCGAGGCAAAACGACAAGTGAACTTAACCAATAATCACAAATGAAATGGCTGCTTTGAAAAAGGTACACCAAATCACAAGGACACAAAGGCAAGTTTTGATCTTTAAGATTGGGAACTTATTAATGTTCACACCCCCAGTTGGTAGGTGTATTGCCTTGATTTGCGGTGGTTGATTTTTATGTATTTATTAAGTACCACTAAAAAGACGTAGGTATGGATTTGTGCTAAGGGTTTAAAAACTTTTGACAATATTTTTGGTATCGTCTCGTTTAACCAAATCGTATCTCCTTAAGAATCACCTTAAAGAAAATACAAGATAGAAAACGTTACGATTGTTTTGTTGTTTTATATTTTTGGTGTTGTTAACACTTTAGGAAAAGTGTTAATGAACTTTTTGATAACTTTAAAAAAAAAAAACTGTTTACAAAAGGTGGTATATATGCAAGTATGGGTCTGAAAATGTTTAAAACACGCTAAAGCCTCCCCGCAAATGGCCAAAATTTGATCGGTCCGAACCGTCAAGTTTATCACACAAGTCAACCACTTGTGAATGGTCAACCGTAATAAAATTAAAACAGTCTAAAACCAATGCAATTTCCCTTGGAATATAGTGGATTCTCGGTCGTTAAGTCCCACGGAGGATTAATGGTGTTTCAAACGTCAGATGTCGAATAATCACTAAGGATAGTGATCAGTAAGGATTTTGATTGGTAATTATACTACCATTGATTGGAATGGTATTTGGATACGAATTATAAAGCACAACAATCGATTAAACAAATGTAAACACGTACGTTATTAAATTTACGTAACGTACAAAAATAAAACGTGAGTTTTAAGAAATAAAAGACCTACAAATATGAAAATGATATTTTTACAAACCTAATAATAAAAGAAAATTATTAGAAAATTAAAATTAATTTTATAACTATTTATTTAATTATTATTAATTAAAAACTATTTTAAACTATTTAATAATACTCTAAAATATAAGAAAATGTGAAATAAAACTATAAAAATGAAATTATGATTTAAAAATCTAAAACTTATTTTAAAACTGAAAATATATTTATTACACTTTTATCTATTTATTATTAATTAATTACTATTTATTAATTATTTAAAATACACTTAAATACAAGAAAATATAAAATTAACCTAGAAAAATAAACTTATAACTTAGAAAAATCTAAAATATTATAAAACTAATTTTAAAACTGAAAAGATATTTTTTATGGTTTTTATTTATTTATTATTAATTATTTAATACTTTTAACTATTTTTAATTCTAATAAATACTAAACAAGCTAAGAAAATTATGAAATTTTTTATAAAAATATCTTATGATGACAGAAAGCTAAGAAAATTATAAAAACAGGAAGTGCTTAATAATAAGCTGAAAAGAAAAATTAAAAAGCTAATTTATATTAAATAAACGCTATCACTATTTTAAAAATGATGTTTTAATGATTTTTCTTTTTGAAAACTATTATACTGCTGAAAATAAGTAACTTTAATAAAGACAAAAATTTTACAATTTAAAAATAAGCAGTTTGAGAACTTATTAGCTCAACAAAGGAACTTAAGAGCTTATTTTGATGATTTTAAGCTCAAACAAGCTTACAAGCTGGAACCAAAGGTAAAATAAGATGTAAATAAGCTAAAGCTACTTATATGAAGTTAAAAAGAACAAAGAACTACTCTAATAAGCTATAATAATCAAATAAGCACTTATCCTAAACCTACTAACCACACAGGCCTGCACACTTTTTGCAAGCTAGATTAAGCTGGTGGCAAAAGCTCCAAAGCTCAAAATAACCACTTACACAACAAGCTGGCTAGTGGGCTTTCTAAAAAGTCCAAGCTCAAACACCGGGACCACTGATAAGCTTTTGACAAGCTTGTGAAAAAGGTTTTAAACCACTGATTGCTTAGTGTACAAGAAATGGGACAAGTAAAAGTTACTTATGTGCTTATTAAATAAGCTGCAAATGGAAAATAAGCAATCACACCAAACTAGCCGATGGGCTCTACAAAAATACCAAAAGTTAGTTGTATTATCTAATGAGCAAGTTGCAAGCTTGTGAAAAGGTTCACAAGATGCGTAAGGGCACTATTTTGAAAAAGTGTTCAAAAGAAGCTAGAAATAAGCAGTTTAAAAGCTAACTACAAATTATTAAAAATACTAGATAAAGATGAGCAAATATTTTAATATTCCAAAAGCTCAGATCTTGAAACTTAATATTAAACCCTATATAAAATTATCTATTTTATTCAAAAACCATTAAACTGAAATTTTGACTTTTATAAACCAAATAAGTTGACTAAAATGAACTTTGAATCAATCCTAATCACTAATTATGATGTATTAAGGTGGATTGATTTGATCAACAATAACAACTTATAATCATGAAAACATGATCATGGATCATGAAAATCCAACAATTAGTTAACAAGTTGTGATTAAAAACTATTTTGACTTTCTTATCAAATGAACATTGGTTTTCTTTGTTTCACTGAGCTATATTGACCTATTGTGGCACAAAACAACAACAAGTAACAACACAAATACCCTCTAATGCTAACACAAAGAAAATCAAACAGTCCTTTATCAAACTGTTTTGAAGATTTAAACACTAAAATGTGTTTTAAAAGCAAGAAATCTAGTGAGTACCTTATACTAACTATAATGAGACAGAATTAAACTAAAATTAACAAGCTTTAAACACTAATACTAAGAATTGCAAATTATGAGAAAATTGCTTACAAACTGTGTTCATGCACAAGACAGAACCACAAAGTACAAGATCACAACCTATAGCTTCCCAAGAAGCTCTAAACCAAGGCAATCCAATCAACCCTGCTACGCTTCTTGATGATCTTCATTGATTTTTGATTTTTACTAATTTTTTGTATTTTGGTAATTTTGAGTTTTATATCTAGAACTGATTTTATGGTTTCTAAAAGCTTAGATAAGCTTTCTAGGAGCTTATATGAACTTACTGAGTCCAAAACAACCACTAATAACAATATTCAAACACATTGAGATTTTAACAAGTAAATTTTGCATAAACAGAAAATAGGACTTAGAACTGAAATTGATGTTTCACAAAAGCTTTATTATACAATAAAAACTTGAAATACAAAGCTTAAAAGCTTAAAGATACACTGAAACTTAAATTATTTAAAAACGAGATAAGCAAAATTAAATTACACTAGATATTATCCCACATTGCTTCTCTTCTTTTTATAAAGATCTTTTAGGTTCCTGTCGACTCTGATCATTTCCCACTTATTTCACCATTGGATGCATTGAATTCATCATAATCGTCCATTTGTCAATTTGCGGGAAAAGTCTTGAGGTGTTTTCTCATTAATGAAGTTTGGGAGGATGTGGAGGTGGAGGGGAGTGGTAGGCTGTGTGTATAACAGTGTGGTGGTGAGGTGGAGAGGTGGGGGAAAACAACCCTTGGGTTTCGTGCATGGGTGAGGAGGATGTACAAGGTTTCGGTTTGGGCGGGGTTTGACTTTTTGACCCGTTTTTATAATAACGCGGGGGGTTCAAAATGGGGGGTCACAGGTTATTTGACAGGGTTCAAGGGTCAAGTGGTGTGGGTTGGGCTTGGTGTTGGGCCAGCTGGGTTTGGGTAAATATAAAGGGTCCGGTTTGGATTTGTAGAAATATAAACACAAGGACCATTTATGTAATTTCTGGATTTTGAGGGACTGAAAATGCCAATATTCCAAAGTTAACACAAGACCTGCAATTAATGGTTAGTACAAGGACCAATATTGCATAAAATTCCATTTTTATAAATCCAAGGACTATATTTGACATTTTTGAAACTTTAGGGACCTAAGTTGCCATTTTGCAATTTTAAACTTCAAGGACCAAGTTTGACAACTTATGAATCCCTAAGGACTTTAAATAACATTTTTCTTTATTTTGATTTACCAGGGACTAGATTTGACAACTTTTGAAACTTGGGGACTAAACCGCCAATTATGCAAACTTGATAATTTTTTCCTGATTTTGGTATTTTTGCATTTAAAACACATAAAACACTTATTTGTGATATTTTATCATTTTGATGCATTTCTGAGTGTTTTCAGATGTTTTTGGCATTCTAAACGGTACAAAAATGATGAGTATTTAGACACTCATCAAGGACTCAAGATATAATATCTCTTTCCACAATGTGTGAAACAGAGAGTCTTCATTGAAAGTGTCCTAATGAGATTTATTGATGATCTCGTGGCTCTAGACTCAATTGTGCATATTTGGTTCCTATGCCGGAGACTAGGGAGAGGGTCTCCTTCTTCAATATCAACAATCTCTAAGAGAAGGTCGATAGATTATGTCGGTTCCCCGTGAGAATGAAACAAGTCCTTTTAAGAGGAACTTGAGTAGCTTGGGAAGATGAAGTGCAAGCTCACCGGGTCCATGACGCCTTGTCTTCAATACCGATGTTACCTTGGTAACCACCCAAGATACATATGAATTGAACCCCGTATTCCGCCCTAAGGTTAAATAAATTGAGGGCTATTTCTTTTCACCCTTTTTCACATTCAATTCTTTTTCATTCTTCAACCCCTTCGTGCTTACCGAGACTTCATAACTAGAACCTTGTTGGGTTTATTCCAGTACTAGCTCAGCCTCAGCCCCGCACTCTTCCCATATCTCATTTTTTCTCCTTTTATCATCATACCTAAGGACTTCTACACTAACTAGTGGATTGTCCCCTGGTAGATCCTCCGCTTCTGGCGGATCATGGGACCTCAACCTAACCTTATCATCCTTATATCACCATGCATGAAGTAAAGTTGGTCGGTCTTTTGGTATTGATCTTCCGCTTCTTGAAAACCATTTGAAAATCACCTCGATACTTGTGATATATTATTAAAAGCATTTTGTACCGAATTGTTTTGATATTTTAGAAATGCTCAACATATGCATAAACATTCAGAAATTGTTTAGCATATGGAGGCAAGAGATCTTTGAAATCGTTAGATTAAGAATGAAAGGTCCAATCTTTTGATTAACATTTTCTAAAAATGATCGTCATCACTTCCCAATCAATTTGAGTATATAAAGCATTTTGAGGAAGGATGAGGTTTTCAAAGGTTTGCTCCCCCTCAATATGTGCCTCGAAGTTTGAAAGAGTTTTGCACATATTGGAAGAAACTTGCACTTAGAGACAATTCAATCATGTTTTAATAATTTGAGGTTTAAAGTAGATGCTCCCCCTCAACATGTGCATGGAAAATTTGAAATCGTTTGTCACATGCGGGGAGGAAAACTTGCTAAACACTTATGAAACCATTTATCGAATTATCAGTTTAAATCCAATTTAAATCACAAATTCTCCCCGATCACAATTATCAAATCATTTGAGATTTGTGATCTCTGTAGATTTAAATTGATTTTGAAATCTTTTAATGAGAATTGTGACATGATTTTGAAAAACGTTTTGACTGATAAGGATTTGATTTTGAGGCTTTAAACTCCATTGATTAAACATGCATGATTATCTTTTGAAAACATAATGATAACCAAGGTCTTGAACCAATTGTGTAAAATATTGTAAAACCTTTAGAGTAGACCTTGCTCATTTAAGTGCAAATTGTTTGAAAAGAACACTTTTTGATTTAATTGAAAAATCATTATCCCCCTCAAGCAATGACGAAAGTTGTTGATTGATTGATTGAGATTTTGACACTTGATAAGTTCTTTTGATTTTCAAAAATAGAGTCCGAAGTGTTTTCAAAACAATTTTGTTTTCATTAGATGACAAATATTTTTCAGAAGAATCATTAGAAGGAAAAATATTTGAAAATAGAAACATTTGTCTTTTTGATAACAAACATTTATTATAAGAAACAGAGCATGAGACTTGAAACATGAGATAAGCATGGCTCGTTTTTTCATTTAAAATGGGTTACTGCCTGAAATGACAATAAACTACCATTTTCTCCTATTTTTAACAAAACTATGTGCATTCGAAGAACATCTAAAAACCCGTGACATTCTTTGAATGTCAACACAAAGTCCGTAGATGATATCGAATAAGGAAAAACATGACAAAATAGCAATATATATTTTATTTTATTTTATTTTTTATTTATTTATTTTTGAATAAATATATACAAGAGATAGATGAATAAAGACCTTTACTCCTCTTCTTCCTCTTGAAGACGCTTGAGTGTTTCCGGTTGTAAACTCTTTAGACCAAGACGTGGAAGGATAAACTCAAAACGTTCTCTAGGAAGAGCTTTGATGAAGATGTCCGCTAACCGGTATTCCTCCCAAAAAAGTTCCACCACACCGTTTTCAACTTGCTCCCTGATGAAATGATGTCGAATGTCTATGTGTTTTGCTCTTGAGTGTTGTACGTTGTTGCATGAGAGAGCAATAGCCCTTTTATTATCACAAAGATGAGGAATTTTGTTGAATTCAAAGCCATAGTCGGATAATTGGGATCTCATCCATAGGATTTGAGCACAACAAGATGACATGGCTATGTATTCAGCCTCTGTAGAGGAAATAGAAGTACTCATTTGCTTCTTTGAAGACCAGTCACAAGCTTATCACCCAAAAACTGAGCACCTCCTGACGATTTATTACGACGAGTATCTTGACATCCTGCATGATCAAGATCTGCATAGGTCGTTAGTGACATACCGTGTCCTTCGGGTACCATAGTCCCATATTGATGGTTCCTTGGAGATACCGAAGATCCGTTCGCTTCAAGGTGCTTTTTAGTAGGCTTACCCTGATATCTAGCACACATGCACATAACGAACAAGATGTCCGGTTCTACCGTGTGAGGTACACTCAGTGATCCAATCATACTACGATATTTCGTTTGATCTACCATGATCCCTGAGTGGTCCTCATCCAGTTTCGTACGCTCTATCATAGGAGTGTCAACAAGGTCACTAGAATCAAATCCAAATTTCTTTAAAATATCATTTGCATATTTAGATTGATTTATAAAAATGCCTCCGGACTTTGTGAAATTTGTAATCCCAAGAAAAATGACATTTGTCCCATCATTGACATTTGAAATTTGGAACCCATTTCATTTGAAAAACGATCACATTCATTGGGGTTAGTCAAGGCAAAGATAATATCATCAACATAAATTTGAACGCGGAATTAAATGTTTGCCCGACTGGTGAACAATGTTGGATCAATCTGCTCTTTGCTGAATCCGTGGATAGAAGAAACTTTGATAGAGTATCATACCATGCCCTTGGAGCTTGCTTTAAACCGTAAAGAGCCTTCTTCAAATGATAAACGTGAGTAGGATGCTCTAGATTCACAAAGCCTTCGGTTGGCCGACGATCTACCTCTTTAAGATCTCCATTAAGAAAACGCCGCCTTTACATCCATCCGATAGACTACCATGTTCTTACTTGGCAAGATTAGCCAAGAAGATTCTCATTG